>CM060934.1:827330206-827930206 GCA_030765085.1 Allium cepa
GTTCTGGGTTTTGTGGAGGGGGATGTCAGGAGGCTATCGGAGGTGGTCGCATCATCCAATTCGTACTAGGCTGACCTGAATTCGCTTATTTGGGTTTTGAAAATCTGACTCGAACGGCGGCGGCTGCAACGTCGCGTGTGCTGCGTGACCTTTGGTGGTGGCGGTCGTGATGGGAGAGCTCGGCTGGTGGCGTTCGAGATGGTGGGCTCGTGCAACGGTAGTGCGTCGTGGATCGATGATGGGTTGCGTGTTCGTGTTTAGGGTAGAGCTGGAGATAGTCTCGTACGCATGTTCTGTGTTGATGACGTATCGTGTGTGCGGGGGGTAAGGTTTGTTTCGTTTATTTTTTTTCCAATTTAATTTAATTTTAAATTTCAATCTTCTTACCACGATAACTTCTACATATGATGTCATATTCACGCGCAGTTTTCTCCGCTAGGTTTGTATTGGAATTCCGAAGATTTTGGCGCTGGTTTGGACTGATTCTGAGACTGTCCAATTTTTGGGTTTAAATTTGAGTTTAAATTCAATTTAAATCCAAAGGTGAGTGTTTTAACCCACTCACAACTTCTAAAATTTCTTATGTTTGTTAAATTATAATTTGTTGTGATTATGCATTTAATTATGAATTTTTCGTATATTTTTAATCATCATCTCAGTTATTGCATTTATCTAAATTAAATCGTTATTTAATTTATTATTGAATATAACTGCCAGTTAATTACCTGTTTTATATTATTGGTTATATATTGATATTGATTGACTGTTTTGTATGATGATTGTGATGGACGTATGATTTTATGATGGATGAATGGATGTTGTATTATATATTATTTTGAACTGCAAGTTGTTATGCATTTTATTTCATTCGGGATTGTGGTTTGAAATGATATATAATCATAAATTTTTATTTTAAATTATGGATTGAAATGATAAATATCCATATCACTTGACTATAGGATAGAAAATTATATACAGACACTACGGTATATATATATATATATATATATATATATATATATATATGTTTTGAAATGAATTTCTATGGTTTTGGAAAGGAATACACGGTTATAAATATTGATTTTAGATGTTATATAAATGTCAAATTTATTATTGATTTTAGCTATATATAAATAGGCTTTGAAATATAAAATAAGCCCAATAATATAGTTTGATTATTTTTTATAATATGGTTAAATGAATATGATTTTTGATATTATATAAATATTATTAAAATGCTTGAATTTAAGCTATTTATAAAATTGATTAATAAAAATGAGTTTAATAATAAAGTTTGATCTCTTTTGTATAAAATGGTAAGTATCTATTTAAATTCTATTGTAGAGAAAGTTTATAATGACTCAAATAAAATTAAGGTTGGAAGATAAATGTGAATTTGTTTTGAATTAAAGTACATAAGAATTGTTCTCGAATAAAATTAATTTGAATTTAAATAAATCGAGATTTCTTTAAAAAGGTATGATTTAATAACTTGATTTTGGTTTAGAAGATTTAAATGAATATCAAGTCGATTTAAATGAATATTCTCAAGTTAATTAAATTGAAAGAATATCCAGTTATTTGAAGTTTAAAGGTTTTACTTAAATGATTTTTGATTTATTAAGTAAACATTTCAAAGCTAAATAATAGTAATTGAATTTGAGATATCTGAAATTATCAAAGAATTCGTTTGAAATGGTGGAATGTTAAAGTTTTGAAATATATGGAAATTGAAACGGTTTAATTGGGGATTTAAATCTATATTTGAAATTGATTTGTGAAGGTGAAGAAACTATTTTATGATATAAAGTAATTTATATTTAAAACATTTAAGGGGTGTGGTTACTTTTCAAAGTTATGAAATTGAAATTTTTATGTTTTAAAGGCTATATGTCAAGAGTTTGGTTTAGAAATATTATAACTTTGAAATACTATGATTTTTGAAAAGGATATATTTGAAATAAAATGATATTATATTCATTCGGGTTTTATAAAAATAATATCATATTGATTTGGGTTTTCAAAACGGAAAGGATATCGTTCTATATGGTTTTGAAATGGATATTTCACTCGGTTTTTAAAAGTATAAACTATTTTGAAAAGGCCACGGTGTTATAATAACGATTGGTTGTTGAAGAGACCGGGATCGAAAGTTTTCATACTCTCTGCCAACTCTAAAAACCACTTTAACAACCCTGTACGCGGTGGAGATTCCAGAATGAAGTAGGATGGTGGCGACGTTTCCTTTGAGGTAAACACGTGGACCCGACTCTCGTGAGTTGGCATAAGGTGGATAAAACAGGAGCGATTCTCTGGCCAAGGAGGTAGCACCCTTTATCGGACACATCCCTTCAATACTATACTCTGACTTTGGATTGATTCGACGGCCACCTTTATTTTTTTGATTTTGGGGGTGTTTGTTTGAGGTGGATGGTAGCTGCGGCTATGCGTTACCACCAGTCCGGATAGCAATTGGTATATCTACCCTGGCATTGCCTAGTTGTGCCATGTCACCTACCCTAGAGCGCCTTATACGATTTTGTTTTGTACCATACCTATGGAGTGCCCTCTAAAAAGACGCCCAGTATGGGGGAGATTACGGTACTGCATAGACTATGGGAATATAAAAGAGTATTAAGGGCTATATGGGTAACCCCTTAACACTATTTTCAGTATATTATACTTTACTTTAGACACTATTATAATAGCGTATATTACTACATAGTAGATAGTTTAACGGATCCTTAGGAGATGTGAATCCCGTGCATCTCTTAAGTTACTGCACTCACGTTAGACACTGGTTAGGAGATGTCAAATCCCGTAAACATCTTTGACGCCGTCCCACTCATATTATTTACCGATGATTTAACTTACATAAGATCTTTTAGTTCTGACTCGAGTGTTTTGTCTTTTCAGTTCGCTCGGGTCAGCCTGAGCACTTCAGTATTCGAATACTTTAGCTCTGGAGGAAGAGGACGAAGATTTATATTTCTATTATCTACTATATTATTCCACTACACCATTTTATTCCGCTGCATTGTTATTATTCTTTGGTATGTGCACTCTGATATTTATTATATAAAGAAAAATCAAATGTTTTGTAAAATAGTTTTATGAACTGTATATTTGATTATTATATTTTATCGTTCCGCTGCAAGATTCTATTTTGTTTTTTTTTCTTTCCTTGCTTTTTCTTATTTACCCCATAATAATCCGCCCTTCTGTATGGTTTGAATTGGCACGTGTGTCGATTTAAAGTGTGCGAAAAGGCAGGACGTTACACAATACGTCACTTAGAAACTCGAAAATGAATACTGATGATGCTGCGCAGTCATCACCAGGATTATTTTCCAGTGACTGAAGTGAGAACAATGCTATATCCCTTTCCAAAATTTAATTGAAACAATTTCCTTCAGAAATACTTTTAAAATAATAATGCTATTATTTGTCTTCAAAACACTTCGAAAAACACTTCCAAAATCTCTGGGGTTTTAAATTTTCAAATTTTGACTTAAATCAAATTTTTACTTTAATTCATTTGTGTAATTTATGCTCATACAAATTCCCATTTGATTATCCAAGTCATTCCAATTTTTATAATCTTCTTTGTTTAAAATATTATCATCCAAACATCCAAGTTATATAATAGTTTAAGGAAATATTTCATTTATATCAAAATATATTTTGGGTAAAATTATTTCATTCATTCATCTTTAAAACAATATTGTGTCACTTTATTGTGTCAGGTGTTTATAAACTCTTCTTGAATAGCGGCCAACTTACTCGATCAGAATTCATATACCACTCAACCAATAAGTCAACACAATATTAAAACAATTTATATTCGCTAACAAATACGCGCTCATATCTATTAATACGCTCAAACTCATTCTAGAGAACTACAGACTCTATTTTCAATGAGTAATCCCCACCAGAGCCAAGGTTCTCGCTTAACCTTTCATCTTTGATACCATCTGTAATGACCCACAAATCCGTACCCCTTTGAGTCGACACTATTCTCCATCAATCAACTCAAGATGAATGGAAATATGAACCATTAGGGTTAAAGAAGAAGAGGTAGAAGGAGAAAATAGAAAACAGCATCAGAATCTAACCATTGCAGCGGAATAAAATATAGTAGATAATAACTGATCTTTACACAAAAGAAAAATATATTTGTTTTATACATATATCATCATAATACAACATCAGAGTTCAATACAATCAACAACACACTCAGGACAGTTATAATATCCCATCCTTTCAAATCTGAATACATGGCGGAATATACATCAAATACGCTGAATACGTCTTGCCATCCAGCTCGTCTCCAGAGCTCCGCAGTAGTCCATCCAGAATCTGTACTCTATAATACTCGGTCTGACCCGAGCATTATAGTTAAATAACACACGAGTCAGTTTGGAATACCAGCGTGAGAAAATTCACTCAATTGGATTATTAAATTTTCAAAATCCTTTGAAATCAAAAGCATCTCGTAAGACCACGCCACAAATAAATATGTCGGGTTTTTACCTTACGATAGCTAAAGCATTTTTTATAAAATCCTCTGATGTTATAATAGGGCCTATACTAATACTTATTCAAATAGCCGAAATTGTTACATTTATTAAATTCCATCTAATAGGTATACAAACAAAACCATAAAGGCACGTAGGGAGAATGGATTTCCAACTAATGACTAGGCATGCAGGGAGAATGGATTTCCAACTAATAACTAGGCACTAGGGTACCACCTATCACAGTACCTGGTCTAGATCAGCGTACCGAGGATCCACCCTAAATCCCCTGCAACACAAGACCGGGACTACCCCTTACTGGATAATCTCGAGTAAGATCACCCCTCGGTTGCGATCAGCAACCGCACCACTAAGCCGAATAAAAAGGACATCTAGACAGGAATGACCTCACCTCTAATGGGTGCTACCCACTTAGCCTTTTTGCATATCCCCTGATTTTTAGTCATTCCCGGTTGATGAGGCTCGAGGCTAAGCGTTACCTTTTTAGAACATTTCACTTAGAATTCCCACCGTCCACCTGACGATGTTCCGAAAGCATTCATCCATACAAGTCCGTTCCGGGTTCGAACGGAACGGAAGACACTACTCCTACCACATCCATTTTGGAATCACCTTAGGATTAGTAGTGACTAGCCCTTGCACTTCACTGCTCCATCTTCGATTTCGAACTCGTTTTCCCCATGAAACGTACAAACCAGATCGAAGTGGTTTTCGACAATTTAATCTCGATCCCAGTCTCTTCGAAACGATCAGCGCATTGGCCAATATTGATAGTCGGTTATTTAACTACCAATTAACATTCACAAACAAACATAAAGCATAAATAATTTCCCAAATTATTTGTTAACTTCAAAATATATTCGCAAGATATATTTCCACTTTCAAACCTTTTTGGAAACAGTTTTTAAACCATCTTCCTCTCACGGAGTACATGTCCCAAATATCTCCTATTTCCACTGAAATCACCAAGTACAAACACTTTAGATTTTAAAATGATTTAAAACACTATGTTATAAAATGTACTTTAACATTTACATTTTAAAAAAAATACTTTAATAATTTATTAAAAATATATACTTTAAGAATATTTAAAATGAGGTTACTTTATAAATATAAAACTAGATTTTATCCTTTAAAACAAAATACCAAGTCACCTTTAAATAATTACTACGATAATAGATTTGAAAAATACTTACTTTAGAATTTAAATATTTAGAATTAATAAATTTTCTAAAACATGCTTTTTAAAAACAACATCAAAACTTTTAACTTATATTTAAAAATTTGCTTTGAAAATGTACTTGGCTATCTAGGGAAATATGCTTCCCTTTCACATCTTAAAAAAAAGCACTATTTATTTTTAAACAAATTTACTCATTCCCTTAATAAATTCCCACCGTGAATTTATTCTTCCAAATATCCACTGATATATTACTTCACTTTTATAAACCTAGTTTATAAATTTCAAGTCTCGCTTCTCTTTTTTAAAAATCCCAGTTTTACACACTAAAATCAATCCCCAAATTGATTTCTAATTTTTTTAATTTAATTTTCATATTAATAAGATTTTGGAAAGAAATTTTTAAAGAAATATAATTGTTATAATTTGTAATGCAGTAGATGTTAAGAATTAATCTATTAAATATTATATTGATTAAAATAGACTTAATTGAAAAGGTTGAATTAAATGAAATCCTATTTATTGGAACCTAATTTATTGGTATGCAAATTTCTAATAAATGAGTAATTGCAAGAGATTGTAATTTGAGTAAATTTCTAAGGACTGAAGTAGAGAAAGGTTTATACCTGCATATAAATTGAATATAAGGAATTAGAGGTAAGTATTAAATTGATTTAAGTAATAAAACAGTGTGAACGGTATTTTATTTTTAGACTTAGGAAATGTGTTAATGCATGTATGTTTTATTGAATAGAAACTGAACGTAAATTTAGGTAATAAGGTTAGAACAAGTTAAGTTATAATAAATGTAGGGTAATCCCAATTGATTTAAACAATTATGAAGTTTTAATTGATTTAAAGTAGCAGATTTAGGGAATAGATTTAAAACTTTATCAATTGATAAAATAACACGTAATAAATGGAAAGTTTATACAAATCAATATTAGATAATCAATCATAATGTTTATTGTTGAGGATAAACATTTCTACTTTTATGGTTAAAATATTAACGGAAGTGCGAATGTAAACTTAATAAACATGAATTTATTTATAAGGTTAATAATTGGCAAAAAGCCTTGGACTAAGGAAATTTTATTTATTTGTTTTAAAACCTTAATTAATAAGGGTAATAGACAAGATTTCACATTTTGAAATACAGCCATTTAAACAAATCTAAGATGTATATAGGGATATTGATGCAATGGGATATGAAAATAAACGTGACTAGGTTTATTAAGAAATAATGGACCTAGTAAAGAGGACAATTGATTCAAATCAAATGTTGGAATAAACTTTTATTTAATGGTAATGAAAACAATAATAAATGAATTTAATGGCAAGTAAGTGAAATAAAATTCTATTTAGGATATGATAATTGACTGAATTTAAAGGAATTGAAAGTAAGATTTTTTATTTAATTGGAGTGTAATTCAGTAATTGAATTTATGGCAAATAAACGAAATTTAACACTTAATTTTACGTTAATAGAAAGTTAGATGGAATGTAAGAATATTATGGTAATAGTTTGTAAATTCAATGAAAATTTTATCCGTTTAAGAATAGTGAATTGAATAATAGAATAATGATGGTTGAATAATAAGAATGGGAATCAACACTTATTTATTTATTGAGATTTAAATTACAGTAATATGATTCATTGAAATTAAAATGAAAATTTATATTTAAATATTTGCATAAATGGATATATATAGATGAAATCTAAGTAAATAAACGTAAACAATCGTGAACCAATGTAAATTTCATCCTTTTGATAAAAATGAATTAACTAATAGAATGAAAAGTGAACTTAATAAGAAATTTTAGAAATTCTATTTATAATTTTGAATTTAAGGAAATTGAGGATTTATATTGAAATTTATAAATCAATCTTCGCTAAATTTACATTTAAATTTGTATAAACCATTGTAGATGTTTGAGAATTATAAAGTGATAAAGATTGCAAATTTTAAAATTTAAACGCGGA
This sequence comes from Allium cepa, assembly GCA_030765085.1. NCBI lineage: Eukaryota > Viridiplantae > Streptophyta > Magnoliopsida > Asparagales > Amaryllidaceae > Allium > Allium cepa. The sequence continues at coordinate 827,337,909 of CM060934.1, forward strand.
ATCTGATTTAATTAATTTATTTTAAATTTATTTAATTAATGGAAAAATAGCCATTTTGGCCACTGACTCGGATTTCGACGAAATCAGTTTCATTGGATCCGTATCAATGAATTATTGTAGGGTTTCCAGTTTCGTAGCGATCAGACTTGTTGTTTGATCGTACGAACGCGAAACGCCTTGAAATTGATTTAATTGAAATCAATTGAAATCAATTTGGAAAAAATTGAATTCAGCATAACTTCTCCATACGATGGAATTTGGACGTGAATCTTTTCCATTGCGTTTAGAATATTTTAAAACGCCTATTTTGATATATAGGTTGACCCAATTTCATTCCGAGTCAGAACGGGCTTTTCGGGCCATAGATCGTTCGGCACGTTTATTTATCAGGTCCATCTATTCTATTTTTAATTTCGCCTATAAATATCCTGCTATAAACCCTAGTCTCCCTAATTCTTATTTGTCTATACATACAATTCGTCTTCTCCTCCTCAGTCCATTGGCAGACAATTTCAAAATACAATTGCAATTCAAAACCAATTTCAAAAATTCAAACACCTCAAACTATAACAAATTTTATATCGTTTTGAAGCTCTCGACGAGCGCAAGTCAGATCTGCAGATTGCTATTCGAATTGAGTTTCTATGTGGACGAAATTAGGCGATTTAGCCATGGTCGTTCATTGTGGTACGATCGACATCGACCGATCGACGATTTAAGGTTACTGGGCTGTGGAGACCGTCTCACGCAACTCATCGGTGCTGGTGGTTTGTCGAACGGACGGTTGGATCGACGGGATAATTGGGCTAGGGTTTTAGTATTCGCGGTGGCTGTTGTGTTATTCACTTGCGTGAGTGGTCGGTGGGAGGTGGAGAAGCTTAGGGGAGGTGGCGGCAAGGGTCGACCTACGTGGCGGCGGCGATAGGTGCTCGCGGTCATTGGATTCATGCGCAAGTTTGAGGCGGCCTCTAGGGTTCTACGTGATGTTTCCTGGAAGATGAAGTTTGAACGCGTGAGAGAGAGATGGAGTGGATAGGTGACGTGGTATGTTGTTTATAATTTTCTTGTTTATTTTTTTTTAATTTTTAATTCCAAATTAAACCGTTCAAATCCTCATAACTTCTACGTACGTACTCCGTTTCACACGCGATTTTTTTTGTTAGGATCGTATTGGAATTCTAGACATTTTGATGCTGGTTTGGTAGGATTTGGAGACTGTGCAAATTTTGAGTTTAAATTGGATTTAAATTCAATTTAAATTCAAAAGGTGAGTTTTTTAACCCACTCACAATTTCTAAAATTTCTTATGTTTGTTATTGATTTATGATGTGTTTAAAATTTTATTTATAGCTGTTTGGCGTATTTTTTTCATCATTCTCTCAGTTAAATTGCATTCATTTAATTTACGCGTTATTTAATTCATTATCGCATTTCAAACTGCCAGTTAATTGTTAATTAATTTATTCATTGCATTTAAACAGGAAGTTAAATTTTTAGTTAAATTTATTTATTGCATATAACCTGCTAGTTAAATTTATTTGTTATTGCATATAAACTACAATTAAACAGTTATTTAATTCATTATTGAAAAATTAACTGCCAGTAACTAATTATTATTTATTAATGTGATTGTTTGAATTGGATGATAAATTTATGGATGTTTGGTGATTGATAAGATGGATGAATGGATGCTGTATTTATATTGTATAAACTGTAAGTTATTATGCATTTTCATTTCATTTGGGATTGCGGTTTGAAATGATATACAACCACATTTTTATTTTTAAATTGCGGATTGAAATGATAAATATCCGTATCACTTGACCATAGGATAGAAAATTATATACAGGCACCGCGGTATATATATAAAATTATTTTGAAATGATTTTCTACGGTTTTGGAAAGAAATATACAGATTTTATAAATATTGATTTTTGATGTTATATAAACGTCAAATTTATTTTTGATTCTAACTATATATAAGTATGCTTTGAAATATAAAATAAGCCCAATATTAAAATTTGATTTTTTTATATAATATGGCTAAATGGATATTAATTATTGATATTATATAAATTTTATTTTAGTTGAATTCTTGAATTTAAGCTATGTATAAAATTGTTAATAAAAATAAGCTTAATAAATGAAGTTGATGGTTTATAGGATATGGTTAAGTACCTGTTTAAGATATCGTATATACAAAGTTTTAATGACTTAAATAAAAAAAATTAAGTTGGAGAAAAATGTGAAATCGATTTGAATAAAAGTATTAAAGAATTATACCCGAATAAAATTGATTTAAAAATTTAATAAAAATCGTTATTTTAAAGGGTATGAATTTTATAACTTGATTTTGGTTTAGAGGATTTAAATGAATATTATCAAGTTAAATTAAATTGAAGTATATTCTATTATTGAAGTTTATGGGTTTTACTTAAATAATATTGATTTATTAAGTAAATATTTCAAATCGAAATAATAGGAATTGGATTTGATATATATTAAATTATCAAAGAATGCATTTTGAAATAGTGGAATATTTAAGATTGAAATATATGAACTATAAAGTTTGAAATATAGAATATTTAAGCTTTGAAATATATGGGAATTAAAATGGTTTATTTGGAGGTTCAAATTGATATTGGGAATTTATTGTGAAATTTGAAGAAGCTATTTATTTTACAAAGTAATATAGTATTTGAACCATTAAGTATTAAAAGTTATGTTTCAAAGCTATGGTTTCGAGGTATATATATTTGGAAATATTATGATTTTGGGAAAGGGATATTTATAAAATAAAATGATATCATATTGATTTGGGTTTTAAAAATATAAATGATATCGTATTTATATGGTTTGAAAGAGATATTATATTCTAGTTTTAAAGTATAAATTATTTTGAAATAACCCGGTGTTATAATAACGATTGGTTGTTGAAGAGACCAGGATCGGAAGTTGTCATACTCTCTGCCAACTCCGAAAACCACTTTAACAACCGTGTACGTGGTGGAGATTCCAGAATGAAGTAGGTTGGTGGTGGCGTTTCCTGTAAGGTAATTACGTGGACCCAACTCCCGTGAGTTGGCATAAGGTGGCTAAAACAGGAGCGATCGACGGGTTAATTGAGGTAGCACCTTTGATAAGACACATCCCTTCGATATTATACTTTAACCTTTGGATTTATTTGGTGGCCACTTTTGATTTCTTGGATTTGGGGGTGTTGTTCGAGGAGGGCGGTAGTAGCGGCAACGCGTTACCACCGACCCGGAAGTGTAATTGGTATATCTACCCTGCATTGCCTAGTTGTGCCGTGTCACCTACCCTAGCGTGCCTTATACGATTTTGGCTTTGTACCATACCTATGGAGTGCCCTCTGACGACGCCCGGTACGGAGGAGATTACGGTACTGTATAGACTATGGGAATATATTTTGTGTTAAGGGCTATATGGGTAACCCCTTAACGATATTTAAAAGTAAGTTTATTTTACAATTAAACACTATTATAATAGCGAAATATACTACATAGTAAATAGTTTAACGGATCCTAAAGAGATGTGAATCCCGAGCATCTTTTGAGTTACTACACCCATATTTATTACTGTTGATTTAACTTACATAAGATCTTTTAGTTCTGACTCGAGTGTTTTGTCTTTTCAATTTGCTTGGGTCAGTCCGAGCGTTTCAGGATCGAAGACTTTAGCTCTGGAGGACAAAGACGAAGAATTAGATTATTATTATTCATTATATTCCACTACACTCATATTATTCTGCTGCATTGTTATTGGTATGTGTAACTCTGATAAATGTGTAAGTATAATCGAATATTTTGTAAAACAGCTTTATAAACTGTATATTTGATTATTATATTTTATCCTTCCACTGTGAAATTCTATTTCGTTTTATTTCTTTCTTGTTTTCTGATTTACCCCATAACAATCCGCCCTTTCATATGGTTTGTATTGGCACATGTGTCGATTTAAAGCATGCGAAAAGGCGGGATGTTACAAATTTACTTTACTTTTAAATAAATTTCCGTACTTACTCCATTTATTCCAAAATCCATTAACTTCAGATTTTATTTCTTCATTATGATTTGAAATCTTTTAATTGAAAAATACCTATTTCATATTTCCCAAATTTCTTCTTCATCCTTTCAAATAAATTCAAACCTTGAATTTCAAAATAAATTCTTTATTTCTTGAAATAGTATCACTTGAGTTTAAAAATAAAATCACTTATTCCCATATATTCAAAATCTCATTTCCGCACTTGGAATTTTATTTATCAGAATTCAAAAATCACTTTTGATAACTCAGTTCACCGAAATATTTTAAATCAACCATGGTATCCAACATTTCCAATTATCAATATAATTCATCACAGGATTGCAAATAATTATATCACAGAATATTTTAACAAATCTAAATATTTTAAGGAATCTAGTTGGATCCCTCTAACCTGTTTCTCTGCATCCATAGATGTTAGCACAATAAAATACCAATTCCACTTCGAGGTGGAATATCGCGATATATGTGATCAATATAATATCATCCGCTATTATGCGACGCATAGGGTCTCATCGGTTACAAAATGCAGGAAATCAATCACTCCAAATATACATATATGCTACTATATAATATACCACATCCAATCAATTCAATCATTCAACCAAATATTTAAATTTAACCATTTAAATTTAAATAGCAATCCAGAAGAGTGAGATTAACTCACCTTTGCTTTTAAATTCGCCATCCTGTCCATCTCGACTTGTTTCTTCACAATTTCAGGCCTTGTATAACATTGGATGATTTTATTAATATTCGAACAATCAATTACCATTTAATACTTTTATTTAATCTAATAATATGATTTAACTCAAAATTTGGTAGCCAACTTAATAAATTAAATCTTACTCACAATTCCCTTTTTGAAACCTTTTTGTAACAAAAATAAATTAATAAGTTTATTAAACAAATAAATCACTAAAACACGTTATTGAAACTAAACTAGAAGATAATAAAAAAAGATATCTATATGTACATTAACTTATTTTTCCCAAATCTATAATAACTTCAGATTGCCATTATATAAATCCATAGAATAAATAAACTAATTAACATTCCAAAAATCAAACAATTCATTCACAAATCTTTTATCTTACTGTAAATGTTTTAAAACAGATCTTTACTTTAAACTTTACTGTAAATAAATTTTTGCATGTAGATATACATATATATAAATTAAAATAAAAAATTCCTTTGTAGATATATTTATATACATTACCAAATTTAAGTCGGAAAAGAAAAACTGAAAGCATATTTTACAAGATCCAGTAAAACGAAAGGAGAACAACCACTACCTCACTGATGATTCCGACGTTCGCCAACGTACACACAACTCGGAGCCATCATGACTCGAACCATGCAGACATCGCGACCAGTCGTCGATAACTACTCGACTTCGTCGAGTCTGCTTCCTCCATGAGCCCTCAACCGTAGCCTCGACTTCAGTCATCGCGAGCGCCTGCCTCTATTTGAATTCGTTCGGCCACCCACTGCTTGAACGCCATCACCACCCAGACTTCGGCCACATAATCAAACCGATGAGCCGCCCTCGAGTTCGAACTTCGAATTCGCTAAATCAAAATCCTAGACTTTCCGTGCTATCGTCACTCGGTCGCTTCGATCTGTTCATTGGACGCAATGGAAAAGGTTTCGAGCTTTAACTAGATCGTATGGAGAAGATAGCTTTTTGGACTCAGTCATTATATTAAATTTCAGATATAGATTCAGGGCGTTTATATGTCGTACGCTCACACAACAACTCCAAACACTATGAAAATTGAAATCAGATAATAATATAATATTATGGATCCAATGGAACTGGTTTCGTCGAATTCCGTGACTGTGCCTTGGAAGGCTATTTTTATATCAATTTAAACGATAAAATTTCAAAACTTAACAAAACATTCCCAAATTCAATTTCAACATTTTCACTATCTTCAGTACTGTCGATATAAATTTTACAAACCCTTAAATTATTTTTAACATGCTTAAAACTCTAGATTTAACATTTTACCCAATTTCCAGTAATTAAATCCAATAATTAAATTTCCAAATAATGGTGATATTTGAAATTTTAGTCACAAACTAACTTTTAAATATTAAAATCAATTAAATATCCCAATTTAAATAATCCAAAATTCCGGTTCGTCTTGCATTTATGTCTAGTTTTGTGATTGTCTCTATGTTTGTGAATTGCATCTGTTTGGATAATTTTGGAAAGATTTCGAAAATATTCATAAAATTAATTAAACACTATTCGCCCCCCGCCCCCTCTAGTGTTAATTTTTCCTTAAGATCTATAGTCCTCTTTTCCAACATTTGGTATCATAGCATTAGTTTTCAAAGTTATCATAATTTGAATTTTGAAAAGTTCAAAATGGCAATTTTTGGAGATTTTGTTCACACTAGTTCAAAACTGAGCAAATCATCACTGTCTCAAAAGTATGCATATTATTATTACAAAAAATCAAGTTATCTACTGAATTAGTATGTTATGCAGGAGTAGATGTGTTATATGACTTTTGTAGATGTGTTATATGACTTTTGAAGAATCAACACTCTATGGACAATGGTGCAAATCATGAAAAACAAATGGATACTTGATAGTGGATGTTCAGGACACATGACTGTTAATCCGAAGATACCGAATGACATAATTTATGAAGATGGAGGACTGGTCAACTTTGGAGACAATTCAAAGACACTTGTTTCTGATAGTGGATGTTCAGGACACATATTTCTGATGTTCCGTTAGTTAAGAATTAAAAAGACAACTTACTTAACACAAGTCAACTACGTGACAAAGGCTGAAAAATTAAATTTCAAAAGGATAAGTGTTACACCGAAGATAACTAATAAAATATTATCTTTGAACGAATCAGAAGAAAAATATTTATATTCTCAGCCTGAAAATCTTAAATGATAACCTATGTCTTTTGGCTAATACAAGTGACCCTTTGATTTGGCATAAAAAAATTTGGCATTTGAATTTCAAACTCTTATCTTAAAAACTTGATCTAGTAAGAGGTCTTTCTAAAATGGATTTTAAAGTATATAGTATACCTGATGCGTGTTAATTAGGAAAACTTAGGAAGAATTCATTCAAATTGAAGATATGACTTCAACTTAAAATCCTCTTTAGTTGTTTCATTTAGATCTGTTTAGTCCATCTCAAATCTAGTCAAGAAATCACAGTAAATATGTTTTTGTAATCATAGATGATTATTCTAGATTTACATGGACAATTTTTTTTAACATAAAAGTGATGCTTTTGATTTATTTAAAACTTTTGCAAAAGAATTCAAAATCAACTTACTTTAAAAAGCAAAACTCTTCGTAGCGGTCATGGTGGAGAATTTGAAAATGAAAATTTTGAGAATTTCTGTAATTAAAAAGGAATAACTCATAATTTTTCTTTTCCAAGAACTCCACAACAAAACGAAGTGGCAGAGCGTAAATATATGACGATTCAAGAGTGTGCAAGAACTATGCTTTCAGATAGTAAATTACCAAATTTTTGGGCTGAAGCAAACGTTACAGCTTGTTAGATTTTGAATAGGATTTTAGTTAGACCTCTAACCAATAAAACACTAAATAAACTTCTTTTCAATAAGAAACCAAGGTATCTTATTTTAAAGTTTTTGGAAGTAAATGATTTATTCTAAATACAAGGACAATCTGGATAAATTTGATCCTAAATTCGATAAAGGAACGTTTATCGGATATTCTAAAAGAAGTAAAGCATACAGAGTTTTCAATTTAAAAACTAACACCATTAAAGAAATAATGCATGTATCTTTTGATGAAAATTTCAAAGATTTTGTTCAAATAAATGATGAAGATGATTTTGTTACTTTAAATAATGAATCAAGCGAAACAAATTATGAAACTATTCATCCTAATAAAAGGATCAGGCTTTTAAAATATCATCCTATAGAAAATATACCAGGAAACATTGAATCTATTGTTAGAACTAGAAATCAACTAAACAATTTGAGTAATGTATCTTTTATATTAGCTATTGAACCCAAAAATCCAAAGGAAGCATCATCTGATGGTTCAGAGAATCTTGCTATGTAAGAAGAACTGAATCAATTCATCAGAAATGATGTATGAGAACTTGTTTCTAGACGAGGACAAAACTTATAGGAACTAAAATGGTTTATAAAATAAAATGAATAAACAAGGTGAGGTCATTAGAAATAAAGCTTGGCTGGTCGCGCAAGGTTATTGTCAAGAAGAAGGAACAGACTATGACGAAACCCTTGCACCCATAGCAAGATTAGAAGCCATTACAATTCTACTTGCTTTCGCAAATCATGACAATTTAAAATTATTTCAAATGAATGTCAAAAGTGCCTTTTTAAATGGTCTTATTAAAGTGGATGTTTATGTTGAACAACCTCCACTTTTTGAAAAAGAAAAGTTTCCAAATCATGTTTACAAATTAAAGAAAGCTTTATATGGTCTGAAACAAGCTCCTAGATCCTGGTATAATAGACTAAGATCTTGCCTATTACAATCAAATTTTGAAATTGGTAGAGTAGATAATACTCTTTTTATTAAAAATAAACAAAAATGATATCCAATTAGTATAGATTTATGTAGATGATATCATTTTTGGATCAAAAAATAATGAAATGAACAAAGAGTTTTATGAAATAAGACGAATGAGTTTGAGATGATTCATATGGGTGAAATTACTTTCTCTTTAGGATTGCAAATAAAACAATTAGATAATGGTATTTTCATTAGTCAAGTAAAGTATGTTACGGATCTAGTTAGCAAGTTTTGTATGACCACTGTGAGTGGAAGCCACTCCTATGGCAACCAATGAAGCCTTACATAAAGAAGATATGTCAAAAGATGTTGATCAAAAACTATACAGGAGAATGATTGGATCGCTACTCCATATAACTGCGAGTAGGCCTGATATCATGCATAGTGTTTGTCTCTGTGCAAGATACCAATCTCAACCCAAAGAAACTCATTTAAAAGCTGTTAAACGTATCCTAAGATATATTAAAGACACTTTAGACTATGGCCTATTTTACCCTAAAAATGATTCATTTGATTTAATCTCCTATTATGATGCTTACTATGCCGGTTGTAAATTAGACCAAAAAAGTATAAGTGGAACTTATCACTTTTTAGGTCATTCTCTGGTTTCCTGGTTTAGTAAAAAGCAAAATACCGTCTCACTATTAACAATTGAAGCAGAATATATCTCTGCTTCTTTGGCTTGTTCTCAAGCTATCTATATGCAACAAACCTTAAAGGATTTTAGATTAAATATTTCAAAATCACCAATTCATTGTGACAACATAGGTGCAATAAATTTATCCAAAAATCCTACTCATCATGCCGGAACCAAATATATTGATATCCACCATCATTTTCTCAAAGATAATATAAGTAAAGGGGTTATTTTTCTTGAATTTATCAACACTGAGAATCAAATAGCTGATATTCTGACCAAACCCTTGAATCAATCAACCTTTACTATATTAAAAAGAGAACTAGGAATTTGTTCTATAACTGAGATATTGAATATAGATATAGTAACATATACATTTAGAAAATAGAGAAAAACAAAATTTTCAAAATTTTCAAAGGGATGTCAACATGCCCCTACCCCCTATGCTGACATACAACGGTTGGATTTGAAATTTTTAATTGTGCCTCTAAAATCTGTTTGGTGGTTATATAAACACAATATTTTGAATTCATCTGATTTCTCACTTTATTTTCTCTGTAATAAACTTCTGAAAATACAAATTAATGGCCTCCTCTTTTAAATCAAACCAAAATGCAACCATTTCCTTCCCTTCTCCTAATTTTGGTCCATTCCAACGTACTACATTGGCTTGAGTAATGAAGATCAAGGAAATTATAAAGGATTCTCTACAAATGTTGACTAAATTACAAGTCATGCAAATAATGATGGAAAAGGAACAAGAGAAACAACGCAATACTCTTAGAAATTTGCAAAAATTTATAATGGGTAATAATGCAGACCCTATTATGATTGAAGATGATTGCTCTAACATACGTATTCATAATCCATTAGAGGACAACGAAGAAGAAGAAGAGGAAGTGCAAATGGACGAGGACGATAATGTTGTTCGCATTGGCGAAGTCTGTTTTGACAAAAACGGTAATTTGGTCAAACAACATGGAAATTTTTTCCTCCATTACCCTAGTCGTTTGATTCACAAGTCACCAATTGTCAAGGACTCTCGTTGGATTGTAATTATATTAATGTTTTTATATTTTGTGTACTTGTGTGTGTATATATACATATACATATACATACATACATACATATATATATTTGTATGTCTATGTTTCATATATATGTAACATCATATATAATAAAATTAGATTTATGTTTCGCTTATTACACTTCGTTATTAGCATAGTATTAGTTTAAGGGGACATTATAGTTTAGGCTTAGTTTTTGTTGATGACAAAGGGGGAGAATTATAAAATAGGTTAGTTGGGTTAGATTAAGGGGGAGTTAGTAGATTAAGGGGAGTTGTTGGAATAAGAGGGAGTAAAAGTAAAATCAGAGTTTGGTGGAGTATATTTTATAAATATAGATTGTCATCATCAAAAAGGAGAAGATTGTTAGTTCCTGAGATGATGGTTTTAATGACAACAACCTTAGGACTTGTTATAAAATATAAATACTAAAATCTTTGACTAGATATATATGTATATATAGGATATATATTTGTACATGTATATGTATATATGCAGGTACTGAGAATGAAAACTGTATAGTACAGAGATTCAAGACTGACAAATTCAAGATTGTAGAAATCAAGACTGAAGACAAATGAGTATCAAGATTATTAAGAGTTTAACATATCAAGATAAGTAATGGAGTCAAGATTTATGTTAAAACTTCATAATAACACTCAAATCTTTATTCGAATTTTAATCGTGGAATGGAATCCACCTTCATGCATTAATAATAGGATGGAACCCATGACTCTTTAGTGGGATGGAACCCACGACCTTCTCTACTGAAATGGAATCCATGAAATTTTCAAAATGACTTATTTTTAGATTTTTTTCAAAACTATCTTTTATAAAAAGGCATCTCACTCTTGGTTTAAATATTTACCTTAATTCAAAAATTATTTTAATCGTATTAATTTCAAAATCATTTATTGTTTCTAAACTATCTCTTGATTTTAATATTTTAGCTTTGAATCTCAAAAATATATTTTAAGGAAGTCTATACTTAGTTTTTACTATTACTTTTATATTATAGATTATATGTTTTAAGATTACTTTCTAAAACTCTTTTATAAGTTTAAATTATATTCGAAAGAGTTTACAAAATTTAGAATTTTTTTGGCAAGTTTTAGAACAGAAATCATTTTAAAAGAAAATGAATTTTCAAAAATAACATAGGCATGTTGACATTCTTATACCCTCCATGTCGACATGATAGCCGTAGATTTTAAAATGTCTGTTCTTCACATCCTTTCACGAATGGACATGACTATTATTCTCCTATATATCAATAGGTTTCAATGAATTTTCACTTAAGATTTCTTTGTTTTCTCTCCTATTTCTCTTCCATTCTTATTTTTTCAAACATTCTTAACAAAACCCTGCAAAAATCCTAAGTGAATCAAACTCGGTCGTCTCTACTTTGATTCTGTGCCACTCTCTCTCTCAAAGATCTCAATGCTATTCAAAATTATAGGATTATTTGTAATCAAAGATCAAAAGATTGAAGTGTATCGAGCCTCTCTCTATCAAATTCCGATTGGAAACATTGTGATTGTGGCCCATAAATCAATTGGGTGTGATTGTAGCCCATAAATTAATTAGGTGATCTTGTAGCCTGGTTAAATCAAGAGAGTTTTCCCTGGACTCGAAGATGGGAGGGTGTATCTCGTGGTTGAAATCGAGATTGTATTATTAGCATTATATTTAAAAAGAAATCTGCATAAGAAATTGTGTGGGACTAAATGTAGGGTAACTCGAAACCAGGATAAAATTTCAGTGGCTTTCCTTTACTACTTTTATTTGCTATTTGCATCTGTGTCTAGTTCTGTTATTGTCTCCGTGTTTGTAAATTTCATCTGTTTCGGTTTAATTAGAAAAGATATCAAAAAAAATCATAAAATTAATTAAACACTATTCACCTCCCTCTTTAGTGTTAATTCTGCTTCAAGACCTGTAATTCGCTTTTCCAATATTCATCTCGATTAGGGATGGTCATGTATCCATGGCTGATTAGGGCTTGGACATTGGTGGAGATGTAGGCCAATTTTGGTGGAGTGAAGGGTAGATTCAAACTTGGGAGGTGGAGTAGCCCTTATGGCCAAAGTTTGGAGGTCCAAGGAGGCTTAGGTCAAAATGCAACCTAAAAGGGGGAAGGAAGCGCTGTTGCTTTGACGCATTTTGGAGGAGGGATGCGGAGTCGAGTTCGTTAGGATGGCCGAGTGTGGTTCAAGATAAGATTTTCGTTGGTGAAGGAAGATTTAAGTTTCATGAATCCGAGCTCTGTATCACTAAATATAGTGCATAGCCTGGATGGTTTCATGTGTGCATATGGAAGAGCATGTAATTTGGGGAAGAAAATGTAATAAGGGAAAGGGTATTTTGTAATTAATTGAAAATTTGAGTATGTTAATTAAATCGATAACTTGTAAAATTTATAACTGCTTCATATAAGCTACGATTGAAACAAATATTTTTGCATTGCGATCGTGATGGAAAAAGCTTTGCAATGAAACTTGTTTGGATGGATTAAAAGACTGTTGAAATTTGGGCTAAAATTGGACTTCGTCCGGTTTTAATTCCAAACAGGAACCCCTCGACAATAACAGAAGATTTCGGTGAGTTAAACTCACCTTTTTGGATAACAAGAATTATAGTTGATAAAATGGTTGAATGGTTGTTTGGATAAATTATTATATTTATTAGCTAGTTTAGATATATTCCTGCCTATTGGAGTGGATGAGACCCTATTATGTCCCCATATAAGAGTGGATGATCCTTTATATACGAATCCCGTCTCGAAGCAGTTGATTTATATTTTATGATTTGATAACATTTATGATGCAGGGAAACAGTTTTGAGAGATTCAACGATATTCCTCGCTATTATTGAATTATATTGTTTCAAAAATATTTCCTTTCTATGGATTATTGATTAATAAATATGATTGTGGATGTTGTTTTTATAACATCGTTATATGTTTGAAAATAAAACCCAGTAGTGATAAGTCAAATCAATACCGATATCGCTTAAGTGTTGGATGGCTATTGGCCTTAAATTAGTATTCTACAAAAACTATAATTTGCCGATTAATTTGGAATTGGTTTTTGAGGCAAGAAACGAATTTAAATCCGATATTGGGTTTTGAAAATATTTTATTTAAGGATTATCTAACTAAATATATAAAAATTGTTTTTAAAATTATTTAATTTTATTTAAATTTGTTTTAAAGTTATATAACCGTATTAATACTATTTAATTATTTTAATATTGTTTAAAACTTATTTGTTTACTTATTAATATGTTTTAAGAATTTATAAAAGGTTAATAATTTTTTAGCGAACCGAGCTTTTTGATCCTCGAAAATCGACATCAATACATTCACTATATAGCATGCCTAATATTCAAGTGTCGGAAATACCGATTGCTAGGGGTAAAGAAGATGAAGAGGTAGAAGAAAATAGAAAAAACAGCACAGAATATCACAATCATAACGGAACAAAATATAATATATAATAACAGATCTTTAGATAAGGAAACTATAATCACAATATACATGCATTCATCAAAGTACAACAAACAACAAATCAATCTGGAGAGTTATAATAACTTATCCTTTCAAGTGCTGAATATACAGCATACACACAGTGGAATATAATCGTGTACGTGGAATGCGTTTGAGACTCCTCTAGCTTGTCTCCTATCTCCATAACATCCTAACCTGAATCTGTAATACTCAGTCTGACCTGAGTATAATAATAGAATAACACCCGAGTCAGTCTGGAAAACCATCATAAGAAAAACACACTCAATTTTAATTATTATTATTATCAAAATCCTTTGAAAATGAAGGTATCTTATAAGACCACGCCACACATAAATACGATGGGTTTTTACCTTATGATGGCTAAAACATTTTATATTAAAATCATCTAATATTATAACAGTGTCTATAGAAAATAAAGTATAAAATAGCTGAAATGCTTACATCTCACGTGTCAGCGTAGTTGGTATACAACTAAAACCGTACAACGCTTACCGGAGAATGGATCACATACTATAACAAGGTAAGGAACTACCTTCCGATGGTGCATCTCTAGATAAAATGCGTCGGGTTCTGACAAGAACAACTTGTACCCCTGCCCCACAAAACTGGCCTAGCACTTGACTACTAGTACCGAATATGATCACCCCATATTTTGGGCCCCGATAGCATATATGAATAGATAGTAACCAGTCTAGATCTTGGGATGACTACACCCTAATGGGAGCAACCTACTTGGCCACACTGCATGCCCTATTTTTGTCATTTCTTGGTTGATAAGGCTTGAGGCTACGCTTTACCTTAAGAATAGCATTCAATTTTGGAATGTTAACACTGCCTTCCAAGCAACGATGTAATGATAACATTCGTTCATACAAGTTGTTTTGGTCTGAACAAACTGAAACCCCAAAATCACTGTCTTTATTGTCTTCTTTCACAATTCGTAATGCACAAATCGGATCGAAGTGGTTTTCGGATAACTAAATCCGATCCCGATCTCTTCAAAACAATCAACGAATTTGTCCAAATTTGATAATCCATTATTTAACTGTTAAATAATATCCATAAGCAATCACTAGGCCCATATTATAAATTACTCAAAATATTTATTTCAAGATATTTTAATAAAGATATATATTCAGTCTCTTTCAATGTTTCAATATTTGAAAATGGTTTCCAATTCTTACATCCATAACAGGATACTTTTCCAACCATATCAATACTTAGAAATATTTCCAAATTCAATTTTATAATTCATTACATAGAAAAATATTTCCGCATAAATCATGCCGTAGTTAAAATAGTTTTAAAACTTCCATTCCAATATTTATGAAAATATTATTAGTCTATTTTCCAAACCATTTCAAATATCAACACTTAAGAAATATTTCGTAATCATAAATCCCCAAAATTTTCATTAATTCCTTTTCACAATTTCCAAAATCGATATTTGTGATGACCCGTAATTTTTGGATGTTTGAAAATCGGAATATTTAATTGATTCTAAATATTTAAAAGATAATTTTTAACTTGAATTCAAATATCACTATTTATTGGGAAATTCAATTATTAAATTAAATTATTTGAAGTTGGGAAAATGTTGAGTCTGGAGTTTTAAGCCGGTTAAAAATAATTTGAAGGCTTGTAAAATTTATATTGATAGTACTGAAGATAGTAAAAGTGTTAAAATTGAATTTGAAAGCGTCTTGTTAAGTTTTGGAGTTATATCGTTTAAATTGATATTTAAAAATAGCCTTCCAAGACACAGTCTTGAAATTCGACAAAATCAGTTCCATTGGGTCCGTAATAGTGTATTTTTATAGGATTTCATATTTCGTATTGATCAGAGTGGTTGTGTGAGCGTACGATATATAAACGCGCTAGAATTAATATCGAAAATTTAATACTTTAATTCGATTCAAATGGCTATCTTCCCCTTACGATCAAATTAGGACTCGAAACCTTTTCCATTGCATTCGGGATAGGGGTATAAAATTGTGAACGCCTAGCGGCACACCTCGGTAAGAGATCGGGATTTTGAATTGCTAAATTCGAGACGATTTGAATTTAAAAATATAATATATATTGACTAGTCAAGCTGTAATTCTTTTCGTTCACATCAGCTGTTATTTTGTCCTTTTTCACATCACTGTGCTTTTCCTTCTCAAGCACGCTTCCCCTTCAACATCGTTTCTCTCCTTCCTTTTTATAAATAGCCGAGAACCCTGAAATAAGAGTCGCTGTTATTTTCTTCCCTATTTTCCCAATCTTGTTTCCCTACTTCCTTGGTTCGATTCAAAATCAAAATCGATCAATCAATTAATAAATATAAAAAAGAGATAGCACTCGAATTCGAATAGGAAGGGACCGCGTGCACTCGCGAGGTGATGAAGAGATGCGACCGACGATCTGGAGGAAGCACGATGTTTGTTCCACGTCAATGGGCAAAGCACGCATGGAGGTGGGGTGCGTGTAGTTGCGTGTATATGGGCAGGGCACGGCGGCGTGAGTTTAGGTGGGTTTCGCACACGATTTCAGAAGTCGAGTGTGGTGGGGTTTTCAGATGGATTTAGGGTTGGGGATGGAGGCTTGCGAGGGGTCGTGGTCGACGCAAGGCGCTGGTAGTTGCGTAGTTTAGTTCGGTGAGGTTATTTGTTTTTCTTTCCCAATTTAAAGTTTATATCGTATGTTTAAAAAAAATAAAGGATGTATACAGTAAGGTATATGATCTCAGTTTTTAAAATTTACTAAACATATATAAGTATATAAAAGAATATTTCAAATACTGAGCAGTTTATATAAAATTAGTCTTCTATTTTAAAATATATACATAGGAATGGGAGTTTAAAGTTACAGTAAAGTGTAAAATAACCTTGCTTTTAATTTGATTAATTTTGTTGTAAACTGAAGTTCTAAACTGTGCAGATTTAAAATAGATATATGTATACATATGATTTGGGAAGATATAGAAATTTTAAGAATATACATATGCATATTTTAAATGTAGTAGTTTATTTTAAATATGTATTTAGGGTGACTAGGTTATTTTATAAAACTTATTAATTATTTTAGTTACTAAAAGATTTTCAAAAAGGAAAATCTGTTTGAAAATTAATTAACGGTGTAAACTAAATTAAACTAAATTTATTGATAATAAATTGTTTGATTATTTCCAGCATTAATAAATCATATAAAATGTTTTTTTACAAGGTCCAAAATCATAGGGGAAATAGCCGGTTTGGGTCGGATTGCAAAACAAAAATCAAAGGTGAGATAATCTCACTCATCTGGTTTGATTTAAATTTAAATGGTTAAATTTAAATAATCGATTGATTAATTTGATTTGGTGTGTCATATTATATATAGTAGTATATAGTATATCTTGAAATGATTGATTTTCCCGCATTATATAGCGGATGAGACCCTATGCGCTACATAATAGCGGATGATTTATATTAATCCCATATACCGCGATATTTCACCTCTAAGTGGAATTAGTATTTATGTTGTGCTAACATCTGTGGATGCAGGGAAAACAGGTTGGAGGGATCCAACTAGATTCCTCAACATTTATTCAAATTATTTAATATTCTCCGTTGTGATTATTTGATATTCTATGATGAATTATATTGGAATATTGAATGTTATGGTTCGATTGAATATATTTGGGTATAATGAGTTACCAAAAATATATAAATTGGATTTTGGAAAGAAAATAATAGAAGTGAATTTGTAAGCGAATTAATAATAGAAAATTTGAATAAATTAAGAATGAATTGAAAAGAAATGGAAGTGATATTAAAATAATAATAAATAGCTTCGAGTATGAAAAAAAAAGATTTTGAATAAACAGAAATTAATGAATTGTAAAATTAAGTGATATTATTTTAAAGGAATAAAGAATTATTTTAAAATTTAAAGTTTAAATTTATTTAAAGAATAAAGAACTAATTTGGTAAATCTAAAATTGTTATTTTCAGTTAAAAGTATTTTAAATCATAATTAAGGAATAAAATCTGAAATTAATGGATTTTGGAATAAATGGGGTAAATTGGAAATTAATTTGGAAGTTGATTTAAGTATGTAAAATCGGGATTTTTAAAGGAGAATGTGGCTATGAAATTTATAAACTGGGTTTATAAAAGAAAAGTAATATATCAGCGGATATTTGGGAAAAAAAATTCACGATTGGAATTTATTAAAGGAACGGGAACATTTGTTTAAAAGTAAATAGTGATTTATTTTTAAAGAATATGAAAAGAAGTATATTTCCCTGGATAGCCAAGTACGTTTTCAAAGCAAAATTTTAAATATAAGATAAAAGTTTTAATTTGTTTTAAAAAGCATGTTTTAGGAAATTTATTATTGCTAAAGGTTTGAATTCTAAAGTAAGTATTTTTTTTTCAAATCTATTATCGTAGTAATTATTTAAAGGTGACTTAGTATTTTGTTTTAAAGGAGAAAATTTAGTTTTATATTTTATAAAGAAACCTTATTTCAAATATTCCTAAAGTATTATTTTTAATTAAGTATTAAAGTAGTTTTTAATTTAAATATTTTAAAGTATATTTTATAATAAAGTGTTTTGAAAGTGTTCTAAAATCTAAAGTTTTGTGCTTGGTGATTTCAGTGGAAATAGAAAATATTTGGAAAATTTATTCTGTAAAAGGAAGATAGTTTGAAACTGTTTTCAAAAGGGTTTGAAAAGTGGAAATATATCTTGCGAAGATATTTTGAGATAAATAAATAATTTGAGAAATTATTTATTGTTTGATGGTTGTTGTGAATGTTAATTGGTAGTTAATAGCCGACTACCAATATTGGCCAAATGCGCTGATGGTTTCGAAGAGACAAGGATTAATTTCTCAAAAACCATTTCGATCCGGTTTGTACGTTTTCGTGGGAAAATGAGTTTGGTTTCGAAGATGGAGTAGTGAAGTGCAAGGGCTAGTCACTACTAACCTATGGATTATTCCAAAATGGATGTAGTAGGAGTAGTGCATTCGGTTCCGTTCGAACCCGGGACGGACTTGTATGGATGAATGCTTTCGGAACATCGTCGGATGGACGATGAGCATTCTAAGTGAATCGATCTAAAAGGTAACGCTTAGCCTCAAGCCTCATCAACCGGGAATGACTGAAAATCAAGGGTTATGCAGCAAGGCTAGGTAGGTAGCACCCACTTCAAGGTGAGGTCATCCCTATCTAGATGTCCCTTTTATTTCGGCTTAGTTGTGCGGTTGCTGATCACAACTGTGGGGTGATCTTACTCGAGATTATCCAGTAAGTCCCGGTCTTGTGTTGCAGGAGGTTGGGAGTGATCCTCAGTACTGTGATCTAGGCCACGTACTATGACAGGTGGTGCCCTAGTGCCTAGTCATTAGTTGGAAATCCATTCTCCCTACGCGCCTTTTACGAGTTTTGTTTGTATTACCCACTTTGTGGCTAGTAGCTGGAATTTAATATTGTAATAATTTCGGCTATTTTAATAAGTATTTGTATATAGACCATATTATAATATCAGAGGATTTTATAAGAAAATGTTTTAGCTATCATAAGGTAAAAACCTGACATGTTTATTTGTGGCATGGTCTTACGAGATGCTTTTGTTTTCAAAAGATTTTTGAAACTTTAATAATCAATTTGAGTGTGATTTTCTCACGCTTGTATTCTAGACTGACTCGGGTGTTATTTCATTGTAATGCTCGGGTCAGACCGAATATTATAGAATACAGGATATGATGTTGTGGAGCTCAGGAGACAAGCTGGATGGCGATACGTACTTCCGTATTTGATTATTATTCCGCCGTGTATCCAGTTGTATGTTATTGATGTTCTTGAGCTCTGATGATGTACTCTGATGATGTATGTATAAACAGATTTATTTTTCCTTTGTGTAAAAATCGTTGAATATCTATTATATTTTATTTCGTTGCGTTGGTTAGATTCTGTTATTGTTTTTTCTGTTTCTCTTCTTCTACCTCTTCTTCTTTAACCCTAATGGTTCGTATTTCTGTTCAACTTGAGTTGATTAATGTAGAAGAGTGTCGATTCAAGAGGTATGGATCTACGGGTCGTTTCAGTTGGTATCAGAACATAGGTTGGTGATAACCTTGGCTCTGGTGGGAATTACTCATAGAATAGAGTCCGTAGTACTCTATAATGAGTTTGAGAGTATTAATAGTATGAGCACGTATTTTTTAGTGAATATAAAATTGTTTTATATTGTGTTGACTTATCTGTTGAGTGTTTATGAATTCTGGTCGATGTGTGGGACGCCATGTCATCGATAGGGATTTCTAAACTGTTAAACAAGATGAACCGACACAGTATTGTTTTAAATAGGGTAAATGAAATAATTTTACCCAAAATTATTTCATAAATTATTATAGTTATATATGGATGCTTGGTTGTTAGAAAATTATAATATTAAATTTGTTGTATGAGAATTGAATAATAAATTGAAGATAATAACCAAAGATTAAGGAATAAATTAATAAATAAATGGGATTTGTAAATGTGAATTATAATGGAATAAGATATTGAAACCATAATTAAAAACTAAGAAACAAATTCATATACAAGTTAAATTTGTAAATGTAACTATAAATGTGAATTATAGTGTGAATAATAATTAAAATAAGATAAAATTCCAAATTAATGTGTGAATATAAATTTAAGGAATTTGGAATTTGAAAATTTAGGAATTTAAATTCCTTCGAATTTGAAAATGATTCTCGAAGAGTTGGGAAAAATGATATATATTTGATAAATATTTTTGTATCGGATTGAAATCTAGAGAGATTTGGAATTTAAAAATATTTGAAGGGTTTTAAAAAAAGAGATAAAAGCATTGAACTCTCTTGGTTGCTAGAAAATAACTTCGGTGATGGCTGCAGCATCGTCGATGTTCATTTTCGAGTTTCCAAGAGAGAAATTACTACCAAATTGTTTGAGTTGGAATTGTTTGCATAACTGGGTTGGTTTTGAATTTCATAGAGAGAAATTGAATTTACTAAAGGATTTTGGATATAAATAATTTCAAAAGGTAGTTTGAAATACTTTTGTGATTATTGAAAACTCTGGTGTCGGTTTAAAGCGTTTTGGAATGTTTAAGCAATAGCTTAAACTTTGGAAATAAACTAGAAATGCTTAAAGAATAAATTAGGAACTTATATAAGTTTGAAATTTTTTTAGAATAGAAATTTAACTTAAGAAAAATTAGATTAAAATAAGTGAGAAAGCCTATAGAAGTTAAAATTTGAATAAAAATATATACTTGGCTAAATTAAATATATAATCCCGAGTTAAAAAAATAAAAATAAAATAAATAAAATATGAATGGGATTGATTGTAAATAGATGGGGAAGAATGAATATTGATAAGTGGGTAGCTTATAAAAATTTAAAAAGGGAATAAATAAGCCGGAATAAAAGTATTGGTATTCTGGAAAAAAATCCGAACTTGTGATACTAAGTAAGATTGAACTCAAGAAAATTAAACAAAATTGTTTTAAAGATAGATGGAAAATAAAGGAAAAAAAAATCCAACTCAAGCATAAATTGAATGACCTTATTATTATTAAATTCAATAATGAATTGTTAATGTGAATTAAAATTTAAAAATGTATAAAGGAATAAACTAATCGAATAAATTAGTAAAATGGTTGGAGATTTGATCAAAGGAAAAATCAAATTAAAGATTTAAATGGAAGTTGGTTGAATATAATAAACTTAAATTTTTGGGTGGAATAGCTTGAAGAAAATAAATAACCTAAGTAAATTGTGAGATGGTTATTTAATATGTTAGTTGTCGAGTTTAATAGAATGGTTTAGAATCAAACTTTTTGGACATGAAAGAAAATGCAATGAAAGATGTGAATAAATTAAAATGGGATGGAATCAAGTGTAAATTGAGTTGGAATCAATTTAAACGGTTAAAAAGCATAAGTAATTATTTATTCACATTAATATTGTTGAATTGCATAGGAAAATGGGTCGTTTGCTGTAAACGGGATTATATAAAATTCTATGAGTTATTAGAAGTGAAATAGGATAATTTTGGAATCAATTGGAATGAATATGAGTATGTTTTGCTTAGAATGAATTAAATATAAGCAAGTAAGTTGTAAACCACTTAAACTGAATGGAATGGTTTGAGAATTGATTGTAAGAAATTGTAGTAAGTATCGGAACCTTACATATGTGTTTGTGAAAGTATAACATGCATTGTCACAGGATCCATGTTTTAGCTATTTAAATTTAAGTGAAATGCTATAAACTTCCTATATTTAGTACTTATGTGTTTAAATTGAGTAAGTACAGGTACCGGGAAGCCGTTTGGCTGGATTTGATCGCGCAAAATGCTAAAATAATAAGCCGCTTGCTTAAAAATGCTAAATAAAGGTACACCTACGCAATAAAAATAGGAAATATGAACTTTTTTTTATTTTTCTGACCGTGTGGACCGATGTTTATGTATTTATATCTCTTGTCAAATTGCAAAAGCTCCTCCGTACAAAGGAGATTCTGCCAAAAAAATTCGAAAATTTTGGGAGTTAGAAATTTTTTTGAAAAATTTTGGGAAATATTTTAGTTAGCAACAAAACGATTTCAGATTTGAAATTGAAATAAATTAGGGAATGCAACTAATAAAAAATAATGACATGAGTCAGTATAAATGGAAGATAAAATTCGATATTCAAAATTGAAAATAAATTGAATCCATATGGAAATGGGAGAACCAATTTGAATAGAAATAGATATAAACTAAAGTGGTGAAGTGAAAATAAATAAAGAAGCTTATTAAATGCTTATACTAAACTTAAGAAAGGAATGGTGAATTCTTAATTGGAAATTGATATTACAAATATATTCTAAGTTAATATTTGAATGAATAAATATTGACATTTTGTAAGGAAGTCGATAAAATGTTTTTGAATGTTGTGATTGGATATTATTGCTATGCAGGATATACAGGTATTATAATGAAAAAGGAAAGTTTGTTTTGATTTCAGAAGATAAACTTGAGTTGCTCGACAAAAAGGTATGTGTTTGAATTTCTATATGAAATTTGATTGGGTTTTGATCTAGCCTCTTGGCTTTTGTTTTCTTTTAAAATCTGGGGGCCCGTAGAGGCATTTTGTAGTTGTAATGAGCTAGCGGCGCAAAGGAGACGCTGACAAAAAATTTCGTAAATTTAGGGAGTTAGAAAATTTTTGAGAAAATTTGAAAATTTAAATTGGGTTTTAAATTGAAATTTGAATCGATTGGGTAAATGATATTGGTGGGAACCTAATGGAAGAAGTTTGGAAAGTTAGGAATTGTGATAGGATGTTCTTAACAAAAAGATTGTTTTGGAAAGTTGATAAAAACTATTTGGTTTTGGGAAAAAGGTAAACGGGTATTGGACCATTCTTCCTAACTAGTAATTTCAGGGACGAAATTCTTTTAAGAGGGGAGGAATGTGACGACCCGTAATTTTTGGATGTTTGAAAATTGAAATATTTAATTGATTTTAAATATTTAAAAGATAATTTTTAACTTGGATTCAAATATCACTATTTATTGGGAAATTCAATTATTAAATTAAATTATTTGAAGTTGGGAAAATGTTGAATATGGAGTTGTAAGCCGGTTAAAAATAATTTAAAGGATTGTAAAATTTATATTGATAGTACTGAAGATAGCAAAAGTATTAAAATTGAATTTGGTAGCGTCTTGTTAAGTTTTGGAATTATATCGTTTAAATTGATATTTAAAAATAGCCTTCCGAGGCACAGTCCCGAAATTCGATGAAATCAGTTCCATTGGATTTGTAATAGTGTATTATTATCATATTTCAAATTTTTTATTGATCGGAGTTGTGGTGTGAGCATACGATATATACACGCGCAAGAATTAATATCGAAAATTTAATACTTTAATTCGATTCAAAAAGCTATGTTCCTCATATGATCGAATTAGGACTCCAAACCTTTTCCATTGCATTCGGAATAGGGGTATAACATTGTAAACGCCTGGCGACACGCCTCGATAGGAGATCGAGATTTTGAATTGCTAAATTCGAGACAATTTGAATTTGAAAATAATATATATATATATATATATATATATATATATATATATATATATATATATATTGACTAGTCAAGCTGTATTTCTTTTCGTTCACATCAGCTGTTGTTCTGTCCTTTTTCACATCACTGTGCTTTTCCTTCTCAAGCACGCTTCCCCTTCAACTTCGTTTCTCTCCTTCCTTTTTATAACCAGCCGAGAACCTTGAAATAAGAGTCGCTGTTATTTTCTTACCTCTTTTCCCAATCTTGTTTCCCTACTTCCCTGGTTCGATTCAAAATCAAAATCGAAAAATAAATTAATATATAAAAAAATGAGACAGCACTCGAATTCGAATAGGAAGGGACCACGCGCACTCGCGAGGTCGTGAAGAGAGGCGACCGACGATCTGGAGGAAGCATGATGTTCGTTCCGCTTCGATGCGCAGAGCACATGTGGAGATGGGGTGCGTATAGTTGCGCGCATATGGGCAAGGCACGGCGGCGCGAGTTTAGGTGGGTTTCGCGCATGATTTTGTAAGTCAAGCGTGGTGGGGTTTTCAGATGGATTTAGGGTTGGGGATGGAGGCTTGCGAAGGGTCGTGGTCGATGCAAGGCGCTGGTAGTTGCGCAGTTTAGTTCGGCGAGGTTATTTATTTTTCTTTCCTAGTTTAAAGTTTATATCTGTATGTTTAAAAAAAATAAAGGATATATACAGTAAGGTATATGATAACTCTGTTTTTAAAATTTACTAAATATATATATATAAATTTATAGAAGAATATTTTAAATACTGAGCGGTTTATATAAAATAAGATTTCCATTTTAAAATATATACATAGGAATGGGAGTTTAAAGTTACAGTAAAGTGTAAAATAACCTTGCTTTTAATTTGATTTATTTTGTTGTAAACTGAAGTTCTAAACTGTGCAGATTTAAAATAGATATATATATATACACATATGATTTGGGAAGATATAGAAATTTTAAGAATATACATATGCATATTTTAAATGTAGTAGTTTATTTTAAATATGTATTTAGGGTGATTAGGTTATTTTATAAAACTTATTTAATTATTTTAGTTACTAAAAGATTTTCAAAAAGGAAAATTTGTTTAAAAATTAATTACCAGTTTAAACTAAATTTATTGATAATAAATTGTTTGATTATTTCCAATATTATTAAATCATATAAAATGTTTTTTTACAAGGTCCAAAATCGTGGGGGGAATAGCCGGTTTGGGTCGGATTGCAAAACAAAAATCAAAGGTGAGTTAATCTCACTAATCTGGTTTGATTTAAATTTAAATGGTTAATTTAAATAATCGATTGATTGATTTGATTTGGTGTGTCATATTATATATTGTAGTATATAGTATGTGACGCCCCACCTCTATACCCACGCTAGCCAAGAACACTGCGGTGTAGTGCTGTCAACTAGCACGGAGAATAAGGCTGTTGAGAAGCGGCCATCAATAGTTGGCCTTACACTAGTATTGGTTATCTCAATGGGAGTGGTATATAAATATATTTTCTTTCATTTTCCATCTCTGATTTATTTTCTCCCATCGACATACCCCAATTCCAGTATAAAACGAACTACGATGGTTCGTAATAGTTTAGAACAGTAAATATAAAATATCAACACAGATAATATAGATGCGGAACACAGATGAAACAGAAAGTCTCATATATATATATATATAATAACTGATGTCAGTTACAATACATTCACACGGTACATATGATACAACTACAACAGTCGACTAAGGAAATTACATATACAAGTACATTAACGTATTTAATATACATGAACACATATCTTCCTATACAATTTTACAGACTATTACAAATGACGACGACTACATCAAAAGATATGAAAGAACTTCATAGCTCTAGCAGCAACCCAAAGCAGAATATCTACAACCTGAAATACTCGGTCTGACCCGAGTATTAGATTCAAAAGAAAATAATACTCGGGTCAGTCTAGTTCAAACTCAGTTATTAGTGCACAGAAGCAATAATAATTAAATAATGAATAGACGACAGTAATTAACCCAAATCAAAATGCAATTCAGAATATTGAATTGAATAAACAAAACAGTTCAAAACCATTGAAATATCAATTAAAATATTAAGATGAGTAGGGCTGCAGTACACGCACGCGTGTACTGCCTCGCCACTACAGCACATGAACTACGCAAAAGATTAATAAATCAAAACAAAATAGAATATCACAAAACCATACCGTGTGGCTGCAGTTCACGCTTGCGTGCACTGCCCTGCCACTACAGTGATGATGTACCCAATGAAAATTCACAACCAAACACAAGATCAAACCCGAGTCATCGGATTCAACTCAAGTGTAATTCGAAAATCAATCCAAATGCACATGGCAGTGACATGATGAAACAGTGCTAACAAACAAATAATGGCAGTGGTACCAACATGAAGACACAGTGGAATAAGGTGACAGCAAGAGAGACACAAACTCAATAATACTCAAAAACCAAGGCACTCTACACAATAGAGGCACAACCCAAAATATGATATGCCTCAAAGTTCAACAGTACTAACAGATAAGGTTTGAGCACAAGGAAATGCAACAGTGCTTCTTATAAATGAATGACCGGACGATAAGTAATCGTGTACATACGTGGTTAATGAAACCAAATACTACATGAAACAAGTATGCAAACCAAATGCCATCAAGGTCAAAGACATAAGAATTTAAACATGACCGACAGCGCAGTAATGTATATGCAAGAAATTGCTGCAGTGAACAAGATCAGTTCACGGCACATGGACAAGCACATGAATGTTATGGCAACAGTTCAAGGCAACAGTAACAACTAATATGCAAACTATGTCATATATGAAACAGTGGCAAATTGCATGGTCAAGTTCAAGTGTGCTACAGAGGGGGTAATGCAACCACAACAGACTCAAGAGGAATGAAACTGGGTCAAGCAACTGCGACATCAAGTATGATCAAGACCAAATGCAAATAGCAGTATACAAGTGATCAAGTGGCCTGAGACAATGACAAGGGAATGCAACTCTACTCCATATACATGACAACCAGAACAAATGTCACTGCAGTATGAAGGTCACAGTAGACAACATGGTGCATAAGACTTATTGCAATAAAAAAAATCAAGTTACAAGTCAACATGACTAGAAGGTAAATTAAGCATCATGTACGCAACAGGGCTAGAACACCTCAGTGAGTATATGCCGAAGTCAGAGACAAGTAACAGTATGCAAAAATGGAGTGTGTGCAACATGATGAAGCAGGGATGATACAAACACTTAATAAGCCTCAAAACAGCATAATGATGTATCCAAGAAAGCCATAATATACAGGTAAGCTTATACAATGCAGTAGAAACATGCATACAAATATAAATGTATGCAAGACACCCTACATATGTACTCAGGTGGGCTGCAACTGGAAATGCAGTGGTAGATCAAATGAAGTGATCAATGAAAGTGGAGCAACATGACATAAATGACACTACACAGCAGCGTGCAGTCACAAATAGTCAAGTTCAACTAAATGCACTCTCAAGCCAAGGCAGTAAGCAGCAGAAGTTCATGTGATCAGAAAGACAAAGCGAGCAAATACTAATACAAGTGTGCGTGTATGTCTATATATATAAAACACATACATATCTATACCCAATGCAACAGCACCAGTATAAACAAGTGACCTAGGTAGTTCGTACAAAGCTAGAAAAGATTTCATACTGCAATTAAAAGCAATGCCAAGTTTAAACTTAAAAATTAAGTAGCAGTTTGAACGAAGACAGTAATTACGAAGTCCACATAAGTCAATATCAACAAAAGAATTCGAGACAGTGGTGGTCACGAAATCAACCTCACAGCAAAACAATCAAAAACAAATCAAAGTGATTGAAGTCAGAAATCAATGCTGAGCCTATCAAGTTACAAAATCAACATTGATAAAATCAGGACGAGGCCGAGACAATCGAAAATAAAATAAGCAGAATAGGGCGAACAATTCGAATTAGATGTGAGTGGGAAAGCACTCACCTGTGTTTCGAAGCAATTAGAAGCACGAACGATCGACGCTTCTTGAGAGTACCCAGCGCGACCTCGAAGAATTATGAAAACCCTAATTTTGAAAAGGGGGACGAACGAGACCACCGCCATTTTTATTTCTTCGTTCGGTTTTTCTTTTTAGGGTTCGTGAATGGGAAGTATGAAAGAAAAAAAAAGGGGGGAACGGGTTTCTTTATTAAATTTTCACGGCCCAAACAAAAACTCGTGGACCATTTATTATTTTTAAAAAAAATATCAAAGCCCCTCAAACTTAATAACCATTTGTAATTTAAATTTTAATTTAAATTTTAACTTCAAAATGGCAATTGACGAAAAAATATAAATCGTTTTAACGTCGATTATGAATTGACGCGAATATCGGGTTGTTACATAGTATATCTTGGAATGATTGATTTTTCCGCATTATATAGCTGATGAGACCCAATGCGCCGCATAATAGCGGATGATTTACATTAATCCCATATACCGCGATATTCCACCTCGAAGTGGAATTGGTATTTATGTTGTGCTAACATCTGTGGATGCAGGGAAAACAGGTTGGAGGGATCCAACTAGTTTTCTCAATATTTATCTAAATTATTTAATATTCTCTATTGTGATTATTTGATATTCTATGATGAATTATATTAGAATATTGAATGTTATGGTTTGATTGAATATATTTGGGTATAATGAGTTACCAAAAATATATAAATTGGATTCTGGAAAGAAACTAAAAGAAGTGAATTTGTAAGCAAAATAATTATAGAAAATTTGAATAAGTCAAGAATGAATTGAAAAGAAATGGAAGCGATATTTAAATACTAATAAATAACTTTGAGTATGAAATAAAAAAGATTTTGAATAAACAGAAATTAATGAATTGTAAAATTAAGTGATATTATTTTAAAGGAATAAAGAATTATTTTAAAATTTAAAGTTTAAATTTATTAATAGAATAAAGAAGTAATTTGGGAAATCTAAAATTGGTATTTTCAGTTAAAAGTATTTTAAATCATAATTAAGGAAGAAAATCTAAAATTAATGGATTTTGGAATAAACGGGGTAAATTGGAAATCAATTTGGAAATTGATTTAAGTATGTAAACTGGGATTTTTAAAGGAAAATGTGGCTATGAAATTTATAAACTGGGTTATAAAAGCAAAGTAATATATCAGCGGATATTTGGGAAAATAAATTCACGATTGGAATTTATTAAAGGAATGGGAACATTTGTTTAAAAGTAAATAGTGATTTATTTTTAAAGAATGTGAAAAGCAGTATATTTCCCTGGATAGCCAAGCACGTTTTCAAAGCAAATTTTTAAATATAAGATAAAAGTTTTAATTTATTTTAAAAAGCATGTTTTAGGAAATTTATTATTGCTAAAGGTTTGAATTCTAAAGTAGGTATTTTTTTTTTCAAATCCATTATCGTAGTAATTATTTAAAGATGACTTAGTATTTTGTTTTAAAGGAGAAAATCTAGTTTTATATTTTATAAAGAAACCTTATTTTAAATATTCCTAAAGTATTATTTTTAATTAAGTACTAAAGTACTTTTTAATTTAAATATTTTACATTATATTTTATAATAAAGTGTTTTAAAAGTGTTCTAAAATCTAAAGTTTTGTGCTTGGTGATTTCAGTGGAAATAGAAAATATTTGGGAAATTTATTCTGTAAAAGGAAGATAGTTTGAAACTGTTTTCAAAAGGGTTTGAAAAGTAGAAATATATCTTGTGAAGATTTTTTGAGATAAATAAATAATTTGGGAAATTATTTATTGTTTGATGGTTGTTGTGAATGTTAATTAATAGTTAAATAACCGACTATCAATATTGGCCAAATGCATTGATCGTTTCGAAGAGACCGGGATCAAGATTAATTTCTCGAAAACTACTTCGATCCGGTTTGTACGTTTTCGTGGAAAAACGAGTGTAGATTCGAAGATGGAGCAGTGAGGTGTAAGGGCTAGTTGCTACTAATCCTGAGGATTATTCCAAAATGGATGTAGTAGAAGTAGTGCCTTCGGTCCCACGATGGACTTGTATGGATGAATCCTTTCGGAACATCGTCAGGTGGATGATGAGCATTCTAAGTGAAACGATCTAAAAGGTAACGCTTAGCCTCAAGCCTCATCAACCGGGAAAGACTGAAAATCAGGGGTTATGTAGCAAGGTTAGGTGGATAGCACCCACTTCAGGGTGAGGTCATCCCTGTCTAGATGTCCCTTTTATTTCAGCTTAGTGGTGCGGTTACTGATCACAACCGTAGGGTGATCTTACTCGGGATTATTCAGTAAGGGGTAGTCCCGGTCTTGTGTTGCAGGGGGTCGGGAGTGATCCTCGGTACTGTGATCTAGGCCACGTACTGTGACAGGTGGTACCCCAGTGCCTAGTCATTAGTTGGAAATTCATTCTCCCTACGCGCCTTTTACGAGTTTTGTTTGTATTACCCATTTTGTGG
Organism: Allium cepa; assembly: GCA_030765085.1. Taxonomy (NCBI): domain Eukaryota; kingdom Viridiplantae; phylum Streptophyta; class Magnoliopsida; order Asparagales; family Amaryllidaceae; genus Allium; species Allium cepa. The sequence goes on from CM060934.1 coordinate 827,368,352, forward strand.
CTAGTAGATGGAATTTAATAATGTAACAATTTCAGCTATTTTAATAAGTATTTGTATATAGACCCTATTATAATATCAAAGGTTTTTATAAGAAAATGTTTTAGCTATCACAAGGTAAAAACCCGACATGTTTATTTGTGGCGTGGTCTTTCGAGATGCTTTTGTTTTCAAAAGATTTTTGAAACTTTAATAATCAATTTGAGTGTGATTTTCTCACGTTGGTATTCCAGACTTACTCGGGTGTTATTTCACTGTAATGCTCGGGTCAGACCGAGTATTATAGAATACAGGATATGATGTTGTGGAGCTCGGGAGACGAGCTGGATGGCGATACATACTTCCGTATTTGATTATTATTCCGCTATGTATCCAGTTGTATGTTATTGGTGTTGTTGAGATCTGATGATGTACTCTGATGATGTATGTATAAATAGATATAGTTTTCCTTTTGAGTAAAGATCATTGAATATCTATTATATTTTATTCCACTGTGTTGGTTAGATTCTGTCATTGTTTTTTTGTTTCTCTTCTTCTACCTCTTCTTCATTAACCCTAATGGTTCGTATTTCTGTTCAACTTGAGTTGATTGATGTAGAATAGTGTTGACTCAAGGTGTACGGATTTGCGGGTCGTTACAATTATACTCATATATAATCTCGTCTAACCATTTATAACTTCCTTGATGAATTCAAATTTTTTTTTGAAGTTCTTGTATCTAATATTTTAGGAATTTCCTTAAGTTTCCTAAATTTTTTTATAAGATTTACCCTTATAAAATCACATCTGTCCAAATAAATTCGGTCACAAATCTAGAGAGAATTATAAATAAAAACCCAATCACTTACTTTTAAATTCTATATATTATTAATTATTTTTAAAACAGGTTTAAGCAATTATTTAAAATAAAAAACACTTTTCATAAACTATGGAAACTAATTTCCAACTCATTTAAATAATATTAATCGACTTACAAAGTTTATTTATAATAAATTAAATTTATTCGAATAATTAACTTTTCCAAAATATTTTAAATAAAAATAACAGTTTTAAAACAACACTATTTAACAAATAATCTCTTTTTAAAACAAACTTTACTTCTCGATACCCAATCCATTTTAAATTTCCGATATAACCAATTTCACTTTATAAATCTCCCTCGATTTATACACATCGATTTACCATTCCAATTTCATAACCATTTCCAGTTCTCCAAATAGAATCCACTATTTCTCTCTTTCTAATCCAAATTCCATATCTCGTTTTTAAATCCACAAGATAGTCTTATACTTCTTCAATAATCATTTCATACTGTTTCCAAAACATCGGTTATAAATTTATAATTTCTGATTTCAGATATCCTTATTTATAAAATCACCTTCAGCACTATTTGATATATCTCATTTGTTTACCAAATTCATTCAAATACTTATTTAAATCCTTTCCTAATTTCATCAATTTATAACCATTCCACTCTGTTTATAAATATCGTTTATGTGTTCATAAACTCACTCTTGTTTTTTCCCTGTTGATAACAATTTCATACTATAAAATCCATTTATAATCCATTTGTATTTAAAATTCCATTTAGAAATCTATTTCTTAATAAATCCTAATTATAATTCTAATCCATTCAAAAAAACTTGATTTCAACTTCTTTTTTATAAATTTTAGAAATGTCATCAAAATCTATAGTTTCATATTCCTTATATAATTTCAAAACCATTTATTTGAAATCACTTTACAAAATAGCTAAGTAAATTCTGAAATCGGATACTTCTATTTAATTCAAATCTTTCCCTTATTGAATATTCCAACTCAATATAAAATATTTTTATTTCCAAAAATCGTCTTTGAATTTCGATTTTTTTTCTTTTTTTCAAAAATATTATTTATGGTATTTAAAATATCAAAATTTGGGCCAGTGCTACTATTGCATTCAATAAGTCAAATCACATAACAATCTGTAACTTATTATTTGATCACATCATATACCACAGTATATGAAACAAATCAATATATTTTATAGAAACCCTGTTGGATCCCTCCAACCTATTTCGCTGCATGCATATATGTTATATAATATAAAAAACCAATCTTATTTCAAGGTGGGATATCACGGTAATATAGGATCATCCGCTATTATGCGGGGCACATAATGTCTTATCATCTCCAATCGGCAGGAAATATATCCAACCAATAATTTATATACTACTATATATAATATAATATTCAACTGATAATAATATATAAATTTAACAAACATTCAATAAATAATTTTCAATTGCTATAAATTAAACCAGTCAACCAAATTAAGTGAGATTTACTCATCTTGATTTTTATTTGCAAACCATCTAAATTTTAAATTAAATTAAACTATATTTAATTTAATCTAAAATTCCAGTTGACTCCAAAAAACGCCAAACCAATTCCAGATTGCATATTTCACAGCTACGAATCCAACGTGACTAATTCAGTGATTTTTGGACCTAGTATGAACAAGATACTATTTTTATTAATATACGTTTATACTTAAACTAATCAACGTATTAATTAACTTAAACATTAAAAATATTACTAAAAAAACATATCTCACCTCTCTTCATATGCGATACTTCCATCACGCGAACCCATCCCCACGCCTAACCATTGCCGCGAGCGCTTCAGCTAAGTTGCACAAAGTCTCCACACCGTGATAGAGGCATCTGCCGCCTTGCATCCTCATCGTTCCATCACCCTAAGTCAACACATACGCATGGAAGTCTCCATCTTTTGAGCACAAGACCTAAACCCTAAATTTAATGTGCCGCTCTCGATCCAATCACCTGCTTGGCCTTCGCGTGCCCCCGCTAGCCCTCCATGCTGATGGCGATCGCGATTTCAAATCACTAGATTGTTCTTTTTTAATATGAATTCATGATTTCGTTTACAAAGGAAAATGAAGGAAGAAGATTCATGATTTTAGACAAAAGAAGGCGGTTATGGGTATGAAGTAGACCGATGGAGCAGGATTATAGTGTAGCTTATTGTATAATAGGAGTTGACTTTGGAAGTAATATTATTTAGTTTTCAAAATATCTCGTTTATAGTAACTTACAATCTCACCCCTATCGAGCCGTGCTGCTTGGCATTCCTATGATATACCACTATTCCAAACCTAATAGAACAAATTTTGGGACCTAATTTACATGGAAGATAGCTTTTTGAATCCTATAATTTTTATGACGCCCCACCTTGAGACTCACATTAACAAAGAAAATTACATAGTACTTATGTCTATTAATGCGGAGAATAGGGCCGGTCGAGGGCGATTATCATAGTCTTGCATTAGGTAAGAGCTAAGTACATTGATATTTATACTCTTTTTTTTTCAATTTGTCTCGAGTATTCGACATACTTAATTCCTATCTAACACCCTACTATGGCGGCTACAAGATCGATTCAGAAACAAAACATAATAACCATATCAATTACAAGTCATAGAACAACAACACAGAAATGATACGTAAGAATACATACATCAAATGTAATACAACATGCCACTAGTGGTATACAACCACAACATATACATACATTCCCCACAAAAGAATATATACGTCACAAGTTCCCAACATAAAGGCTACTACACAAAAACTATGCCATATCCCAAGTCGATGGTGAAGTCCAAAAGGTAAAGCAAGCTAAGAATCCAACTACCTAACCTGCAACTTGGTCTGACCAGAGTAATAAATACATGGGTAAGGCTAGCTAAAACTTGATACTAGTGTAAGATAAGAGAAATATAAATGTTTAAGGGAATTCTTCCGTTAACTATAAAGGAAGGGTACAAGTATAGTATAATCTCAATGCATGGTATCCGCGACCAAGGGTTGTCACATGAATATGTTTAATTCAATACAAGAAATCCATACTTAATGGAATTCAACTCAAATACAAGGAATCATATGAAAGTCATTAGAGAAACTCATCAAAATTCCAATATGAATCTCATGGAACTCAAGATAAAGTTAAAATATCATAAAAAAAGAAATTATCATATATAACATCTCATGTAGCACTAGGCTATCGATGTAACAAAAATATCTCAAAATGGGGAAATCCTATAAAACTCGAAAAACTCAAAAAACCCCAGATTGGCCAGATCCCTGATTGCAAAGCTGAAGCAATGTTGTACGTGCTAAACTCTTGTCCAGTGCTATTTATAATTTAGGTACCTAACTCATGGACCCAAAGTTCATACTCTTAGTGACCGATGTCACATAACTCGTGGTGACCTAAGCCGCGTAACTCGTGGTGACCGAAGTCCCATAACTCATGGTGACCGAAGTCACATAACTCAAATGACCCGAAGGTCTATAGCACTGAAATACTCGTGGATGTGTCAAAAACGCTCGGAAAGGATCCCGAAAAGTGTTAGCATACGTCCTATACCACACGTTCACACTAAACGGTTTACTATCCGCTAGTTAACTCCACGTCATAAAAATAAAATCTCAAAATACTCATATATCTTGCCTCGTATCATCGACAAGTGCAAATAAATCTCATAGTAGTTTCTCATAAACCATAAATCCTGCAAGGGGAAAATCTCATCTTAAGACTCGCCTCATCTCATCGGCGAGTAAAACAACATCTATAAGCAGTTCTCATCGATTATTACTCCTTAATAGGAGATCTCAAACGTCTCAACTCATCAAATATTGGCTAAAACAATTCTAAAATCAACATCATTGTTGTTGTCGTTTTAGTCTCAAGATTGCAACAATCAAACACAGTTTTGACCGAACTAGCTTTAAAATTTTAAAAACTCAAAACATAAAACTTTTAGAATAAATTATAAGCTTTTTGGAACATCTAATATTATTGAATTTGGATAACAAATGAAAAAGTTGTAATTAAAACAGTTCAGAGGTCTAAATTTTAATATGTTGTCATTTTGATCTTGGGATAGCAAAAATCAAACACAGTTTTGATCAACATAACTTCAAATTTTCAAAAACCTCAAAACATAAAACTTTTAGAACAAATTTTAAGATTTTCAGAACATCTAATATTATTGAATTTGAATAACAAATGAAAAAGTTATGGTTAAAACAGTACAAAGGTCTATATTTCAATATGCTATCATTTCGATCTCGGGATAGCAACAATCAAATGCAGTTTTGATCAACATAACTTCAAAATTTCAAAAATATCAAATATGAAACTTTTAGAACAAATTTAAGCTTTTCAGAACATCTAAGATTATTAAAGTTGGGTAAAAATGAAAAAGTTATGGTTAAAACAGTTCAGAGGTCTAAATTTCAATATGCTATCATTTTGATCTCGGGATAGCAACAATCAAATGCAGTTTTGATCAACATAACTTCAAAATTTCAAAAACAATAAAACATGAAACTTTTAGAACAAATTCTAAGCTTTCTGGAACATCTAATATTATCAAATTTGGATAAAAAATGAAAAAGTTATGGTTAAAACAATTCAAATGTCTAAATTTCAATATGATGTCATTTTGATCTCGAGATAGCAACAATCAAACGCGGTTTTGATCAACGTAACTTCAAAATTTCAAAAACCTCAAAACATGAAGCTGTTAGAACAAATTCTAATCTTTTCTGAACATCTAAGATTATTGAATTTGGTTAACTAATTAAAAAGTTATGGTTAAAACTCGTTTTCAGCTAGCAAATTTGTGAGTTTGCACTCACCTTAAAGATTTAGCAGCGACTTTGGTTACAAATTATGATCTTTGGTGATGAATTGAATCCCTAAGCACCTGAAATAGATGAAACAAGACATGCATAGCAAAGAAAATTAGTTATAGACAAGATCATTTCAAGTTCTAAGAATTCAGATGAAATTTCTTTAGGTATTGGTTGTGATTACCTTTTCTATTCTTGATATAAGTGGATTTCTTCTTTAATTTTCAGCTAAAATGAGTTGAAATTGATTTTTAGTGAAGAGGAGCCATTGTTTTCTTTTGTTTTTAAGGAATATTGATTTGGGGAAGATGAGAAAATGAATACTACATACTGTGTTTCTTTTCTCACCAGAAACCTCTAGATAATGGGCTTTGGATGCCATTTCTATCCCTATTAAGCCCCAAAACCAAAATGCTTAGAGAAAATATAAGAGTGTACATTTTAATCTTATATTATCAACATATACACACTTTACTTTAGTTTAAAACCAAACAAAAATGTATACTCTAATTGTTATGAAACAAAATAGTTATTGTAACAAAATTAAATTTATTTTATTATCAAAAAGTTATTTTAACAATAAAACCCTATTTTTGACCACATTACACAATTTACACTATTTTATTGTAGAACTTCATTTTTAATGCAGTAACCTGTACAAAAATTATTTTTCTTGACAAATAGATTACAATAAATCATTCCAATTTTATCTTATCATCAAAATACAAATTTTAAACCATATTTCATCTTTTATACTAATAAAATACAACTTTACTTCATTTTTCCCATTTTTAAAATCAATAAAAGCTTTAATATAAGTGATTGCTTACAACACTATTGCATAACTCAAATAAAATCAACAATTGATCATTTTCTTCTCAAATTATCAAAATAAAGTTTTTATTACATCATATTCATTACTTTAGATTTATTTCAACAATTTAAAGTTAAAATACATCACCTAATTAATTTATTAGCTCAAAACTAATAAATACCCAACATTTCAGTTTATTTAACCAAATACTCATCGAATTAATATTTAATCCCATATTTATTCCCAATAAACAAAATAAAGTTCCAAATTTTATTTCTCCCGTTTATTTACAAAATTAATTGTTTATTCCAAATAACAAATTTAAATTTACAATATTAAATTATAACATCCGTTATAGTTTAATTAAATAGGTAATCTCCAAAACAGGGTGGTCACAATTATATTAAATTTTCAATATTAATTTCAACGTGTTTCTATTCCATATGATCAAAAGGTAACTCCAAACATTATGAAATTTGAAATCTGAAAATAATATACTATTATGGATCTGATGGAATCCGTTTCGTCGAATTCCGAGACTATGCACCAGATCGCTAATTTAACGTGTCGACTAAATCGATGATTTCAAAAATTGGCAAAATCACTTGAAATTTCGTTTTTAAAAACTTATTAAACTCAGTTCTAATTCAAATAGAATTTATATCAATATTAAAAATCCTTTCGATTCCTATTCAACTCAAATTTCAATTATTCACCATTATTGTATTACGATAAATCGGAATATTTTTGAAATTTAAATTCATTCCATAATTTCAACCAAAATCATCTAAAAAATCAAATTATGTTTCCAAATCCAATATTTAAAACCATTAAAATATTCAAAATCAAATGATGGAAAAATCTGGGTCGTTACATTCCTCCCTTCTTAAAAGAATTTCGTCCTCGAAATTACCAAGGTAGGAACCCACTTAGTCAAAACTCGACATTTCACTTTCCTAATCCTTTAGTTGCAACCAAACAATTAGTTTCCATTTCTAATCCAAACCCTTTAATTCAAATAAAATTCAAAAATCATTTTTTTAACAAAAAAATTTCAAAAAATTTCTAACACCCTAAATTTTCAAAAAAATTTAGCAGTGTCTCCCTTGTACGAAGAGCCTTCTGCAATATGAAAACATGATAAAAAGATATACGTTGGCTCTCATGGCCGGAAAAGACAATATATGTGTGTGTATGTGTGTATTTTATATATATATATATATATATATATATATATATACATGTTAAATTCATAATCGTACCTTATGTTAGCATTAATAAGCGAGCTTGCTTAATTTATATGCAATTTTGCAACCAAAAATCAAGCCAATAGCTCCATGTACCTGTACTTACTCAAATAATACCCTTAAGTGCTAAAATACAGAATTTAATTAACATTTCATTCATTTAACTAGATAAACACATAATTTGCATAAACCAAACATGCTGTACATGTAAATTCAGAGTGGACATGCAAATACAAGGATCTAACATTTAATTTTTCATTCCTTCCATTCGCTTTCATTCCATAATCCAAATTCATATTCGATTATTCCAAATCAACACAATTTATAAACAATTCTATTTTTAATAGTTAATGTAAATCAAATTCGATTACAGTCAAACTCCATTACAATTTATTTTCCTTCAATTGACTCGCATTCAATCTGCTCACTTCTACTTATTTCCAAATTTTGTTTACAGCTATTTATTAAATGGCATTCATTTCCATGTCGATTCATTTACGAACCATTTCCTAAATATTTCTTAAGTTTATAATCAATTTTGTTTAATAATCCGTGTTAATATTCACCACAATTTAAACCAAATTTTATTTCCGATGCTAAGTCATTGTAAATCAATTTCTATTTCACTTAATATATGGAATTAGTACATCCCATCAATCCATTTCAAATTACCCAAAATTTCACTTTTATTCACAACATTACAATGCATTTGGTTTGTTTGCACTCAAGTTAAATTTTTCTTTATAACTCAAATCCATTTCGAATATTCAATTTACTAACTAATTCTTTTAATTAGTTACTTTCGTTTTACACCTCACAATCAGATTTTTATATCAAAAATCACTCCACTTAATTTAATTGAGTTTGAATTCATTTTATAATTCAGGTTTTGATTTTTATTTCTTCACCAAAATATCAAACTATTTTCAAGTTAGCTTTTCTATTCCACTTTTCCAATTTACAAGTTATGCATCTTATATTTCACATTTTCATAAATTATATACTCGAGTTTATACCCCATTTTTAATCAAATTCAATTTGATTCACCATTCATTTGATTTCCACAACTCAAGGCTATATTCGTTTCATTGAGTCATCTCAATTACACATCCAACTCCATTTAATTCGAGTTCCCTTTCAATAATGATAGCTTATAGTTATGTAACTACTTTACAACTCAAATTTTATAAATCCAATTCGATATAATTCCAATTCAATTTTTTATTTTACTTAACTTGAGTTAAATTTCAATCCCAACAATCCATTTTAACTTACTTAAGTTAAAATTCAATTTCAAAATTCAAAATTTACACTTTCCTTGCTTACCTTCTCAATTTCAAATTATAAGTTCAAATTTATTTCGGATATTATCTAAAACAATTAAATAAGGATTCCAAAATTCAAACACCTAGTTTCTATTTCAAATCATTTTGAAATCCATATATAAATATATACGCCTTTTCGTATATTAAATCTTACTTCTAAAATTTTTAAATCAAAAACTGATTTTTACCAATATAATTCTGAAGCCAAATAATCACAGTAGCAATCTGTCACTTAGAAACTCGAAAATGAATACTGATGATGTTGCGCAATCATCACCAGGATTATTTTCCAGTGACTGAAGTGAGTTTTGTGCTTTATTACTTCCAAAATCCATTTTTAAATCTAATTTAAAGCATTTCCTATTCCAAAAATAATAACACCATCATTTATTTCAAAATGCCTAGGAAAACATTTCCAAAAATATCTAGGATTTAAATTTCCAAATCCCAGTTTGAATCTATTTTTAATTTTTACTTATATGCATAATTCCATACTTATACAAACTTAATTTGATTGGATAAACCATTTCCGCTTTTTATAATTTTATTTAGATTATAACAATAACTACCAACACACCAATATACTATAATTATTTCATAAAATTATTTCTTTTATATAAAAATATAATTTAAGTAAAATTATTTCATTCACCCACTTTAAAACAATACTATGTGGATTTAACTTGTTCAGAACTTAGAAACTGTAACGACTCGCCTTTTTGGACAGTTTAAACCGACGATCAAATACACATGCCGATTCCAAACCATTCAAAAGGGAAGATGGTTATTGGGGTAAATAAGAAAAGAAAAGGAAGAGAAATAAAGGAAAAGAAACAACACAGAATCTCGCAGCGGAACGATAAAATATAATAGTCAAATAAACAGTTCATGAAGCTGTTTACTATACTTTGACAATTATTTATACAACATTTATCAGAGTTATACATATACAACAGAACAATTAAAATAATGCAGCAGATAGCATGATGCAAGGGTAATAATAGTAATAGTATACCAAATCTTCGTCTTCATCCTCCAGAATAGATCTTCAAAAATCTGAAAAACTCAGGACTGACCCGAGCGTAATGAAAAGACAAAACACTCGAGTCTGGACTAAAAAATCCTTATGAAAGTTAAATCAATCGTAAATAAATATGAGTGTAACGGCGTCAGAGATGTTTACAGGGTTTGACATCTCATATCCAATGTCAACGTGCGTGCAATAACTTTAGAGATGTTACGGGATTTTCCATCTCTTAAGGATCCGTTAAACTATCTACTATGTAGTAATGTACGCTAAGTAGATAATGCCTATCAGCAATATAAAGTATCAAAATAGCGTTAAGGCGTTACCATAATCCCCCTTAACACATTTTTATAATGCCATAGTCTATACAACACCGTAAGCCCCACCGTAAACTGGTGGTTATCAGAGGGTACCCCATAGGTATAACACAAAACATAACGTAGTGGTCGCGAATAGGATAATAAGTATGACAAGATACATGAGGCGATACCAACTAGGATACTAGTAGTTGCATGATCCGGACTGATGTTGAGCATAGCCAGCAGCTACCCCAACACCGCGAAACAACACTCCCAAATCAAGGGGTGCACCCAAATCGCATCACAAATGTAATAGATATGGTATAGAAGAAGTGTGTCTGCTAGAGATGGCGAACCTCAATGGCCCGGCACGGCTCCTGTTTTAGTCATGTCAGGGGTCATCGATATCGTTCTCTTTCTTCAGTCAACGCGTTCACCAAACCATCCACTTTATTCTGGATCAACACTCCGCGTATAACAGTTATTAAAGTGGTTTTCGGTATCGACAGAGAGTATGTCCATATCTGATCCCGGTCTCTTTAATAACTACGTATTATTACACCGTTGGCTCTTTTACATTTCAAACCGATTCATAATTGATATCAAAATATCATATTCGCTTTAAAAATCAAATCCATTTCAAAAATCATCGTATCTATTAAAATGTCAGATTCCGTTTCAAACATCATTTTTCGTCTCAATATCTTATTTCAATTTCAAAATCAATTCGGATTTCAATTTAGGTTGCAACTTCATTTAACCCAATTGGTATTTAAATTCAAGATTTAAATATAACATTTCACCTTATTGACCAGCTTAGAATTTTAGAAAATAGTTTTAAGGAGTTTAAAAGTAGTTTTAAATAATTAAAATAGTTAAAAATACTTAAAATCTTAAAATGGATTTGAAATATATAAATTAGTTTAAAATAATTTAAATCGGGTTAAGTAGATTTAAAATAGATTAAAATAGTTTAAGTATTCAAAATGGTTTATATAACTGATTAATTTGGAAAACAAAATAAAACAGCTTCAAAACCAAACCATTTCAATTATAACTTCCCAATTCAAAACAATTTCAATTTCTGTTCTACCGATTCAATTTCGATTTCGATTCAATCAACGTCAACTTTGACTTCAAATTTATTCAATTTTATATTCACTTTCAATTAATTCAATTTCAATTTATATCGATTTGGAGCTTGATTTTTCAATAATATGCATTTATAACACTTAACAAAATTATCCATCTATATTCAAGTTTAAATCCAAATTTCAAATATGGTTCAATTCCAAGCTCGATTTCAAAATATCATTTTTATATCACTTTTACTTAGTAATATTCAAAGCTCGAATTAAGGTTAAATCTTTATACAAATCAATTTTCGAAATTTAATCATATCCCGATTTTAAATTCCAAAGTCTCCACTTTAATTTTTTAACAATTTCTTTTAACCAAAATTTATTTCAACATTCCAAACTCAATTTTTTCGATAAATTCGACTTCTATAAATTGATTTCTATTTATAACTTTTAAATCAAAACATTTAATCAAATCGACGATTTTTAAAATTATAAATTTAGCCAATTCGGTGTCCCTATATAATTTTCTATCCTATGGCCAAGTAAATATTTATTTCAATTGAATGTCAGGGATGAGTATATATTATTTAAACCAATCACAGTGTCATATGTTTGCATAACAGTATATATAAGCAAATAAACATCCAAACATGTAAATATCAACCAATAACATCCATCAAAATACATCATCCAATAGACAATACAATTCATGGCAGTTTCATAGTTATCAATATCAGGTAATTTAATCGCAATTCAATTTTAATTTCAATTTAATCGTCAATTTAATTTTTGAACGGTTAATTCAAATGACAAGCTATATGACAATTAAATTTCTACCAAACAACGACAAATAAACTCATAACACTTCATAATGTCAAATTTAACTAGCATAAAGATATTTAGTACGTTGTGAGCGTTATAAAACACTCACCTTGATTTCAATGTAGTTCCAGCGTTTTATTTCGAATAAAATTAAACGAGCGTTTAATTTTACCCAAAATTTTCACTAGCTCCAAACGACTCATCCAATTCCGTAGCGTAGTGCTCGACAAAATGATTGCAACGCAATTCGTTTCATGCAATTCCGACCTCGTAGCAAAAAGTTATAACAGTTTAAAATTTATACAAATTTAAATACAAATTAATATACGATTTCTTTTATTAATTTTAAACCTAGCAATCAAGACCGTCCATCCAAGCTTTGCAAATCACGGTCGTGAATCCACCTTCTCCTTCTACAGGTTATTCACGCACGCGAGACCCAAACTTGCCGTTCGAAGCTGCAAACCGCACCACCCTACGCTCGCTTTTAGCTCGATCAACCAGTACCATCTTGTAGCTCATGCTCGACTCCACCATCACCTGAAGCAAGGTGAAGCTTGGCCTCCCCTGGAGAATGAATTTCGATGACGAACGGCCGGCCATCGCGGTCTCGTAGCGACCACCACACTGCTCCAAATTCAATCTCCACCATTGATTAGCTAGATCTCCTTGCCTCTTCGAGTTTGCAATTGATGACATTTGCTAAATGTTCATGGATTGGAAGTAATCGAGGGAAGGATGAAACTAATTTCTAGCCATACGAAATGATAATGGCGGCTGAAGCATTGGTTAGGGTTAGGATATTTTTCCTATGCAAAATGTGAATATCGTGTTTAAATAGAAATTCCGACGAACATTATTCATTCTGGATTTTTCGAACTCCGAATTACGCGCGGTGACCGACGTTTCTAAGGTTTATCCCGCGTTTCGGACACAATGGAACAGGTTTCGGAAGCTAATTCGATCGTATGTGCGAGATACGGCCATAAACGATCAATTTTAAATTAAATCGATTAAACTGATTTCTGTGCGTTTTGGCTTTCCCCGGACAAACGGTAAATCCGATTGATACGAAATTTGAAACCTTACAATAATATAACATTACAGATCCGATGAAACTAGTTTCGTCGAAATCCGAGATTGTTTGAAAAATGACTATTTTAACTCGTCAAATTAATATTAAAACAATTTCGATGCGTTTCGAGCTGCCACGGTCAAATGAAAACTCTGATTGCTATGAAAATTGAACTCTGGTAATAACAAACTATTACGGATCCAATGGAACTAGTTTCGTCCAATTCTGAGACTGTTCGAAAATTGGCCATTTTTCAGTCGATAATTAAATATTAAAATATTCAATTTTCATAAATTTACTTTTAATTTGATTTTAAAAGTTCTACAACATCATCCTAACTTTAATATGATAAAATAAAATTTTAAAAATCATTTTTAATCATATTAAACCCGTTATTCAATTATCTAATAAATTCCAATTTTAAAATCTTATTAACTCTATTATAATCCCGATATAACTTACATTCACTTTGGACTCCAATTTGAATCATATTAAACCAAATTTCAATTATTCACTCTATTTCCATATATTAAATTTCAATATCAAATTAATCATATCAAATTTGGAATTTAATTATTCAAACATTTGTAATATTAAATTTAAACAAATTTGATTATTCTTAAATCACTATCTTTTGAAATATTCAAAACAAACTTAAGAAATTTAACTTTTGAAACGAATTAAAATTATAGAACAACCATTTCCATTATACGGTTATTCAATTCCCATTATTAAATTATTCAATAAATTCCAAATATTAAATTTAAACAATTTCGATTATCCAATAATTCATTATCGTTTGAAATATTGAAATTGAACTTATAAGATTCAACTTTTAAAACTAATTCACAATTTAGAACACTAATTTACATTTGTTTTTCCATATATTCCCTTATAACCAAGTTATAACATTTGATTCAATTCAATTAGATTAGAACTCCATTCAATCTATAAATAATTACTTGGATAAATATTGTTGCCATTCATTCCAGTTATTATTATTCTAAACGAATTACAATTTTTTCCTAACATTAAATCACGAAATCTTATCAAATTAGCTACTTTAATTATCGAAAATTTACGGGTCGTTACACTCTCCCCCACTCAAAACTTTTCGTCTCTGAAAAGGAAAAAGAAGGGAAAAGAAACTAAGTAAAGAATTTAACATTAGATATATTTTATTCAAAGTTACCAACTTATAAAACAATGAAATTCCATTTATAAAGTCATAACCACGCTTCCACTAAGTTACTCCGAACGGCTTTCTAACTTTAAAAGTTAGTTATCAAAACAAGTAAAAAAAAATTAAAACTTGAAAATTTTTCTAACACCCGGATTTACGGAAAATTTCGACAGAGTCTCCTTTGCGCGGCTCGATTCGAAAAAAATGGCAGTATATATATCACAAATATACATCTCATCAAGTGATGAGGCATCCTGCAGGGAAAAAAGTGTAGAAGTACGGTATGTAATCCGAGATATGTATCTTATATATTATTAGCGAGCATATACGGCTAATATAGCGCGAAAGCGAGCTCCAAATGCGAAGCAAGCGCAGCGCAATCCGCACCTACTAAACACTCAACAAACCATGAGAAACATGCATATATGAAAATAATATCAATATACACTATATAGCAACATAATAACTACATGTGCCAACATACCAAATGTAACAAAACAACAAATGCATCCACCAAATCAATTATCATCCAACTATCATCCAATAAATCTATAACCAATCAATATAAATTCACTTCTCATTAATATTTATTGACTTGGTTTTCAATTTTAGTCACAGTTGATTCGTTAACGTTGGATTTTACTAACATTCATTCTCAACTCAATTAGTTAACATTCACTAATTTATATTTACATTAGTTTACTTCCAAATTGAATCAAATTAAATTCTATTTAAATTCATTTAACTTCCCATTTGATTTCAATGATTTATAGCTTTCGATTTCATTAACACTTAATGAATTATATACAATCAACTAACAATCATTTAACAACCAAATCATACCCAACATAACCAAATTATTAATTTTACATTCAATTTGGTTTATCTCTTTTATATATATATATATATATATATATATATATATATATATATATATATATATATATATATCCTGTTATATAATTTTAAAAGAATCATTTTATATTCGACATCTTAAATTTCCAATGTTAACTTTAATTAAGTCCGTAAGCCGTACATATATCATCCATGAGAAATACCAATCTAATCGCTTATTCGATCACACAATTTCACTTCCGACAAGTATCGTTCACACGACTCCCTAGTGCGGACTCAGATTTGGTTCCTTGATTGGAAACTGTTACTCTCCTTGCATAGCCATATACTATGATAGAGAATTCCAGAATCAAATTAAAAATCCATATCCAGGGTTCGCCGTCGAAAATCGAGTGAAAAATCCTAACTTGGATCGATATAAATCATCTCGAAATTTTGTGCTCGAATTTGGATCAAATCGTTATGCGAATAAAATAACATACGTACAATCTCACGTATTACCTTCCAATGGATTTCCATCCAATTTATCTATACTAAATTATTTTATTGACTTCTATTTTTTTTCCACTTAATTAATCACAATCCATTATTCAGTTAGTATATTCATTTCTTTACATAGCATATTCTTTAACATTATCTTTTCTTAAACATCATATCAAAGAATTTACTTACTCAAGTTCATTTTAAACATTCTATATAATTTAATTTAAACTCAATTTCTTTTCCCAATTGATTCTTAGCTATAAGAAATTCCTTTGTTTACATTTATTGCATTTTCATAATTTCAGTTAATAACGAATTCATTTGTGGAACATTTTATTAACCGGTAATTTAGTTTATTAATCATTCCATAAAAGCCTAACCTCTCATGAATGACTCTTCTTAGTTTACAGTTATCTTAAAGGTTACAAATTCAATTTTTTTTTCAATCCCTTTGCAATTTATATTTATTTTCTATAACCAATTTACCAAGATATAATACGATTCATTTACCTTCTTTCTTAAGTTCACTTACTTGTTCCATTTATCCATTCATCATTTCATGTTATATTTAAGTATATATAATTTTTATCACAACCGAATTTTCCATTTATATACATTTTAATCCCTTTTGAGTTTTCCTTACCTGTATACTTAAATTATTTCCAGGTTCTGTTTATTTGTACAACGTTTCATTACATATCCAAAACATCATTTCAACTTCTTAATATTTGGTAAGTCATATTATATGTTATTAGAATGCAAATTTGGTATTATACAAATTTATAGAATTTCATTTTACTTAATTAGAAGGTTCACAAATTTAATTTGTTTAAATCCTCTTTACCTTTCAACTTTAAAGTTTTCCCAAACAATAGCTTAGATATCCTAATCCTCTTATTTTATAAATTTTGGTTATTCACATTTCATTTAAATAATTTGAAACTTACTAATTAACATAACATAGAAATTTAAATGCCCGGTTCTTTTCAAATCGTTTGAAATAAACATATACACTTATATCTTTAATATATCTAATCATACCTTTGGAGTTTAAACCAAAACCCATTTACCCAAAATAATTTCGAAGAAAAACAAAGCTTCTTAGAAGTCTCCCCCACTTTGAGACTCGAAAATGAACGTCGATGATGCTGCGCAGTCCTCACCGAAATTATTTTCCAGCGACAGAAGAGAGGAGTACCGAATTCATTCCTTCCTTTAAAAATCCTTTCAAAATATTTCCATAAACAATTTCCAACTAATATTACTATATATTTCTTCAAAGCTTTGAAAACCATTTTCAAAACCTCCGGGTCTTAAATTCAATATCTTCCAATTTAAATCTATTTTAATTTATAATCGCCTTTATAAATATTCTTATAGGATTTTCTTTCTTAAAGCATTCCACAAGTTGTTTTATCATTGTTCATTTTGTAATTCACCTTATTTATTAAATTACAATACCAAATTAATGATAATAACCAATATTTCATTCCTAACGACCAGGTAAGCTAGATAAGTCATAATAATTTCTGAAAATAAACCCTTTATATACAAAATATAATTAGGGAAAAATTATTTCATTTACCCAATTTCAAAACAATACTATGTCGAATTGTTCTACTTAAGTGTTTAGAGATCCCTATCAATGACGTTAATTACTCATATAGACCAGAATCCATAAGCCACTCAACAAATCAACCGACACAATATAAAACATTTTATATCACTAACAAATATGCTCTCTCATATGTATACACTCAGCGACTCATCATAGGGTATAGCTACCCTATTTATAAAGAGTCAGACCCCACAAAGCTAAGGTTATCGCTAAACCAAAGCTCTGATACCAACTGTAACGGCCCGCCTTTTTGGATAGTTTAAACCGACGATCAAATACACATACCGATTCCAAACCATTCAAAAGGGCAGATGGTTATTGGGGTAAATAAGAAAAGAAAAGGAAGAGAAATAAAGGAAAAGAAACAACACAGAATCTCGCAGCGGAACGATAAAATATAATAGTCAAATAAACAGTTCATGAAGCTGTTTGTTATACTTTGACAATTATTTATACAACATTTATCAGAGTTATACATATACAACAGAACAATTAAAATAATGCAGCAGATAGCATGATGCAAGGGTAATAATAGTAATAGTATACCAAATCTTCGTCTTCATCCTCCAGAATAGATCTTCAAAAATCTGAAAAACTCAGGACTGACCCGAGCGTAATGAAAAGACAAAACACTCGAGTCAGGACTAAAATATCCTTATGAAAGTTAAATCAATCGTAAATAAATATGAGTGTAACGGCATCAAATATGTTTATGGGGTTTGACATCTCATATCCAGTGTCAACGTGCGTGCAATAACTTAAGAGATGTTACGGGATTTTCCATCTCTTAAGGATCCGTTAAACTATCTACTATGTAGTAATGTAAGCTAAGTAGATAATGCCTATCAGTAATATAAAGTATCAAAACAGCGTTAAGGCGTTACCATAATTCCCCTTAACACATTTTTATAATGCCATAGTCTATACAGCACCGTAAGCCCCACCGTAAAATGGTGGTTATCAGAGGGTACCCCATAGGCATAACACAAAACATAACGTAGTGGTCGCGAATAGGATAATCAGTATGACAAGGTACATGAGGCGATACCAACTAGGATACTAGTAGTTGCGTGATCCGGACTGATGTTGAGCATAGCCAGCAGCTACCCCAACACCGCGAAACAACACTCCCAAATCAAGGGGTGCACCCAAATCGCATCACAAATGTAATAGATATGGTATCGAAGAAGTGTTCCGCTAGAGATGGCAAACCTCAATGGCCCTGCGTGGCTCCTGTTTTAGTCATGTCAGGGGTCATCCGATATCGTTCTCTTTCTTTAGTCAACGCGTTCACCAAACCAACCTCTTCATTCTGGATCAACACACCGCGTATAAAAGTTTTTAAAGTGGTTTTCGGTATCGACAGAGAGTATGTCCATATCCGATCCCGGTCTCTTTAATAACTACGTATTATTACACCGTTGGCTCTTTTACATTTCAAATAGACTCATAATTGATATCGAAATATCATATTCGCTCCAAAAATCAAATCCATTTCAAAAATCATCGTATCTATTAAAATGTCAGATTCCGTTTCAAACATCATTTTTCGTCTCAATATCTTATTTCGATTTCAAAATCAATTCGGATTCCAATTTAGGTTGCAACTTCATTTAACCCAATTGGTATTTAAATTCAAGATTTAAATATAACATTTCACCTTATTGACCAGCTTAGAATTTTAGAAAATAGTTTTAAGGAGTTTAAAAGTAGTTTTAAATAATTAAAATAGTTAAAAATACTTAAAATCTTAAAATGGATTTGAAATATATAAGTTAGTTTA
The DNA here is from genome assembly GCA_030765085.1 of Allium cepa. NCBI lineage: Eukaryota > Viridiplantae > Streptophyta > Magnoliopsida > Asparagales > Amaryllidaceae > Allium > Allium cepa. Next base: position 827,387,664 of record CM060934.1, read on the forward strand.
AAATAATTTAAATCGGGTTAAGTAGATTTAAAATAGTTTAAGTATTCAAAATGGTTTATATAACTGAGTAATTTGGAAAACAAAATAAAACAGCTTCAAAACCAAACCATTTCAATTATAACTTCCCAATTCAAAATAATTTCAATTTCCGTTCTACCGATTCAATTTCGATTTCGATTCAATCAACGTCAACTTTGACTTCAAATTTATTCAATTTTATATTCACTTTCAATTAATTCAATTTCAATTTACATCGATTTGGAGCTTGATTTTTCAATAATATCCATTTATAACACTTAACAAAATTATCCATCAATATTCAAGTTTAAATCCAAATTTCAAATATGGTTCAATTCCAAGGTCGATTTCAAAATATCATTTTTATATCACTTTTACTTAGTAATATTCAAAGCTCGAATTAAGGTTAAATCTTTATACAAATCAATTTTCGAAATTTAATCATATCCCGATTTTAATTTCCAAAGTCTCCTTTTTAATTATTTAACAATTTCTTTTAACCAAAATTTATTTCAACATTCCAAACTCAATTTTTTTGATAAATTCGATTTCTATAAATCGATTTCTATTTATAACTTTTAAATCAGAACATTTAAATAAATTTCAAAACGATGATTTTTAAAATTATAAATTTAGCCAACTCGGTGTCCGTATATAAATTTCTATACTATGGCCAAGTAAATACTTATTTCAATTAAATGTCAGGGATGAGTATATATTATTTAAACCAATCACAGTGTCATATGTATGCATAACAGTATATATAAGCAAATAAACATCCAAACATGTAAATATCAACCAATAACATCCATCAAAATACATCATCCAATAGACAATACAATTCATGGCAGTTTCATAGTTATCAATGCCAAGTAATTTAATCGCAATTCAATTTTAATTTCAATTTAACTGTCAATTTAATTTTTCAACGGTTAATTCAAATGAAAAGCTATATGACAATTAAATTTTTATCAAACAACGACAAATAAAATCATAACACTTCATAATGTCAAATTTAACTAGCATAAAGATATTTAGTACGTTGTGAGCGTTATAAAACACTCACCTTGATTTCAATGTAGTTCCAGCGTTTTATTTCAAATAAAATTAAACGAGCGTTTAATTTTACCCAAAATTTTCACTAGCTCCAAATGACTCCAAACCAATTCCATAGCGTAGTGCTCGACAAAACGATTGCAACGCAATTCGTTTCGTGCAATTCCGACCTCGTAGCAAAAAGTTATAGCAGTTTAAAATTTATACAAATTTAAATACAAATTAATATACAATTTCTTTTATTAATTTTAAACCTAGCAATCAGGACCGTCCATCCAAGCTTTGCAAATCACGGTCGTGAATCCACCTTCTCCTTCTACAGGTTATTCACACACGCAAGACCCAAACTTGCCTTTCGAAGCTGCAAACCGCACCACCCTACGCTCGCTTTTAGCTCGATTAACCAATACCATCTTGTAGCTCATGCTCGACTCCACCATCACCTGAAGCAAGGTGAAGCTCGGCATCCCCTGGAGCACAAATTTCGATGACGAAAGGTCGGCCATCGCGGCCTCGTAGCGACCACCACACTGCTCCAAATCCAATCTCCACATTTGATTAGCTAGATCTCCTTGCCCTCTTCGAGTTTGCAGTTGTTGACATTTGCTAAATGTTCACGGATTGGTAGTAATCGAGGGAATGATGAAACTAGTTTCTGGCCATACGAAATGATAATGGCGGCTGAAGCATTGGTTAGGGTTAGGTTATTTTTCCTATGCAAAACGTGAATATCGTGTTTAAATAGAAATTCCGACGAACACTATTCATTCCGGATTTTTTGAACTCCGATTTACGCGCGGTGACCAGCGTTTCTAGGGTTTATCCCGTATTCCAGACACAATGGAATAGGTTTCGGAAGCTAATTCGATCGTATGTGCGAGATACGGCCATAAACGATCAATTTTAAATTTAATCGATTAAACCGATTTCTATGCGTTTTGGCTTGCCCCGGACAAACGGTAAATCCGATTGACACGAAATTTGAAATCTTACAATAATATAACATTACGAATCCGATGAAACTAGTTTCGTCGAAATCCGAGACTGTTTGAAAAATGACTATTTTAACTCGTCAAATTAATATTAAAACAATTTCGATGCGTTTCGAGCTGCCACGATCAAACAAAAACTCCGATTGCTACGAAAATGGAAATCCGATAATAACAAACTATTACGGATCCAATGAAACTAATTTCGTCCAATTCTGAGACTATTCGAAAATTGGCTATTTTTCAGTCGATAATTAAATATTAAAATATTCAATTTTCACAAATTTACTTTTAATTCGATTTTAAAAGTTCTACAACATCGTTCTAACTTTAATATGATAAAATAAAATTTTACAAATTATTTTTAATCATATTAAAACCGTTATTCAATTATCTAATAAATTCCAATTTTAAAATCTTATTGACTCTATTATAATCCCGATATAACTTACATTCACTTTGGAATCCAATTTGAATCATATTAAATCAAATTTCAATTATTCACTCTATTTCCGTATATTAAATTTCAATATCAAATTAATCATATCAAATTCGGAATTTAATTATTCAAACATTTGTAATATTAAATTTAAACAAATTTGATTATTCTTAAATCACTATCTTTTGAAATATTCAAAACGAACTTAAAAAATTTAACTTTTGAAATGAATTAAAATTATAGAACAACCATTTCCATTATACGGTTATTCAATTCCCATTATTAAATTATTCAATAAATTCCAAATATTAAATTTAAACAATTTCGATTATCCAATAATTCATTATCTTTTGAAATATTGAAATTAAACTTATAAGATTCAACTTTTAAAACCAATTCACAATTTAGAACACTAATTTACATTTGTTTTTCCATATATTCCCTTATAACCAAGTTATAACATTTGAGTCAATTCAATTAGATTAGAACTCCATTCAATCTATAAATAATTACTTGGATAATTATTGTTGCTATTCATTCCCGTTATTATTATTCCAAACGAATTACAATTTTTTCCTAACATTAAATCATGAAATCTTATCAAATTAGCTATTTTAATTATCGAAAATTTACGGGTCGTTACAGAAACCCTTATCGATGCAGTTGTCCAGAATGTACTGACCAGAATTCATAAACACTCAATCGATAAGTCAACACAGTATAAAACAATTTATACTAACTAACAATTACTTGCTCATATTTACTAATACACTCAAACTCATTCTAGGGTTTTACTAACACTATCTCCAATGAGTAATCCCCACCAAAGCCAAGGTTCTCGCATAACCTTCAGCTCTGATACCAAGTGTAGCGAACCGGAGTTTTCGATCCTCGAAAATCGACATCAATACGGTCATTGTATAGCATTCTGAATATTAAATTACCGAAAATACTGATTGCTAAGGGTAAATAAGAAGAAGAGGTAGAAGTAAACTGAAACAACAACACAAAATCTCACAATCACAGCAAAACAAAATATAATATGTGATAACAGATCTTTATGCAAGGAAACTCTAACTGTAATATACATATAATCATTAGAGTTCAACAAAAAACAAATCAATCTGAACAGTTATAATAACTTGTCCTCATAAGTGTTGTATATACCACATATACACAGCAGAATATAATCAAGCACGTGGAATACGTCTAAGACTCCCCCAGCTTGTCTCCTATGCTCCATAGTATCCTAACCTAAACCTGTAATACTTGGTTTGGCTTAAGCATTATAATAAAATAACACCCAAGTCAGTCTTGAAATCAGTGTAAGAAAAACACTCTCCATTTGAATTATCACTGCTATTAAATTCCTTTGAAAACAAAGGTATCTCGTAAGACCATTCCACACATAAATACGATGGGTTTTACCTTACGATAGCCAAAACATTTTATATCAAAATCATCTAATATTATAATAGTGTATATAAAAAATGAACTGTGAAATAACTGAAATGTTTGCATCTCACATTTCAGCATAGTAGGTATACAACTAAAACCATACAGCGCTTATTGGAGAATGGATTTCATACTATGATAAGGTAAGGAACTACCTCCGGATGGTGCATCTCTAGATAAAATGCACCGAGGTCTGACAAGAACATCTTGTATCCCCGCCACACAAGACTGGCCTAGCATTTATATAACGATCCACTTTTCCATGCAGCCTAAATTTACAATATAACCACACATGTCAACTCAAATTGCACAAAAAGGCAGATTACTAGGGATGAAGAAGAAAGATAGAAGAAAATAGAAACAACAACAAAACAGAATCTCACAATTGCAGCGGAACAACATATAATATATAATAACAGGTCTTTATACAAAAACTATAATTGTTCTATACTTACAATCATCAGCGTACAATAATCAATACATCAATCTGGACGGTTATAATAACTAGTCCTCACCAGTGTTGACTATACAGTCTACACACATAGCGGAATATAATCAAGTACATGATATACTTCTAATATCCTCCAGCTCACCTCCTGAGCTCCAAGGCACTCTAACCTAAATCTTAATATTCGGTCTGACCCGAGCATTATAATAAAATAACACCTGAGTCAGTCTGGAGAACCGGCGTGAGAGAACACACTCAATTTGAATTATTACCCTTTATCAAAATCCTTTAAAAACAAAGGTATCTCGTAAGAATGCGTCACTCGGTCTGATATTATAATAGTATCTATAGAAAGTAAACTAGAAAATAACCGTACGGCACTTATTGGAGAATATATTCCATACAATGACTGGACTACTGGGGTACCGCTCGTCACAGTACACCTCTAGAAAATGTATCGAGGACCTCGTCGAGATCCCCTGCTAATACATGACCGTCCTATCCCTAACCAGGACAGTACCAAATATGTTATCACTTCGGGTGTTCCCACCCTTAATGGAGCACTCTATTTTCCATGCACGACCATATCCATAATTTTTATACGTCTGAGGCTATCTAGAAAGGTGATAACATACCCTAATTGGATGCGACATCTTAGCCTTGCTACATCTCCCCTATTTTAGTCATTCTCGGTTGATGAGGCTTGAGGCTACATTTAACTTTCAAGAACAATTACACTTACAATGCTCATCGTCCTCCAATGATGATGTTCTTATAGCATTCGTCCATACAAGTTATACTTGTAACAATCCGATATTTTCAACCATTCACCTCCACACATGTCGTACTTGAATTGCTAAAAATATCAGATTGTTAATTTATATTTGGCATAACTCAACATAAACAGTAAATAAAATAATCATAGAATCACAGATACAGAGTATTATTACAGAATGCAGCGGAATAGATAAATAGTAGTTCATGAAGCTACTATATAAACAATAGAGTTTGAAATAAAAATAGAATATCTCAAATGCAGACCGATGACATCTCTGAACAAATCAATTGGAAAGGCTGAAAGTTGAACCGATAGTTGGATCTCCAAGCGAAGCTCCAAACTTCAAAGGTGAGTCTCAAAAGCTGTATTACTCAGTCTGACCCGAGCTAAACTAAAACACAAAACACTCAAGTCAGGATTAACATTCTTATATCAATAAATTCAACTCAAGTGAAATATCAACTAAAATACAATTAACTTAGAGGATGTTTTGGATAACCAACCTCTAAGAATCCGTGGACCCATCTATTATGTAGAAATATAGGCGATTAACAAACAAACGTCATTATAACACCGTGGTCATTCCAAAATAATTCATACTTCAAAACTAAAATATCATTTCCATTTCAAATAAATATATTTTGATAATTTCATATATATATATATATATATATATATATATATCTCATTTTAAGTTTATTATTTAGTTTGGAATATTCACTTAATATACCCATTATCATTCAAATACCCTAAATTACATTGAACTAAATATTTTCTTCGATTTATTTAAACTTGAAATATCCATTTAATCACTTTAAATCAAATTCAAATAATCATATCTTTAAATTTCAAATTCAATGGTTTCATATCGATCTAATTAAATAAAATTCTTAAATAAATACAATTTCAAATAAATTTCAAATTTATCTTCCCAACTTTAACTTATAAACTCTGTTTCCACAAAAAATGGGCGAACACCTCCAAGTCGTATGACTTAGTCGATTTTATGTTGTTCTTAGCGATTTGGGTGATTTATGCAAATATGTAAAAAGCAGAGACTAAACTGTAAAAGTCACACAGATTTATAGTGGTTCGGCCAGAATGTGCCTACGTCCACTTCATATGTTATTCTCTTTCACTGTTCAGATTACAAGTACAAAGCTTTGATCATAAGTGTATGAAAGTTGTTTGAAAGTTCTGTCCGTGCTTGATCTCTCAAACTTGTCCCCCATTGTTGTACCCCTACCCCTCTATTTATAGAGTGAGGCTGGGGGTAGGGGTCTTGGATGTATATGGCTGCTAGTGGGCCTGGGCTGATGTAATATGGCCCGGCAATGTTGGTTCGGTAACGCCTTGGTCCGGTGATGGTTGGAGTAGCGTTTTGGTTCCGTAGTGGTTGGAGTGGTTTTGGTTTGGTAGTGGTGGTTCGGTAGTGGTGGTTCGGTAGTGGGAGTAGGTAGTCTGGCCTGGCAGTGAGTGGCTCGATAGGTCCTTTGTTCGGTAGTGAGTGGTTCGGTAGTATTTACTTTGGTTTGAGTTGGTTCGGTCTTCCATGGTTGTGAATCTGGTTCGGCAGTGGTAGGGATGCCGAATAAAACTTAGGTAAACATGGATGAAGCTGGTACTTCTTGAGATCTCCTGGGTGAGAACAAGCCTAACATTTGCCCCCCAAAGTAGGGCATATGCCGGTATATGTCGTGCTTTGTTTTAAATCAATGATGTTAGCTTGGATATTCCCATTCGGCCTAAATGCCGAGCCAGTTGGTCCGGTCGTCTATGTTTGCCTATAAGTATGGGCCTTACGCTTCTGCTATTCCTTACCTTTTGAAATAGCCGAACCAAACTTTGGTCCGCCGAATCAACCATATCACCGAACCAAATTTGACTGCCGGTCCAGGTGATTTAGTCTTCTTTCGCTGAATGAACTTTATGCTTGAACTACCGATTGAGTCCGGGGGGTACGAGTGCCGAATGAACTTTTAGCCTCGAACTACCGAATGAATTTGGGAAAGCGAGTGCCGAATGGTCTTTGAGCCTCGAACTACCGAATGAACTTGGGTGTACGAGTGCTGAATGATCTTTGAGCCTCGAACTACGGAATGAACTTGGGAGTACGAGTGCCGAATGGTCTTTGAGGCTTGAACTACCAAATGAGCCTTTATGTTTTGAATTATGAATGAGATTCCAGACTATAGGTATTTGCTTTTTTATATCTCTTCATTCCTTGTCCTAACAATATGTTTCCTCGTGTTGCAGATAATGTCTCATAAAGTAGAAACTCGTTCTGACAAGAAGAAATCCAAGGACAAAGGAGAGTCCCTCATAGTGCCCCCAGTTCGGGCAGAACCAGAACGTCTTGGACCAACCCCGAGATCATTAGTAGGCGGGTATGGTCCTCGGGAGCTCTTGAACTCACCGCCTGACTTCTTTCCCAGCTCCCTCAAAGATGAGCAGCTTGACGTTATATCTCGATCTTTTAGGATTGATAGAGCGCATATGATGTTGCCGGGGGAAAGAGTGATGTCGTATGACCCCCCTGAAGGATATTTTGCTTACAGTAGGTATCACTGCATGTGCGGGGTCATCTCTCCGATCAATGCTTGGATAGTTAGCTTTATCACATACTTGAAGGTGGCCCCTTTCCAGCTTCAGCCCAACTCCTATGCCATCTTGGTGAGTCTGTTCGTTATATTCCAGAGAAAATACGGGCGTCCCCCTTCCAACCGGAAGATCCGATACCTGTACAACTTGAGAGGCTACAAGAAGGGGTCTCCATATATTAGCTTAGAATCGGCCGTGTCTTTCAAGCCGGTCATGGACTTATATTCAAAATTTAGCATGTTCAAGAAGGAATGGTTCTTTGTCAAGGATGACTCTGTTTCTTTCCACCGCTTCACCTCTGGCTGTAAGTTACATCTCATTTATAATTTCCGTTCTGACTGCAATGCTCCTCCTTATGTGCTTTGTTTCTTGCTAGCGACAGGTGGCTTTGCGGTTGTAGAGAACGATCGTCAGGTTCAGATGGCTGCGGAAATAGAATCAATTTCGGAAAATGAGAGGGCAGCTTCTTATTTGATCAGAAATGCTACTCTTTTGGGGCTCAACTTGATTCTGCCACGCCAGTCTATAGTCAAGCAAAGAGACACAGCTGAGGAGAGGACCGCCAAAGCTAAAGGAGGGGCTACAGCGAAGAGTGACAAAAGGAAACCCTTCTCGTAACCTCCAATCGGCGGGGGGAAGAAACTTAAGAAGTCCGATGGACCCTCCCCAAGCACATGTCCAGACATCCCCAAGGAGGAAGATGTGGAGGAGGAAAGAGGCGAGGATGAAGGAGGTGAGGCGGGGAGGGGAAGTGGTGGAGAAGGTGATTGTGATGGTCATAGCGATGATGGTGCTGGGGCTTTGTCTTCTAAGCAAGCAGGTGTGATCCAGGAATGGACAGATGACGCTTTCCGCCTAGCTTTTTAAGGGTTGGAGGAAGGATCGGCTTTAGTGGAGAAGCCTAAGAAAGCTGACAAGGCCGGGACCGGCCCCGATTCATCTTCTAAGAGCGCTACAGCTAAGGCAATTCCTGCGATTCAATGTGAATATTTGACTCCTGTCGACTCCATTTATGATAAGGATTTAGGAATATTTTATGGTCAGCACCCGTCCTGGAATGAGATCCAGGACTTATTGCAGTATCCTACTCCTTCCCAGGGTTTGTATAACAAAGGTGCCTCTTTACTCTTCTTAACTTGATATATTTCTTGAATTATAACTCAATGTATGCTTGTAACACTTGGTTTTTATCACAAAAGCGGGTAAGGTGGCCAAGACATCAGATGTTCAGCACCGTCTTGAACGATACAAACTTCTCAAGGCTTCTACTAAACCAAAGCCTCCGACTAACCGCCTTGGAGACGTAGTCGGCTATCGTCCTCTTCTTGGAGTTATCGAAGAGGATATCTAAAAGAAGAAGAGGAGTCGCTCCTTGTTTGAATGTTCACCTGGTCCTCAGCCCCCAACTCAGCCTCTTCAGGATACCACGGAGGAGAATACTGAGTTTATACTTTCTCCGCACCTATCTGAAAATCTTATCGTTACCTAAATAGATCATCCCTGCTTGGCTCGTAATCCGTTTGCGGGTCATCCGGATCTGGATCCGGGTTCTCGTGATATTACCTTTGATGAGGCTACTGGTGACCACCTTCTCCCTCGTAATCCTATGGTAAGAGTACTAGATGAAGCTAAGTCTTTGGACCTTGATTTGCTTACCACTCGGATCGTAACTTTGGGGGACGAAGCTAAGGCAAACATTGACCGGGTTGCTAAGGAAACCAGGAAGCTGATGGGGCATCATGCCCAATTGGTCAAGGCTAGAGAAGAAATCGGGAGTGCTAACATTCGACTGCGATTAATGGTTTTCGACCAGGCCAAACAACTCGCTGATCAGGCCATTCAGATCTCTCAACATGAGGCCGCTTCCAGGCAATTAAAGAAAACCATGGAAGAGGCCAGCAGGGCAGAGTTACGGAAAATGGAGGCTGTTTGTAAGGAACAGATTGATATGGCTATTGCAACGGTGGATAAGTTTCGGAAAGTGGATCTCGAGCGGGTACAGGAGTTATCTGGGAAACTTGAAGCCGCGAAGCTTGCTCAAACCAAGCTGAAGGAGGAGATGGAGGCGATGAGGAAATCCTTTCAGGCTGACTGCTCGCGATACCAATCGGAGAGGGATGCTTCCATTGCAAAGCTGTTGGCTTCTGAGGACCGAGTAAGAGAGTTCGAGGAGAATGAGTGGATAATGGATGAGATGCTTCAAGATATATACTTTTGCACTTGGAAACAGGGTAACTTATTTTGGATGGATGATTATCCTCGGGTCATGGCCAGGATTTATCTCAGGGCCCTAGAGGAGGCTAAGGCCGATGCAGATAAGGAGGGTGGCGCGGCCTTTAGAATGGAAATGGTTACAGCTCAATTCAAGGAGGAGAAAGCGGCGGCGAAGGAGGGTATGCGGCTGCTTACTGCTGAGGAGGTAGGTGTGCAGTTAGAGGATGATGATCAAGGAGCGGATGCTGGTAAGTTTTCCCTTTTAGCTTTTCGTAACTTGATTGCTTATTTTTTATTTAATGGATTCTTTTCCTGAATTGGACAGGCGGGACCTCTAAAGCACCAACTACCTCTGGTCAACATGCTGAGAGTTCCAATCCTGTGGTTAAGTAGATCTCGGAGGGCCAGTAGGATAGAGGTGAAGCTCCGATGCAGCCGACTCCTTGACTTGATCTGGATATCCTTTGGTTTACTTGACATTGCTGTCTATGCTAGTCCCAAAACATTAATGTAACTTTTAGGCTGTAATTATGTTATTCGTAACGAACGATTTTATTCTTGGCATGTAATTTTTAACTTAAGCTGATTTTGTCATATTTGAATGCTGTCGTTATTTTGGTGTGTTGCATAAGAAATATAGTTGTGCACATTCTTGTGATTCGATCGTGTTTGATGCCAAGCTCTTGCTTAAAATATAATTTCATATCTTGCAATGTTAGTGTGATGTGTGAATAAATTACAGCTACGTATTCATATACAAAAGAAGATAGTACCGCCCTTCATGTTTTAGTTGTAGATGGCAGCTTTGAATGTCTTGTATGACTGAGTATGGAATGCAGCTGAGTGACCTGTCATCCAGTTGTGAGTTCCTATTCCCATTAGCGAACGTCTCCTATTTTGTGTCCTGTACTTTAGAGATCGTTATAGAGGATAGGAGGAAAGTTTTTGAATAAATTAGAAATATAAGAAATAGTAAAACTTCCAATCACGGAAGGCCTGCGATGTGCTTAAGTTCGTGGCAAACGGGTTTTGTAGTCACTTTCCCTAGTTCTGGGTCCTGGAGACATTTGTCACCCATCTTACGCCTCCGCGAGGAGTTTCTCTTTTTTACCACAGCCGTACTTAAGATACTCGAAGCCGAGATCGCGCACTGTGACTACCCGGGCCATTATGGCCCGTAATCGTGGGTATTATTCGATTTACCATGGCCGGCTAGCGCGGGTGTCGATCGTCAACTGTGAACTATCCCTGGCTGGCCACACCTTATGTTGGGGCTTAAAGTAGGTTCACGGTTGTCGGCGAGCCGAATACCGTAATGAGCTGCCTCGGCTATTGTCGGCCTTCTCAATGGCTTATGATCGGCTCATTACAGTTGGCTTTAAGGGCTGATCGCGAGCAATGAGTTAACCCGCAGCAGAGGGATGCTGGAGTAAAATTGTCTCATTGGCGAGGGCATAGATTCGTATAATAACAGTTAGGTCTTGTCCAGGTGAAGTTGCGTCGTGATGTGTCTTGAATGGAAATGTCATTACACAGGATTTTGTTCAACAGAAAAGGATAAAGTTAACAAGCAGCCAAGATATAAAGGAACAGGTTAAAAAAGAGACAATTTTTTAAAGGGGTTCGGCACAAAAATGCCTACGTCCACTGATTCTCTTTGTTAATTCACTTCATATGGGCAGTACAAGTTATGAAAAGCATCGACGAAGGTGTTGGATTTTTCATGCCCTTTGGAACACCTCTCCGTCCACTGTTGACAAAATATAAGCTACGTTGTGGAGATCTTTATGACTTACATATGGTCCGTCCCAGATTGGATCTAGTGCACCGGGGTGCAGGAAGGTTCGCTTGAGGACAAGATCTCCTTCTTGTAAGCTACGATGCTTGACTTTGGAGTTGTATTGCGCTGCCACTTTTTGCTTGTGAGCTGCTGCTTTGAGCGCTGCATCGTTTCTTCTCTCTTCAATTAGATCTGAAGACATGTGAAGGAGTTCTTCGTTCTCTTCTGGGTTATAGTGGATCCTACGGTGGGAAGGCACTATAGTTTCGACTGGGAGCATGGCCTCCGATCCGTATGCCAAAGAGATAGGAGTATGCCCCGTTGATGTTCTGAAAGATGTGTGGTAGGCCCAAAGTGCCGTAGGAAGTTCATCCACCCAAATGCCTTTTGACTTTTTAAGTTTCTTCTTGATTAGAGTTTTGAGAATTTTGTTGACAGCTTCGACTTGTCCGTTTGCCTAGGGATAAGCTACAGATGAGAATCTCTTGCGAATTCCGTGCTCTTGGCACCAGTCGACGAACTCCTCGTTGTCAAACTGGAGTCCATTATCCGATATGATTTTGACCGGAACTCCGTACCTGCATAGAACATTTTTGATCAAGAAGTTAATAACTTTTTCTGAAGATATTTTATTTAGAGGTTCCGCTTCCACCATTTGGTGAAATAGTCGGCTGCCACTACGGCATATTTGGCTCCGCCTCGGCCCACTGGCAGTTCGCCAATCAAGTCAATTCCCCATACTGCAAAGGGCCAAGGGCTGCTCATTTGAGTAATCTCATTTGTTGGTAGTCGAGGAATCTTAGCAAACTTCTGACATCTGTCACATTTTTTGACGAAGTCTAAGGCGTCTTTGTTTAAGGTGGGCCAGAAATACCCATATCGGAGTATCTTCTTTGCCAGAGTCTGCCCTCCAGCATGATCTCCGCAGCTTCCTTGATGGATGTTTGATAAGATTTCCTTGGCTTCCCTTCCAGCGACACAGCTTAATAAGGGGTTAGAGAAGCCGTACCAATAGAGGATGCCTTCTTGTATTGTGTAGCGAGGAGCTCTCCTTAAGATTTTCTTGACTTCGTTACGCTCGTCGGGTAGTGTGTCATCTTGTAAGAATTTTAGGATGGGAGTCATCCAAGTTTCCTCTTCGGTTGCAGCTATCAGATTCACTTGTTCGAAACTCAGGGTTAGTTGCCTTGAGATGGCTACTGTTCCGGAAATGGTGTCGCCTTTCATGCTAGCTTACTTTGCCAATTCATCGGCCTCTTGGTTCTCTTCTCTAGGAATGTGTTTGATTAAATAGTGATCCAATTCCGAGTACCAGCTTGGTCTTCTTTAGATATGTTGTGATTCGTTCTCCTCGAGTCTGAAATTCTCCTAGTATTTGGTTTACAATAAGTTGAGAATCACTATGAAGACATAAAGAACTGACTCCAATCTCTAAGGCAAGTTCTAATCCAGCTATTACTGCTTCATATTCTGCATCGATGTTGGTGGCAGCGAGTTCCAACCTTAGAGTATAATGTAGCTTCCTTCCCCTGGGAGTGATTATTACAATACCTGCCCCCGAGCCTTGTTCGTTTGAGGCTCCATTAAAAAAGAGACCCCACTTGATGTCTTTTGCTATTTCAGATTGCTCCTTACCTTCGTTGGTAGTGAATTCGGCAATGAAATTGGCCATGGCTTGTCCCTTGATGGCGGTGCGAGAATGGTAGGTGATATCATATTGACTCAGTTCAATGCACCATTTAAGTAGTCGCCCAGAAGTGTCGGGGCGATGGAGTACCTGACTTAGCGGTTGATCGTTTAGAACTCTGATGGAATGGGATTGGAAATAGTGTCGCAGTTTCCGTGATGTGACTAGTAAATAGTATGCTAGCTTCTCAAGTTTAGGATATCTGGCTTCTGCCCCCGTAAACCTCTTGCTTACAAAGTATACTGGCCGCTGTGCGCGGTTGTCTTCTCTCACCAAAGCGGCGCTCAAAGCATGAGATGACACAGCAAGGTATATGTATAGCTCTTCGCCTTCGTTTGGAGTTGAGAGTACTGGTGGTCTTTGGAGGTATTCAATTAGGTTGAGGAAGGCTGTTAAGCATTTGTCGGTCCATTTGAACTTTCCTTTGTCTTTCTTTAGAGCTTCGAAGAAAGGGATGCACTTGTCAGTCGCTTTAGAGATGAATCTGCTTAGGGCGGCCACTTTCCCATTTAGGCTTTGCATTTCTCTTCGAGTGGAAGGTATCCTGATATCTCTTAGAGTTCGGACTTGTTCGAGGTTTTCTTCGATCCCCCTGGCATGGACGATGAATCCCAAGAACTTTCCTGATGATACTCCAAATGAGCACTTTAGAGGATTCAGCTTCATTCCATAATGGCGAAGTACTTGAAACATCTTTCCCAGGTGGCTTACGTGATCGTTGGCTTTCCTCGATTTTACTAGCATGTCATCCACATAAACCTCCATAATTCGTCCTATTAGTTCAGCAAACATCATGTTGATGAGGCGCTGATAGGTAGCTCCGGCGTTTTTAAGTCCAACAGGCATTACTGTATAACAGTACAACCCCGGTTAGTGATGATACTAGTGTGGTCTTGATCGGGGGCGTGCATAGGGATTTGGTTATATCCTGAGTATGCGTCCATAAAAGATAAGAGTTCGTGCCCGGCTGTGTTGTCCACCAGCTGATCGATTCGGGGGAGTGGGAAGCAATCCTTTGGGCAAGCGTCGTTTAAGTTGGAGAAGTCAATGCATGTTCGCCACTTCCCATTAGCCCTCTTTTCTAGTACCGGGTTAGCGATCCACTCTGGGTAGATGGCTTCTCGTATGAAGTTATTGGCAAGCAAGTTCTTTACTTCTTCGTCGTGGACTGCTGATCGTTTTGCCCCCATACTTCTCTTTTTTTGTTTTACTGGCACCTTGGTAGGATCGATATTTAGTACGTGGCATGCCACGTCTGGGGAGATTCCAGTCATTTCAGCATGCGTCCATGCAAATACATCTAAGTTGTGGCGGAGAAAATCAATGAGTTGATCCCTCAATTCTGCTCTTAGCTAAGATCCGATTTTCAACAGTCTACTTGAGTCGTGTTTGTCTACAGATACAAACTCCATAGCCTCTGCAGGCTCAGCGGGGGCCTCCTCCTCTTTGTCCCTGGGGTCTAATTCATTGAAAGGATCACTGGTATATCGAAGAGGAGGGGCTTTCTTTAGTTGCTATGCTTCCAAGTCATGTAGAGAGTAGTCTCTGCATTCTTCCTTTTATCCTTCCTGCGATTATTGAGAAATTCAGTTACATAGCAATCTCAAGCGGCGTCTTGATCTCACTCTACTTCCCCTATTCCATTGTCTGTTGGAAATTTCATCTTCAGACACCAGGGGGCCAGGACAATTTGGAAGTCAAACAAGGCTGGTCTTTCTAAAAAGGCGTTGTAGGCCGAGTGGTTATCTATTAGCACAAATGTTTGTTTCTGCACAACGGAGCGGGGGTGACTTCCTATTTCAACAAAGTGATCCAATTGCCCGAGGGGCATCTTCGCGTCTCCAGTGAAACCGTATAACGGTTTGTTGTAGGGAGACACATCCTTCATTGACAGCTTCATTCTGTCAAAAGCATGCTTGAATAGGATATTTACTGAGCTTCCAGTGTCTACTAGAATTCGAAAAACTTCGGCTGGGCTGAACCGGGCAAAGATGACCATATGATCCATGCGAGGGTATTGCCTTCCTTCTAGGTCACGCCTATTGAATGTAATGTCATCATTCTCTTTTCGCTTCGGGTGGCGTTCTTCCATAACAGAATTAACGCAGCCTTCATTGTTTCTAAGTGACTTTCCGTATCTTTCCATCTCTGTCCAGTTCCTGTCGGCGATGTGTGGTCCTCCTGATATGGTATGGACCACTATCTTCTTTTGACTGGAGCCACTGGTGTTGCGATTTCACCCTCCTGTTTCTGGAAGGGGTAGCCTTGGGTTCTCATTTGCAGGAGCTGGGGTCCTGTTCTGACCTTTTACATAGCGTTCCAGTCTCTTCCTTCTGATGTGATCTTCAATTAAGTCCCGGAGATGATGGCATTCATTGGTATCATGCCCATGATATTCGTGGAAGCGACAGAACTTTCCAGACTTAATTGCGTTATCTGATTCCTTCTTGTACGGGGAACGTTTGTATTTAACTTCGTCTTGGGTGGCCAGGAAGATGCTTTGATTGTTACATTCAAAGGAGTGTAAGTGTCAAATCTCGGTCCTGGCTGATATAGACGTTGTTCTGCCTTCTTGCCCCCAGCATTGTCTCTAGAGTCACTTCTTCGAACGTCCTTTGCTACAGCGGGTGTGTCGCCATGAGCTGCCTTGGTTTGTTGCCCTGTCTGTCTTTCAGTGGCAGGTCTTCAAGTCTCATATATCTTCCGGCTTCATGGAAGAAATCGGGTAAGGTAGCTGGTTTTTCTTTCCTTAATCTTCTAGCAAACTTAGTATCCGGATGCACACCACTACAGAGGGCCATTAAGATAAGTTTCTCATCGGCATCTTGGACTGCGGTCGCTGCAGCATTAAATCGGGTTGGATATTGCTGCATTGTCTCTCCAGGCTTCTGTTTGATATTAGATAGGGAATAAGCGTCCTTGGGTTGTTCCACATGAATGCGGAACTGGCTGATGAACTTTTCTTTCAACATTTCCCATGAGCTGATGGATCCTTGGGGTAGATGGCTGAACCAGGAGGTAGCTAGATCTGCCAAGAATAGTGGAAAGCATTTGCACAATACTCTTTCTGTGGCTCCGCTCATGAGCATATGTGTGTGTATCTCTGCAAGTGTACAACGGGGTCAGAGATTCCCTTGTAAGGTTCCATTGTTGGCATTTTCCATTCTCGGAGGGTGATGGCAATTTTGATATTGCGGGTGAAAGGGCTGGTTACCCTAGCGTCTATCCCTCGATCTCTTTGATCTCGTTGGACGCACTCTCTGAACAATCGCGCCATCCTTTCATCAGAATTTGGAGCAGATAGAAATGAGTTTGGTTCTTCTCTACGGGATTGATTCCGTCCAGATGATCTGTAGGGGTGGTATCGTCTATCACTCCTAATATTTTACAGTGGCTGTCTCTGGTCTTCTGGGAGCGTGCTAGGGTCAGCTACAGTTGGCCCTTGCCTTGATCTTCCTCTGTTGGGTTCTGTTCCGAGCACTTCCTCGGGTCCAACATCGGGCTGGACTCTAGCTCGGCCCCGTTTATTGGTGTTTCCATGGCTAGGTAGCATGACAGGCTCAGCTACAGCCGACCCTCGCCTGGTACCTCTCCCGCTGGGTTCGGTTCCAAGCGTTTCCTCGGGTCGGAGTTCGGCCTCGGCTCCTACCATTGCTGTTTCTGTTGTTAGCTTCTTTGAAGAAGAAAGATCTTTGTCGCCTCCGAGATCCTCCAGACTGGGACTCACCCCATGACTCAGTGTTGCGGTTGGATTATTCAGCATCCCTTAAGTGTGACATGAGTCGGTTCACCAAGGCTCCTTGTTGGGATGTGAAGCGGTCAGTTACTTCAGCCATAATCCTGTCTAGATCCGCCCTAGTAATTGCTGCCGGCTGTTCCGTGGCAGGGGCTGTCGGATTTGCCTGATTTCCATTTTGTACTGCTGTTGGAACGGGACGATTCTCTTGATCTGTGATCACTGGATCTGGAATGTTGCTAGTTGCGATGTTCTTTCCTTTTCTAACATCTTTCTTCTGCCTGGGAGGCATGTCTTCCAAGCAATGAGCGATGCTTTCGGAAAGAAGGATAAGTGGGAGAAGCTGAAGCTTCTAGCTCGATTTCTCAGTGAAAGCTCCAAAAATGTTTGCACAAAAAATGGGCAAACATCTCCAAGTCGTATGACTTAGTCAATTTTATGTTGTTCTTAGCGATTTAGGTGATTTATGCAAATATGTAAAAAGCAGGGACTAAACTGTAAAAGACACAAATATTTATAGTGGTTCGGCCAGAATGTGCCTACGTCCACTTCATATGTTATTCCCTTTCACTGTTCAGATTACAAGTACAAAGCTTTGATCACAAGTGTATGAAAGTTGTTTGAAAGTTCTGTCTGTAATATCCCGGAATTTCCAGGAGTTTAAAATGCTGATAATCTCTTAATTTAAATTATTTGAATTGATAAAATTGTTATTTTCATAGATAATTAACCAAGTAATATTTTAATTATTGTTATAAATTGGTTTTATAATAAGAATAATTATTTTATTGTGTAAATAAATTCTAAATTGATTTATTGTTTTTAAAATTTATAAGTGTGTTTAAAATGCATTTATATCTATGTATTTAAATCTGTGTATTTTAAATTGATTTTAAAATAGGATATATTATTTGTAAATAATAATGAGCTTATTTTAAAATAGTTGTTTATATTGATTTAAATTTATTTTAGATTTGATTTTTAAATTTGACTTTGAAATGAATATAAATTTGAATTCAAGAATATACATACATATTAAAATAAAATAATATATATAATTTGGTTTTAAAATATATAGATAATATTTTAATTAGAAATAAGATTTTGTTTTATTTTTCTTTTATAGAAGTTTATCTAAACAAATTTGATTTGTGTTTATTTAATAAAATGAATACAAAGGCCTTTTAAAAATAGTATTTATAATAAGTTTGAAATGTTGTATATAATTTTATTTTAATTTTATTTGATTTCATTTCTTTTTAAAGATTGTATCTTATATAAATTAGCATACATTTATAAATGTATAAGTGTATTTGTTTATTTGATTTTAATTAGAAAAGCATTTTTTTTAATTTAAGAAACACATTAGTAATTAGGAGAATAATTATAAAATGCTTTTAAATTTCTTTAAAATTAGAATAAAAAAATTAATATTGACAACTGTTCATTTCTTAAACATTATGATAACAAGTGTAAAACATTTGTGTAAGTAAAGAGACATGTGTCCATTTATTTCTAATTTTCTTTTTAATTTGTAAAATCTGAAAATTTGCTTATATAATCATCTTATCTCTTCACTTTCTTTTCTTTAAACATTTTATTCATTCCTGATAGAAACTTGAATATGCATACAACTTTGAAACTCTTCAAATTCAAACCTGAAATGCAAATTTGAAATCCTTCAAACTCAAGCACATTCAGAAAATCAAAAGCCTACAGTGTCCTCAAATCAAAACCCTCTTCAATTTAATGTCTACCTTAAATTTTTCAAAGTTTGTAGCTTTTTTCAAACTGCAAATCTGAAACCCTTCTGTTTACAATTCAATGCATGTAAAATTGAAGCAATTCAGTAAAACAAAAGCCTGCATATTCAAAAACAAAATCTGCATTTCGCTCCTCAAACCCAAGTATCTGCCTCAAAACTTCAAATGCATGCAAAGCTCCGGTTTTAAAAAGCTTCAAAACTCAAGTGTTTCCATGTTTTTCAAAAAGCAACCTGAAGCTTTTCTGTTGAAAGCAAATTCAGTTTAGAGGCTTCTGTTTCAAGTTCCAACTGTTTGCAAATTTCCAGTTCATCTTAAAAATCTCTGCACCGCACTTTCAAATGAGGTGAGTAAACAAATTTTTTTCAAAGACAAAATGGGTTTAAATTGCTTTCATATGATTTCTGAATGAATTATCTTCGCATGTTTATATATAAGTATGTACTCTGCTTGTCTATGAGAATTGAACTATGCATGTGTTATAGCTCTGATACCAAATGTGACGACCCGACTTCCTACTACCATAAAATCGCATCATCTATAAGAAAGAAAGGGATAGAAAAAGAGGAAAGATAGAGAAGAAGAAAGAAACAACATCAGAATCTAAACAGCGGAACGAATAAATTATATTAATCACATAATACTTTACATAGTATCATACACATCAGAGATACACAACATAATCATCTCATACTAGACAGTTTTAGACACCTGTCTAGTTATACAACTCCATACAACATCTTAGAGAACACACAGCGGAAAAACTCTAAAGCTATACGCAGAAGCCTCCTGCTCCATTGCTCCTCCAGAATTCATCAAGCCAATCTAAAATCCTAACCTGAATCCCTTGGCTACCCGTAAAAATTTGAGTACCCAAGAGTTTAAGAAAAACAGAATAAACTCCGGGTCAGACACGGGTATGGTGTGAGTAAACAGTTAAAGTTGCTTAACTTAAAAAAAAACTTTTTGAAAAGAAAAGGTATCACGTAAGACTTCCCACACATAAACATGGAAAAGTTTTTACCTTACGCTAACCAAAACATTTGATAGGAAATTCGATGATATTATAATAGTGTCTAGGGTTTTCAAGTAAAAAACAGAAATAGCTGGAATGCTTACATCTCACGTTCCAACATAGTTGGGCACAACTAATACGTACGACACTTATTGGATTTTGGATTCCATATAATGGCAGGGCTACTGGGGTACCGCTCGTCACAGTACATGGCCTAGATCACCGTACCGAGGATCACTCCCGATCCCCTGCAACACAAAGCCGGACCCGTTCCTTACTGAACAGTTCCAAATAAGACAACCCCGGCGATTCTAACTATCAATCGCCCACACAACCGGATATAAAAAGGGACCTCTAGCCAGGGGTATATCTTACTCCCAAGTGGGGGCTACCCACGAAGCCTTGCTGCACCTCCCCTGTTTTAGCCATTCTCGTTTAATGGGGCTTGAGGTTACGATTACCTTTTGTGAACAAAACACTTAGAATTCTCATCGTCCATCTGACGATGTGCTGAAAGCATTCAATCCATACAAGTTCGTTCCGGGTTCGAACGAAACCGAAGGCATTATCTCGTTACACTCATTTTGGAATCACCCTCAGAGTTAACGACAATAACCCTTGTACTCTAAATCACCATCTCGAATCTATAAGGTCTATTCCGTCAAACTCATTACGGAATCACCCACAGAGTTATACTGACGTATAGCCCTTACACCTCGAGTCTTCACAAAGCTCCACTTTGATTCACGACCTAACGATATTTGGAATCGATGTGGTTTTTGGATATCCAAATATGGAAACCCGATCCCGGTCTCATCGAAATCCAAAGCGTGTCTTTAGGTTCAGGTTGTTTTAAAGGTTTTAAAACAATTCAATACAGTATCTATATACACACAGATAGATAACTCACAAATCAATAATTGATAATCAGTATTATCAAATAACAGGTAATCCACATTATCAACATCATAATAGATAATCCATATATCAACATTCCAGTTGATAATTTATGTAATCATCACAATGCAACCAAGCATTCATATCACACAACGATATTTATCTCATTACTGAGATCACCAAGCATTCAAGACAATCAATGTCATCCATTCATACATAAGCAATGATTTACTCATACCTCAATATAATTAATTTAAAATGAATTAAATTAACTATCTCTATCTCTAATTAATTTAAAGTGAATTAAATTAATTACTTCATCTCTTAATTAATTTAAAATAAATTAAATTAATTACTTCATCCAAATATATCTTGCTTACTTATTCTTTGATTAAATAAATTAATTAATCATTATCCTAATCAATCAACCTTGATTAATTAACTCTAAATCAAATAATTAATCCCTAATTATTTTCATTAATCATATCAATTAATGAACCTTAATTAATTAATCATGCTTAGATTAATTGCTTTTAATTAATCAACTTAAATACAGTAATTAATTATTCTTAATTACTTCTTAATTACTTTATAAATCCTTTGATTTATTACCCAAGTAATAAACCTTTAATAATTTTATCAAGTAATTACCCATTTAAAATTACTTTCCAATCAGTAATTTACCTAACTCAGTTACCTATGTAATTTATCAATTACTTATCTTAAGCAATTAACCTTGTCAAAAATTTATTAAGTAAACATACTTAACCATTTATCAAGTGACCATATTTAATTAATTAACAAATTAATTAACCTACTTGATTTCACTCATCTCATAAAACAACATTGAGTAATCCATCCCTAATTACTCATTAACCAAAATTGATCTTCAATTAACAGATTAATTATCTTCAAATATTAATTAATAAACCTTAATTATTAATCAATTCTTAAATAAAAAGTAATTAATCACTAATTACTTTTATAATTAATTAATTAAACTTAATTAACTAATTAATTAACTCTTAATCATTAATTAATAAACTTAATTATTAATTAACAATCTTAATTACAAATTAACAATTCAACCTAAAATTTGGTTTAAAAATAAAATAATTAATTTGTAATTAAGATTGTTAATTAATTCTGTTTTTCTTAAAATCTTGGGTACTCAAATTTTTACGAGTAGCCAAGGGATTCAGGTTAGGATTTTAGATTGGCTTGACGAATTCTGGAGGAGCAATGGAGCAGGAGGCTTCTGCGTATAGCTTTAGAGTTTTTCCGCTGTGTGTTCTCTAAGATGTTGTATGGAGTTGTATAACTAGACAGGTGTCTAAAACTATCTAGTATGAGATGATTATGCTGTGTATCTCTGATGTGTATGATACTATGTAAAGTATTATGTGATTAATATAATTTATTCGTTCCGCTGTTTAGATTTTGATGTTGTTTCTTTCTTCTTCTCTATCTTTCCTCTTTTTCTATCCCTTTCTTTCTTATAGATGATGCGATTTTCTGGTAGTACGAAGTCGGGTCGTCACACTGTCCGTGCTTGAGCTCTCAAACTTGTCCCCCATTGTTGTACCCCTACCCCTCTATTTATAGAGTGAGGCTGGGGGTAGGGGTCTTGGATGTATATAGCTGCTGGTGGGCCTGGGATGATGTAATCTGGCCCAGCAATGTTGGTTCGGTAACGCCTTGGTCCAGTGATGGTTGGAGTAGCGTTTTGGTTCGGTAGTGGTTGGAGTGGTTTTGGTTCGGTAGTGGTGGTTCGGTAATGGGAGTAGGTGGTCTGGCCCGGCAGTGAGTGGTTCGGTAGGTCCTTGGTTTGGTAGTGCGTGGTTTGGTAGTATTTACTTTGGTTCGAGTTGGTTCGGTCTTCCATGGTTGTGAATCTGGTTCGGTAGTGGTAGGGATGCCGAATAAAACTTAGGTAAACCTGGATGAAGCTGGTGCTTCTTGAGATCTCCTGGGTGAGAACAAGCCCAACAAACTCAATATTTTAAATTAAATTTTAAATAATACTTAAACATAATATATAAACTGAATTAACTTTATTGAATTAAAGCTTATTATTAAATCTGTTTTATATTTGATCTTATTTATATACAAAATATTTTAACATTGAATAAAACCATATATATATCATTTCAAAAACACAGAAATTATTTTCAAAATATTTATATATAGACCACGATGTCTGTATAATTTTCTATCCTATGGTCAAGAGATTCGAATATTCATCATTTCAGTCTGAACTTTAAATATACACGGGTATACATCATTTCAGCCCGCAATTCTAAATTCAATTCAAATGAAAATCGCTTAGGTTTATCATTTCAACCCTTAACGATTTTCTCCTATTCTACAGATCGTTCGGGTATGTATCATTTCAACCCATAGGGAATTCTATACTAACAGGGAACTTGCAAAGTGATAACAGATATGAAAATAAGACAACAAGCATATATATCATCAATAACAATATAATATAACCAATAGGATATGGTGTCATATCCCATAGGTGAACAGTTATAGATAATAGCATATAACAATTTAAATAACTACTGCAACATATTTCAATTGTCGTTTCAATTGAAATCAAATTTAATAATTACAAGAACGTTAATCGTGAGTGATTGCTCACCTTTCGAGGCTAGAAAGATTTGAAATGGGTTACTGATCCAAGACGAATTCCAAACGAACAAGATTTGCGCGAATTGGACGAACAAGGCTGATAAATAGAGATCGATGAAAATAGATCAGAAACTGCTTGATGTAGACCGAAACAAAATATATATATATATATACACATTATCCTAATAAATTATTTTCTTAACCAATATTAATTTTGAACTCTTTAAAATTATATATACATATGCTTTCAAAAACCATAGTTTTAAACTAAAACACATATGTAAATCAACATATATACATTATATATTTTGAAATAAATATTTATTTACATACTTTTTTAAAATCAACATACTTAAACATATATACATATAGACCACACGTTATGTATAAAACATATATACTTATATATCGAAACAATCAATATTTTATATATATAGAGTATTCGCTTTTTATATTAATCAACTTATACATTTTTATATATAACAGAGCATATACTTTTAAAAATCAAATTTTCAAAACTTTATAAAAATATAAACCAGGTAATAATGTATATACACTTGAAATATAAACCTTTACATATTACACTAAATGTACATTATAACAAATCATATCATATAGCATAATATATATATATTGTAAAATATTATATAGCATCAAATATATTATACACACTATAAAAAAAATCAGTGCACGTCATATGCTAAGATATATGCAGATTGTATAATCTAGCTTGTAAGTTAAAGTTAATATATCAATTATATAATATAGTACAATATAATAAATGTGAAATAGTAAAATAAGGTACACATGTAGACTGCAAAAGAAGGAAGCCGTGCTCTCCATACATAATTGTGAAATTCCATTTTACAGTAAATATATAGTACAATAGATTTTATATAAACAAAGTTTATAATCACAGGCAACGCATCCAATATATATATATATATATATATATATATATATATATATAATGAAAACAGATTATAAGTAATACTAAAACTAACATATGGAAAAACTACCTATATAACTTATAAACTACTGGAATTATATATATATATATACACACACTCATCATTATATTATTATTTTTATAGCAAACCACTTTATATATATATATGCAGAATGTACATATGTATATAACTATATATAGAGATTTGACGCAAACTGACAGATGTAACAATTTATACAACACAAATATATCATATTAAAACATATATATAGACCATATTCTATGTACTATACTTTTCTATAATATGTGTACTAACATGTAATATAATATATATAAACTTACTTTATATATAAAAGCAGATTGTTCAGAAGGTCAGAGCACAACAAGCTTTCACGCAATCGTATGTATGTGAGCTTACATATATGTGATTACACAGAGGGGCAAAGGAACTAGGGTTCTTGGCTATGTTGTTGTGGCCGCTGGCTTGCACACGGTTATTGGGTAGGTTCGAGTTGGTGCGTGGTGGCTCACGCGGCTACTTGCGGAGGTCGAAGAGGTGGGCTGCAGTGATGAGTCGAACGGAGTTTTTAGCAACGTGATGGAGATGAAAGGCATGGCAGGTGTTGAAGGCCGGTGCTTGATGGGAAAAGGCGGTGACACTGGATGGATTTGGTGGCCGTGAAGGTGGAAGATTGGCGGTGAGGTCAGGTAGTTTGTGGTCGTGAGGAGAAACTATGGTGTTCGACCAAATCGAAATGAAGTGGAAGTGGAAGACAATTACTAGTCACAGCAAAAGAAAGGATGGAAGAGGAGAGACATGATGGAGTAGGCATGTTTCTGTGAGTAAGGAGGAGAGGATTGCAAATGGAAGAGGAAATGAGCAGTTTAGACTTCAAAATTATATAAAACTTATATATAACGTAAAGGTTGAAAATGAAAGGACACGGAGGTAATGTAAATGAGATATATCGAAATAAATATAAAGTAGGGGTATGGTAAAGTCAAGCACAAAATTCAGGGAATAATAAAGCACTGACAGCTTGAAATTTGAACGTTGGGAAAATCGAATGGACAGGAAACCAAAGGGTTGCGATACCGTAACCGATACGGTTGTCCGTTTTATCGTTTCGTCGCGCACTGGGCCTCAAAACACATAATTTACCGCAGAGATCAGCACGACGGAACAATCAAAACATTATACAGATATTACTGGTATGATCATCCGATCAAATGTCGAAAATCAGTACCAATATACGTTGCTATTCCGTACGGAAATATCCTAATGGAGCTAGAAACGTTCGAAATTCGCGAAACGAATTTCGTGGTCTGACTTAGAATGCTCTAAATAAAATTTCTCATGTTAACATATTTAGGTTTCGGAAAACTTTTAAATTCAACTGTTATTAACTGATTTAAATTTTAAATAAAACTTCAAAATAAAATAAACTTCAATATAATCTTGCTATTTTTAAATAGACGTATTCCAAATAATAAATTTTTATTTTCAAATTTTATTGTTTAAAATTTCACAAAATTTCAATTAATTTAATGAATAGAATCACTAAAAAATTTGGGTCGTTACAGTACTGGGTCTGGACAAACTGAGACGTCGTTTTCACCATCTTCACGATATCACTATTCATAATGTTCAAATAGGATCGAAGTGGTTTTCGGATGATTAAACCCGATCCCGATCTCTTCAAAACGATCGACGAACTTGGCCAAATTTGATAGTCAATAATTTGACTATCAAATAACATCCACAAGCAGTTACTAGGCCCTATATAAATTTTCCAAAATATTTATTTTCAAAATAAATTTATAAGATTTATATATTCAAAGCTCTTCCAGTATTTCAATATTTGAAAAAAATTTCAACATTTATCCATAATAGGATATTTCAATCCGTATCTCACTACTACACTTAGTGAAATATTTCCAACTTCGATTTATAATTCCTTACTTCGAAAAATGTCTCGATATAAATCCTTCATCGCTAATATTTCCAAAAACCTTTCATTTATACACTTACGAAAATATTTTAAGTCCTTTTTTCCCAAAATCATTTCAAATATCAATACGTAGGAATTTTCTTATCTTATCTCCTGTATTTTTCAGAATTTATATTAAATTATTTTACATCTTCCAAAATCGATTATACTCGCTTATAATCTCGTCTATTCATCTACGACTTCTAAAAATAATATATGTTTCCACATCTCGAAAGAGTTTATAAATAATTTTAAATCATTTCTAAAACTCTATATATGTATGCTAAGTATTTTCAAAGAATGATAATTTATTTTTAAAATACGTTTAAGTAATTATTTACAATTTTAAAATACTTTAATAAACATTAAAAATATATTCCCTATTTCATTTTCAAATAACTAATTGATTTACAAGCTTATTATAAACATGTGAATTCAATTCAATAAATTGTAAATATTCGAATAATCTACTTCTCGAAATACTTCAGTACAAACAGCTTAAATATTCATAATTGGATAAATAAATTTTCCCTTTTAAAAAAACAACTTAAATCCTTAAAATTAAAATTATATTTTTAAAATCTCAATAACCAATTAAATTTATAAATTCCTCTTGATTCCCAACACATCGCTTTCATTTCGATCTCCTTAACCATTCCACTTTTCAAAAATAGTATCCACTACTTTTCCTCAACCATATTTCCATATCCTAGTATAAATTCACCCTATGAATTTTATATCCCAAATTATCATCTGATATCGATTTCCTTTATTTATAACATTGTTTATAAATTTATAACTCCTTTGAGTTTCACTTTTTATAAAACTAATCTCATTTATAAAATTCCATTCCATTCCCGTATAATTTCATTTATTCTGCCAATCTATTTTTAATATCGATTTCAACTCCCGTTTATATTTTCCAGGATAGCATTTGAAAATCTCTTATATATATATTTTAAAAATATCTATTAAACAATTTACGAAGAGTTAAGTACAACCAAAACTCAAATTTATCGTTTATTCAACCAATCTCTTTTTAAATAGTCAAATTTTCGATATAATTATTTTTATATTCAAAATCTCCTTATAATTTCTTAAAAATTGAAATATTATATTTAAGGTTTTTACAAAACCAAAATTAAGGCCAGTGCAACTATTGCATCCAAAATTCAATCACAACCAAAATTTCTAGCAGATTTGTTCTCACACATCATATATCAATATATATGAACAATTAATATATTTTTGAGGAATCCAGTTGGATCCTTCCAACCTTTTTTCCCTGCATCCACAGATGTTAGACAACATAAAATACCAATCCTGCTACGAGGTAGGATATCGCAGTAATATAGGGTCATCCGCTAATATGAGGGGTGCATATGGTATCATCCGCTCCGATTGATAGGAATATATCCAACTACTAATATAATACTACTATATATAATATAACATTCAACTGATAAAAAATATATCCATTCAACAAAGCATCCAATAATTTATTTTAATTATTATAATTTAATTCCAGTAATCCAAAAGAGTAAGATTTACTTACTTGATTTTAATTGCAATCCATTCCAATTTTATTTCATATCCTACATCAATTCGAATCCAACGCCACTATTTTGCGATTTTTGAACCTTGTATGAATTTTATATTAATTAATGAACTTCGAAAAAAATTAATCGATAGTTTACTCAAACTTATAATTGTCATTAAATAAATTACCTTCCCTCCCAAAAGCTAATTCCAAAGCCTGTACTCACCCCATGACACACATCATCAACGATTACCAACTTATTACCATGCTTAGCTAACCTAATCATAAGCAAAACCATCCAGGCCCTTAATCACCCATTTGCCAAATTGTGGCCACCCAAACCCTTCTTCCCCAAACGATCACCAAGTTGAGAACGAATCGCCCGCCTCCAGACTTTCTGCTGTTGTCGAATATTACCTCATCTGGTCAGCAACCCTAGAGTCACCCGATGAACACACGCGGCTCAAGCCTTCCCGTTCCCTCCTGCCTACACTGCCCTACCTCACCATAGCCACGACCCACTTTCCCTCTGCCCTGATCAAACATTCCTAGATCGACACTCGATCGCGACCCAACAGCCTTCGAATTCGAGCATCACCCACTGCTGATCAAGTCGCCTTCGAGCCAGAGACTTGTCTTGATCCGATACTACTTCGAGTACGAATCTAGTCGCTAACACCTACAAGATGACGAACCAACCACCAGTCGATTTCTTCCCTTCCCTCCATCGCGAATGCAATTTGCTCCTGCCGTCGCGATTTCATCGTGATCACTTTTTTTTATGAATAGATTTCATGATTCTGTGAAGAAGAGAATAGGTACGCGTGATTTAAATAGCAAGGAGGTGGCTACACAAACAAAAATAGTTCTGCTACTCGGTGATAGGGTCGCTTGAATTGAAAGAATGTGGGCTGAAGGTTAAATCGATATATAAACATATTCTATTTAATTTTAAAATAGCTAGATATTTATTTCGAATCTCTATTGAGGTGTGTTGCCCTGTGTTTCTAATATTATACCCCTATTTTGAACAAAATGGAACAAGTTTCGAGGCTCATTTTGATCCTATGGACAAGATAGCTTTTTAAATCGACTATTTAAATTAAATTCGATTAAATTATTTCCAGAAGTTTTCAGATTGCATGACCAGATGGTAAATCCAAACACTACGAAATTCGAAATCCGATAATAATAAATTATTAGGGATTCAATGGGACTAGTTTCATTAAATTCCGAGACTGTTCCCCGGATCATTATTTTAATGCATCGATTAAATAGACAATTTTCAAAAATTTATGAAATCACTTGAAATTTTAGTTTCGAAAATTTATTAACTAAATTCTAATTCAAATAGAATTTATATCCACATTAGAAATCATTTTCAGTTCATATCCAATACAAATTTCAATTATTCGTCTTTCCGTATTACAATAAATTACTATATTTCGAAATTAAACGCTATTTCCCAAATTCAACCAATAACTCCATGTTCCAAATAAATTTATATTTCAAACTCAACATTTTAAAACCATTGAAATATTCAAATTTAAACGTTGAAAAAATTCGGTTCGTCATATTCCTCCCCTTAAAAGAATTTCGTCCTCGAAATTGCTAAGGTAGGACGAATGACCCAAACCCACTACTTTCAAAAACCCACTTAGTTAAAACTTGATACTATACTTTTCCAAATCCTTAAGTTCCATACAAAACATCTAGTTTCCATTTCAATACCGAAATCCTTTATTTCAATACCAATTCAAAACTAAACATTTTAGTTAACAAATTTTTTCAAAAATTTTCTAACACCCTAAATTTTTGAAATTTTTTGGCAGTCTCCTTTGTGTGGAGAGCCTTTTGACAAAAGTGATAAAAATATATACATCGACCCACATGGTCAGAAAACACAATATATATCAATGTTTATATCATTTGGTGTTTAATCTGAAAAAGTATATTTATTTAGCATTTTTAAGCAAGCGAGCTTACTTTATATGCAATTTCTAACCTAAATCTAGCCCAATAGCCTTCTTATACTTGTAGTTCCTTAATTTAAACATGTAAGTCCCAAAATACAAAATTTAATAACTTTTCATTTAGTTTACTAATACAAATACATATATTCCATAACCAAACATTTTATACCATGCATTTATAACAAATACATGGTTCTAACATACGATATCATCTTCAAATCGATTTAAACATCATTTATTTAATTCCAACGATTCACAGCAATTTATTTGCATTCAATTCATATTCACACCCATTATATTCATATCCATTGTATTAACCTTCAATTCCATCCTTTTAAGTAGAATTCGAATCAATTTATCCATTTCCTATTGATTCACAAAAATCTTGTTCGTTCAATTTTACACTCAATAGCGAATTTTATTTGCGCTCCACTTCATAATTACATCCAATTTTTAATTTAAATTAAGTTAAATTCAAATCCACACAATTTCCTGTTGCAAATTTAGTTTATTTAACTTGCATAAATTAAATTTCAATTTCATATTGGAATTCAAATTTCCTAAGTTTTAGTTCAAAAACTTATTTTCGTTTTTAGTTTTACTTCTTATTTAGTTGGAAATTCCAAAATTCAATCACCCGGTTCTATTTCAAATCATTTTGAAATCCCATATATATATATATATATATATATATATATATATATTCCTTCCTGCATACCAAATCTTGCTTTTGGAACTTTTTTAAATCAAAACCTGTTTTTACCAAAATAATTCTGAAGTCAAATAATTACAGTAGTAATCCGTCGCTTAGAAACTCAAAAATGAATACGGACATCACCAGGATTATTTGCCAGTGACTTTATCGAGTTCATTGCTTTATCACATTAAAAATTCAATTTAAAACAATGTTATTCAAAAATCCTTTCAAAAATAATACTATTTTATTTTCACAACACTTTGGAAAATATTTCCAAAACTTCCGAGTTTTCAAAATTTCCAAAAACTTAGTTCAAATCCATTTAAGACATTTCTCAAAGCTTCTGGGATTTTAAATTTCCAAATTCTGGTTTGAATCCATTTTAGTTATATTCATTTGTATACTTCATACTCATACAGTTTTTCATTTGGTAATATATATCCAATTTAAATTTTATAATCTTATTAGATTATAATATTATCAACCAACACTCCAATATACTATAATTATTTCATAAAATTATTTCTTTTATACCAAAATATAATTTGGGTAAAACTATTTCATGTACCCTCTTTTCAAAACAATACCGTGTTGAATTACTCTATTCAAATGTTTAGAAATTTCTATCAATATAGTTATACGGACGCCAACGAAAATTCATAACTATTCAATAAATCAACCAACACAATACAAAACAATTTTTTATTCACTAACAAATATGCGCTCGTATTTATCAATACACTCAAACTCATTCTAGGGTTCTACTGACCCTATCCCTAATGAGTAATCCCTACCAAAGCAAAGGTTCTCGCTTAACCTTCAGCTCTGATACCATGTTGTAATGACCCACATTTTCGTATAGCCTAAGCTGACAATATAACCGCACATGTCAGCTCAAATTACACAAAAAGGCGGATTGCTAGGGGTGAAGAAGAAAAGATATAAGAAAATAGAAACAACAACACAGAGTCTCGCAATCGCAGTGGAAAAACATATAACATATAATAATAGGTCTTTATTCGAAAACTGTAATTGTTCTATACTTGCAATCATCAGAGTACAATAATCAACACGTTAATCTGGACAGTTATAATAACTTGTCCTCACTAGTGCTGATTATACAGTCTACACACACAGTGGAATATAATCAAGTATGTGATATACGTCTGATATCCTCTAGCTCGCCTCTTGAGCTACAAAACAATCTAACATGAATCTGTAATACTCGATCTGAACCAAGCGTTATAATAAAATAACACCCGAGTCAGTCTGGAAAAGCAGCGTGAGAAAACACACTCAATTTAAATTATTAACTTTTATCAAAATCCTTTGAAAACAAAGGTATCTCGTAAGACCGCGTCACACATAAACACGATGGGGTATCCCCTTATGATAACCAAAATAATTGATATCAAAATCATCTGATATTATAATAGTGTCTGTAGAAAGTAAAATAGAAAATAGCTGAAATACTTGCATCTCAAGTTTCAGCAAAATTGGGCACAATCAAAATCGTACGGAGCTTATTGGAAAATGGATTCCATACAATGACTAGGCTACCGGGGTACTGTCCGTCACAGTAAAGCTCTAGAAAAATGTACCGAGGACCTCGCCAGGATCCCCTGCCAACACAAAACTGGCATACCCCTAACCTGAATAGTACCGAATATGTTATCACCCCTGGTGTTCCCACCCTTAATCAAGCGCTTTCTTTTCCATGCATAACCATATCCATAATTTTTATATGTCTAAGGTTATCTAGAAAGGTGATAACATACCCTAATTGGGTGCAACCCACTAAGCCTTACTGCATCTTCCCTATTTTAGTCATTCTCGATTGATGAGGCTTAAGGCTACGTTTACCTTTCAAGAAAAATTCCACTTAGAATGCTCATAGTCCTCTAATGATGATGTTCTGATAGCATTCATCCATACAAGTTGTCCTAGGTCTGGACAAATGGAGTTGCCATCTTCACCATCTTCATGATATCATCATTTGTAACCTTCAAATTGGATCGAAGTGGTTTTCGGATAATTAAACCCGATCCTGCTCTCTTCGAAACGATCGGAAAATTTGGCCATATGTGATAGCCGGTTATTTAGCTATCAAAGAACATCTATAAGCAGTCATTAGGCCCTATAAAAAATTTCCAAAATATTTATTTTCAAAATAACTTTATAAGATTTATATATTCAAATCTCTTCTAGTATTTCAATATTTGAAAACAAATTCAACACTTATCCATAATAGGATATTTCAATCCATATCTCACTTCGACACTTAGTAAAATATTTCCAACGTCAATTTATAATCCTTTACTTAGAAAAATATCTCGATATAAATCCTTCGTCGCTAATATTTCCAAAAACCATTCGATTCTACACTTATGAAAATATTTAAGTCCATTTTTCCCAAAATCATTTCAAATATCAATACTTAGGAATTTTTTGATCTTATCTCCCACATTTTTCAAAATTTATATTAAATTCTTTTACATCTTTCAAAATCCATTATACTCACTTATAATCTCATCTATTTATTTACAACTTCTAAAAATCGTATTCGCTTCCACATCTCGAGGGAGTTTATAAATAATTTAAAATCATTTCCAAAACTCTATATATGTATAATAAGTATTTTTAAACGATGGTAATTTATTTTTAAAACGCGTTTACGTAATAACTTGAAATTTTAAAATACTTTAATAAAGCTTGATAATTTATTCCCTATTTCATTTTCAAATAACTAATTGATTTACGAAGCTTATTATAAATATGTGAATTCATTTCAGAAAATAGTAAATATTTGATTAATCTACTTCTTGAAATATTTCACTACTAAGAGCTTAAATATGCTTAGTGGATAAATAAATTTTCCCTTTTAAAAACAACTTAACTTCTTAATATTGAAAATATATTTTTAAAATCTCAATAACTAATTAAATTTATAAATTCCTCTCGATTCCCAACACATCACTTTCATTTGGATCTCCTTATCCATTTCCACTTTTCAAAAATAGTGTCCACTATTTTTCTCAACCCTATTTCCATATTCTAATTTAAATTCACACTATGAATTTTATATTTCCAAATTATCATCTAATATCGATTTCCTTTATTTATAACATCGTCTATAAATTTATAACTTATTTGAGTTTCACTTTTCATAAAACTAATCTCATTTATAAAATTCCATTTTATTAATCCATTCTCATATAATTCCACTTATTCTACCAAAATATTTTTAATATCGATTTCAACTCACTTTTATATTTTCTAGGATAGCATTTAAAATTCTCTTGTCTAAATATTTCCAAAAATCTCTATTAGACAATTTACAAATAGTTAAACAACCAAAACTCAAATTTATCATTTATTCAACCAATATCTTTTTAAATACTCAAATTTTCGATAACATTATTTTTATATTCAAAATCTCGTTGTAATTTCTTAAAAATTCAAATATAATATTTATGCTGTTTAAAGTACCAAAATTAAGGCCGGTGCTACTATAACATCCAAAATTCAATCACAACCAAAATCTATAGCAAATTTATTCTCACACATCATATATCAATATATATATATATGAACAATTCATATATTTTTGAGGTATCCAGATGGATCCCTCCAACCTGTTTTCCTTGCATCCACGGATGTTAAATAACATAAAATACTAATCCCACTTCGAGGAGGGATATCGCGGTAATATAGGGTCATCCGCTATTATGCGGGGCGCATAAGGTCTCGCCTGCTCTAATTGGCGAGAGTATATCCAACTACTAATATATACTACTATATACAATATAACATTCAACTGATAAAAAATATATCCATTCAAACGAGCATCCACTAATTTATTTTAATAATTATAATTTAATTCCTGTAATCCAAAAGAGTGAGATTTACTTACCTTGATTTTAATTGCAATACATTCCAATTTATTTCGTATCCTACGTCATTACGAATCCAACGCCACTAATTTTGTGATTTTTGAGCCTCGTATGAATTTTATATGGATTAATGAACTTCGAAAAAAATTAATTGACAATTTACTTGAACTTATAATTGTCATTAAATAAATTACCCTCTCTCCCAAAAGCTAATTCCAAAGCCTATACTCACCCCATGACAAACATCATCAATGATTACCAACTAATTACCATGCTTAGCCAACCTAATTATAAGCAAAACCATCCAGGTCATTAATCTCTCATTCACCAAATCGTGGCCCCTCAAACCCTTCTTCCCAAAACGATCACCCTGTCATGAACGAATCGGCCGCCTCCAGACTTTATGCTATTGCCGAATATCACCTCATCTGGTCAGCAACCCCGTAGTCACCCAATGAACACATGCACCTCAAGCCTTCCCATTGCCTCGCACCTCCACTACCCCACCTTGTAATAGCCACGACCCACATTCCCTCTTCCTTGCTCAAATGTTCCAAGATCGACACTCGATCGCGACCCAACAGCCTTCAAATTCAAGTGTCACCCTTTGCTAATCAAGTTGCCTTTGAGCCAAAGACTTGCCTCGATTCGCTGCTACTTCGAGCACGAATCCAGTTGTCAACGCCTACTAGATGATGAACTAACCACCTGTCGATTTCTTCCCTTCCCTCCAGTCATGAAAAGCGATTTGCTCCTGCCATTGCAATTTCATTGTGATCTTTTTTTTATGAATAGATTTCATGATTCTCGTAGAAGAGAATAGGGATGCGTGATTTAAATGGAAGGAGGTAGCAATACGAACCAAAATAAGTCTACTTCTCAGTGATAGGCTGGCTCGAATTGAAAGAATGTGGGCTGAAGGTTAAGTCGATATATAAATATATTCTATTTACTTTCAAAATATCTAGATATTTATTTCGAATCTCTATTGAGTCATGTCGTCCGACGTCTCTAATGTTATACCTCTATTATGAATGGAATGGAACAAGTTTTGAGGCCTAATTCAATCGTATGGATATGATAGCTTTTTAAATAGACTACTTAAATTCAATTCAATTCAATTATCTCCAGGCATTTTCAGATCGCATGACCAAACAGAAAATCCGAACGCTACGAAATTTTAAATCCGATAAAAATACAATATTTGGGATCCAGTGGAACTTATTTCGTCAAATTTCGAGACTGTGCCTGGATCGCTATTTAACGCGTTGGTTAAATCAAGATTTTCAAAAATTTACAAAATCACTTGAAATTTAAGTTTTAAAAACTTATTAATTGAATTCTAATTAAAATAGAATTTATATCCATATTAGAAATTGTTTTCGATTCATATTCAATAAAATTTCAATTATTCACCTTTCCATATTACGGTAAATCGCTATATTTTGAAATTAAATGCTCTCTTCCGAATTCAACCAATGACTCCATTTTCCAAATAAATTTATATTTCAAACTCAACATTTTAAAACCATTTAAATATTTAAATTTAAACGTCGAAAAATCCAATCGTTACAACTTGACTACTAGTACCGAATATGAACACCTCACCTTTTAGACCTCGAAAGTATACATGAATAGATAGTAACCGGTCTTGATCTTGGGATGACCATACCCTAATGGGAGCGACCCACTTGGCCTTGGTGCATGCTCTATTTTTGTCATTTTCCGATTGATGAGGCTTGAGGCTACACTTTACCTTAAGAATAGCATTCATTCTTGGATCTTCAACACTGCCTTCTAAGCAACGATGCAATGATATTATTCATCCATACATGTTCTTCTAGGTCTAAACAAATCAAAACTCCATATTCACCGTCTTCACGATAGCATAAACCATAACACAAAAATCAGATCGAAGTGGTATACGGATAATCAAATCCGTTCTCGATCTCTTTTAAACGATCAACAAATTTGACGAAATTTGATAGTTGGTTATTTAACTATTTAGTCAAATAACATCCATAAGAAGTCACTAGGCCTATATTATAGATCATTCTAACTATTTATTTCAAGATATCTTTATATAGATATATATTCAATCTCTTTTAATATTTCAATATTTTAAAACAATTTCCATTTCTTACATCCATAACAGGATATTTTTCCAACCATATCAATACATAGAAATATTTCCAAATCCCATTTTATAATTCATTAATTAGAAAAATACTTCTACATAAATCATCCTGTAATTAAAATATTTTTGAAACCATCCATTCCAATATTTAGGAAAATACTATAAGTCTATTTTCCAAAATCATTTCAAATATCAACACTTAAGAAATATTTTGTAACTTATAAATCTTCGAAATTTTCATTAATTCCTTTTTACAATTTCCAAAATCCATTGTACTCATATATAATCTCATCTAATCATTTATAACTTCTTTTATGAATTCAGATTCCTGTTTCGAAGTACTTGTATCTAAAATTTTAGGAATTTCCTTAAGTTTCGAAATTTCTGTTATAAGATTTACCCTTATAAAATCACATATGTCCAAATAAATCCGGTCACAAATCAGGAGAGAATTTATAAATAAAAACCCTATCGCTTACTTTTAAATTCTATATATATGTGATAATAACAAGTATTTTTAAAGAATAATAACTTATTTTTAAAATACGTTTTAGTAATTATTTAAAATATCAAAACACTTTTCAAATACTATGGAAACTGATTTCCAACTCATTTAAATAGTATTAATCGACTTACAAAGTTTATTTATAATAAATTAAATTTATTCGAATAGATAACTTTTCCAAAATATATTAAATACAAACAGCAGTTTTAAAACAATACTGTTTAACAAATAATCTCTTTTTAAAACAAACTTTACTTCTCGATGCCAAATCCATTTTAAAATTCCGATATAATCAATTTCACTTTATAAATCTCCCTCTATTTATACACATCGATTTACAATTCCAATTTCATAACCATTTCTATTTCTCCAAATAGAATCCACTATTTCTCTCTTTCTAATCCAAATTCCATATCTCATTTTTAGATCCACGTTGTGGACATATGTTTCCTATTTATCAATCGATGATAATTTCACGCGATTTACAACATCGGTAATAAAATTAATTTTCTGATTTTAAATGTCCTTATTTATAAAATCACCTTCAGCTCTACTTTTTGATAAATCTCATTTGTTTAACAAATTCAGTCAAATACCTATTTAAATCATTTCCTAATTTCATCGATTTATAACCTACTTTATTTATAAATATCGTTTATGAGTTCATAAACTCATTCTCGGTTTTTCCCTATTGATAACAGATTCATACTATAAAATTCATTTATAATCAATTTCTATTTAAAATTCCATTTAAAAATCTATTTCTTAATAAATCCCAATTATAATTCAAATCCATTAAAAAACTTGATTTTAACTTCGATTTTATAAATTTTAGAAATATCGTCAAAAACATAGTTTCAATTCCTTGTATAAATTAATTTAAAAAACATTTATTCGAAATCACTTTACGAAATAGCTAAGTAAATTCGGAAATCAAATCCCTTTATGTATTTCAAATCTTTCCCTTATTGAATATTCCAACTCAATATAAAATATTTTTATTTCTAAAAATCGCCTTTGAATTTCTTTTTTTTCAAAAATATTATTTATGGTATTTTAAATACTAAAATTTGGGCCAGTGCTACTAAAACATCCAATCAGTCAAACCATACAACAATCCATAACAGATTATTCAATCACTACATATGAAACAAATCAATATATTTTTGAGGAATCCAGTTGGATCCCTCCAACTTTTTCGCTGCATCCATAGATGTTATATAACATAAAATACTAATCCCCCTTTGAGATGGGATATCGCGGTAATATAGGGTCATCTGCTACCATGCGGGGTGCATAATATCTCATCCGCTCCAATCAGTGGGTAATATATCCAACCACTAATGTGTATACTACTATATATAATATAATATCCAACTGATAATAATATCTCAATTCAACCGATCATTCAATAAATATGTTTTAATAGCTATATATTAACCAGCCAACCAAATTGAGTGAGATTTTCTCACCTTGATTTTTTCTTGCAAACCGTCTAAATTTTAAATTATCTAAAATCTCAGTTGACTCCAAAAAATCCCAAACCAATTAAAAATTGCATATTTCACAGCTACGAATCCAACGTGACTAATTCCGTGATTTTTGGACCTCTTATGTACAAGATGTGATTTTTATTAATATAAGATTGTAATTAAACTAATTAATATGTTAACTAACTTAAATAATAAAAATAAAAATAATATTAAAACAATCGTATCTCACCTCTCTTCATATGCGAGACTTCCTGCACGCAAACCCATCCCCACGCCTAACCATGCCACGAGCGTGTGATGACCCGGAATTTCTAGCAGTTTAAATTTGAATAGATTATTGGTTTTACATATTTAAAAGTTAATTTTAATTTTAATTTGAATTTAAGATATCAATATTTACTTGATAATGAAATCATTGAATTGTATAGCTTAAATATTGAATTTAATAATTGAATTGGGTAAATTATTGAATCTGAAATTTCTAACTGTTTAAAATAATTTGAAGGCACGTAAAATTTATAATGGTGTTACTGCAGATAATGGAATGGAAGGAATTTAATTTAAGGGTGATTTGTTCAATTTTGAAATTATATCGTTTAAATCGATATCTAAGAATAGCCTTCCGAGGCAAAGTCTCGGAATTTGACGAAACCAGTTCCATTGGATCCGCAATAGTTAGTTATTACCGGATTTCAATTTTCGTAGCAATCGGAGTTGTCATTTGACCCTGGCAGCTCGAAATGCATAGAAACTATTTAATCGATTTAATTTAAAATTGATCGTTTACTTCTGTAATTTGCGCATACGATCAAACTAGCTTCCGAAACATGTTCCGTTGAGTTCGGAATGCGGGTAAAATTTTATAAACGCCTATCGGCATGTTGATTCAGGGTTCGGGATTTCGCGTTATGGAATACGAGATATTTCCAATATTCGATTATATAAAATAAATTAAAAGTCTAAATTACATCACCCTACTCACGTGATTACACTCTAGCTTATTCCCGAAGCCACTTTCCGTTTATAATAGGAAGTAGTACTCTCTTTCGTTTTTGGGGAAGACTAAATCAGAACCGAAAAAAAACATATTAAACAAAAAAAAATGCCCGAAGCCAGAAGAAATCAAAATCAAATAAAAAGAGAGGCTAGATTTCCATTTGTTCAAGCTTGGGAAATTCGAGTTGTCGCGCACACTTGGGAAGACTCGCGGTGTGTCATCTCGAGCTCGAGCTCAAGGAGCTTTGTCGACGTCGTGAAGGAGAGGCGACGCACTGGTGGGCTTGAGCAGCGAGTGGCGAGGGCAGAGGAGCCAATCTCGAGGTGGGGTAGGTTGGCGCTCACGTGTGATGGCTTCAGGGCAAAGCGATTAAAGCTAGGGTTGCATACGAGTTGACTCGAACTCGAGCGGCAGCGCTGCGATGTGGGTAGCTTACGAAATCAACAGTGAGTAGGCTCGCAGTGGTGATAGCAGGTGAGTAATCTTCACTGATTTGCCGTTTGAAATTTGGAAGAAACATTTTTGAATATATGGGAACGATCAGTAAATTAGTTACCACTATGAGTTGTTAATTAAATAACTTTGGATTGTTATTCGATGATTAAGTATTGGCTATTTGAGTAATTAAAGATGATTTAGTTAAAGTCTAGCAATTTATGATGTAATAAGGAAATTAAATAGTTTGTACTTAAGAAATAATTTTTCGACCAATTTGTAATCGAACGATTGACTTAAGTTAAGTATTTAGAGAAGTAATTTATTGATGTAATTAATTTAAGGTAATTAATTTTATTAATTAATTAAGGATAATCAATCATGAAATTTGGTAGGTATAATTATTTAATGTAATTTATAAAGTAAATAAATGGTTGGTTAATAAATGGAAGTAAGTATTTGAGATTTAAATTACTTGGTGGGATTTATCAGAAGGATAATTTCTTAGTAGAAGTAATTGAAGGTAAATTAGCAGGAGATTAATTAAATACAATAAGTGATAAATTTGAGATGGATATTTAGGAAATGATAAGCAAATGGATCGTAACTAACTATTAAGTATTACTAATTATTAAGTAAGGAAGATTAAAATGATTAATATTACGGGTTTAATTAATACTAAGATAAATTGAAATATTATTGGGAAGTCATTAATTTATATGCATAATGGATGGGGGAAAAATAAAAAAACAAATTTATTGACTAAAATAGTTAATCAGTACTAAGTATTTTATAAGAAATCAATTATACAGGGAATTGAAGATTAATATAATTATTATAGTAAACTAATATGTGAAGGATGTAAAGATTGATTACTGTTTTGGGTTGAGAATAATTATTGTGCAACAAGTTAAATATTATTACTTAAATGAAATTGAAAGACAATTAATCCTGGTAATTAATTAAGAAGAATTATGAAGGGATGATTGATTAATTGATGTGAAATTAATTAACGTTGAATGAAGAAATTTAAGTCGTTGAGGTTTAGTAATCCAATCAGGATTAATTAAATTAAATTTGTATGTGATTAAGTTTTGCTTATGGATGATTAAATGGCATTGGATGTTTTGAATGTGTTGATATCTTCGATGTGAAATGTTGTATGTTGTATTCGAATAATTGGGGTTAGATGAGTTTTCGAAGAGGCCGAAATCGGGTATTGGGAGATACCCGGAACCACTTCGAATTTTTATAAATCGATTTGAGAAATCAATAGGCTGTAATGAGATGATTTAAGTAAATTGGATGGTTGTATCTAAGTTTGGTACTTGGAAAATTATATGTGAAGTAAGCATTGCCTATAGCAAATTGTGAATTGGATAAATTGATATATTACCCCGGGACTATATAAGTTGATTGTTTTGGTATTCCACGCTAGTTGGGTTTACTCACGCTGGTTGCCAGCATGACCCGGGTGTTACTTTGGTGTAATGCTCGGGTCAGACCGAGTATTACAGATTTTCAGGTTAGGACGTTCAGGAGCTCAGGAGGCGAGCTGGTGGCAATATCGCATGGAGTTTATCCGCTGTATTTATACTATTGTTTACCTGAGTCATGATAATTGTATATATATTCTGTAAGTGTATATATGTAAAACTCTGATGTACTAAAATGTAATTGATAGATATAGATTCTTTTGTAAACTATTATTATTTATTATTATATTTTATCCGCTACGAATGTGAGATGTTTGGTGTTTCTGTTTTTCTTCTTCTATCTCTTTCTTCTTTTCATAACTATCTGGGATTTTCGGGTTCAAAAATTTCGGGTCGTTACATTTGGTATCAGAGCCGAAAGGTTAAGCGAGAACCTTGGCTCTGGTGGGGATTACTCATTAAATAGAGTCTGTAGTACTCTAGAATGAGTTGAGTGTATATATATTAGCGTGTA
Source organism: Allium cepa (assembly GCA_030765085.1). NCBI lineage: Eukaryota > Viridiplantae > Streptophyta > Magnoliopsida > Asparagales > Amaryllidaceae > Allium > Allium cepa. Next base: position 827,429,737 of record CM060934.1, read on the forward strand.
CTTGTTATTTTCTTATATAAAGATTTTAAATGGTTCTATATAAAAGTATATTTTGATATATAAAACAATATTTCCTTCTAATAAATATTAAGGTGGTTGGGTGTTAAATTATCGGAATTAAGTTAAGGACTATAATATAACCAAATTAAAATTAAATTAATTAAAAATGAAATTCTAGAATTAGAACTCAGAAATTAGAATTGTTGAAAACTTCAAATGGACAAAGTAAATTTGGTTTAAAAAGGTTACACCAATCTTTGAGAATTTAGCTTGAATTATATAATTTGACATGGTTATAAATTTGAAGTTGGAATTGAACTCATTCAAATTGAATCCGATTTGAATTAATTGGATTTGGGATTGAAGATGTATAAGTTCAAAAATTTAATGGAAGATTTGGATAGGATTGTAATGATTGAAATTAAAGTGGAATTGGTTTAAAATAAAAAAAAAGGGAATTTGAAATATAGATTGTAAATGTAATTTATAAATTGAAATAAAACTTCATAAATAAATGAGATTATAATTTGGAATGGAATTCCAGAGAATATTTGAAAATAAACTAGGATGAAAATTCCAGAGTAATGTTTAATTATGAATTGGATGGATTGGGAATTTGGAATTTTTGGGAGAATCTAAAATTCCTTTGGGTTGAAAGTGGTTTCAAAGGTTTTGGAGAAATAATAGCATTATGTCAAAAATATTGGAAGTGTTTTTAGAGAGATAAAAGCATTGAACTCTTTCGGTCACTGGAAAATAACGTCGGTAATGACTGCAGCATCATCGATGTTTGTTTTTGAGTTTCTAGAAGAGAAATTGCTACTAAATTATTTTAAATTAGAATTGTTTGTGAACTGGGTTTGGTTTTGAAATTCAAAAGGATGAATGAATTTGCCAAATAATTTTGGAAATTTGTTTAAACTCTGGGGTCTTGATTAAAATGTTTATGGAACAATAAAATATATTGGATAAATAAAATGTATAATTCCAAGTTAAAAGCAATAGAAGATGTAAAAATTGAAATTATAATTAAAGTTGTACAAGTTTAAAGATCAAATGGAATTTGATTTGAAGTTAGAAAGGAATTGAGAATCAATTCAATGTGAATTGGGAATGAGTCAAGTCCAATGGAAATTGGAGTTAATTAATTGGGATTGGGTTAATTTAAATGGAGTGGAAATTTAAATTAAATTGTTGGGGAAGTGAACAGTTTTGACTCTAGACCATTTTCAATGTAAATTGTTTTAATATAAATAGTTTTAAATCTATTTTCTTATCTATTTATTATACAACTTTCTTTTTAAAACCTAAACTGGTTTTGCCACTACTTTTGGAACTCTTTAACTATTTTACAACTGTTCTATAAACTAATTATTAATTTTCAACTAAGTTACGAATTAATTTCTATTTTACAACTATTTTGCAATTATCTAAGATTTCTATAACTATTTAACTATTTTCTAACTCTTTTACAATTAGTCAATTATTCTACAACTATTTTGCAAACTATTGATTATTTTTCAACTACTTATCTATTTTTAAAATTTTCAAGCTATTCTCTAAACTGGTCGAAGTTTAAACTGTTTATGATTAAATACCCAACCGGGATAAGAATTTAGAGGATAATCCAAATGGGGATTAAGGCAAATGTGAATAAGTGAATGGAAATTTAAGTCAATGTGAATAGAAAGGAATTGATATTGGAAAGAGTAATCAAATGTGAATATTTGATTTTGGGTAAACAAAGTTATATCTTTAATATATATTCTTCCCTTGTTGAATCTATTGTGGGAAGAAAAAGGATTTTGGAAGTGTTTGAAGTATAAAAGGAATTTTATACGAGTTTAAAGTGATCCAAGGTTTTAAAAATTATATATATCTGTATATATATATAAAGGATCTTATGAGAATTTTGGAAAAGATTTTGGGAACCGTTGGATTTGGAAAGGCTTTTGATTTTTGGGTAAAATCAATAGTGAATTTGGAAAGCCTAGTTTGAAGAATTATCGATTTTGGAATAATCGATTTTGTGTAAAGGAGCTTTGATAAAATTCATACTAGGTATATGATTTGAAAGATACTATATGTGTATAGTATAAAGTGTTTGATGGTAGCTCTAGGGAAAAAGGCGCTCCCTTGGAATGGACTTCTCAGGAGTGCCACCAGGTGGTGCTGCCTTGAGCCCTGGGGGGTTCTAAAGTTGATCCTGTGAGGAGTACGGATAAAACTAGTTCCTGAGGATTATGAGTTGAGTTTACCATAGCGTAAGTCGTGTGTGCCGCGGAGAGCCAACAGTTACATGGACTTTTGTTGTGACTGCAACGTAACCCAGGATGTAACTGCGACCTATGGTAATATTGCGAAGGTCGTGTGTGCCGCTGAGAGCCAACAGTCTGCGTTTGAGTTTATCTCGGTAGACTGCGACCTATGTAGGAGTGGAGAAGTTTCATTTCGACAGCGAAAATCAGAGGCCGCGGAGAGCCTGCAGTTACATGGACTTTTGTTGTGACTGCAACGTAACCCTGGATGTAACTGTGATCTGTTGTGTGGGTTCCATGGCGTAATCGAGAGTGCCGCGGAGAGCCTGCAGTTACATGGACTTTTGTTGCGACTGCAACGTAACCCTGGTATGTAACTGTGACCATGGAATGGGGATGATGATTTTCAGAGCATCCTCACTAAAGATATTTCCTCTATTGTCAAAAATTGTTTTCTATTTCAATAAAATTAATTTCCAAATATTTTCACTAGGTGTTGAAAACGGGTTTACCAAGTACTTATAGATTTTCAGTCCTACGCCTGATCAACGTATGACTGAATTTCTGTGAGAACAAGGATGGACTGGTTGAGACATCGAGTTATCAGAAATATTTTTATAAAAAGCTATTTTAATTGTATTGTCTAAATTTGAAGGCATTCCTAAATTCTAAAGTAAAAAGGGGATTTCAAACTGGAATTATAAAATAAAATTGGACTCGGAAAATTTAAATGAAGCGATTCCTTATAATTAAAAACCGAATATTAAATTAAAAGTGGAAGTAAGCTAATCAGCTAAATAATTTAAATTTATTTAATAGAGTATGTTGTTAAAATTTAATTCAGTTAACTAAAAGTGGATTGTAAGTTGATAATGGAGTTGGGAAATAAATTTGATTTTTAAATAGAATTCGACTTGGGTTTGATAATGGATTAAGTAAGAAGAGATGTTATGAAAATAAAAATAAAAATTGAGTTGGATCGAAATAGTGATGGTTCTAAATCGTGAATACAAATCGAATGTGATTTTGAATAATATTTAACGGAATTTGTAAGTGAATTGGATATAAGAGAAGGGCTGTTGGATGAAATGAAAGTGAAATATAATAGAAATGGGTTGAGTTGCAAAACAAAACCCAAGTGGATAGAAATAAATTGAGAATGACCTTGTATTAATAAAATAAATTCGAAAATGAGTTAAGTAAGTAAATTAAAATTTTTAAATGAGTTAATTGAATTAAATAATAAATGGACGAAGTCTGATTGAATATAAACTAAATCGAAATTGTGATTGGAATTGGATTATCAGACTGAACTTAAATTAAGAGGCATATTAATTTGAAGTATAAATGAGTTAAGTATGTGCTGGGATATTATTTTGATGAATTATGATGGAGGGTTAAAATGCAATAGATGGGCTAACTGAATTAAATGGAATTTGATTTGATGAGAATCAAATTGATTGGAAGTGAACTTAAGTCGATGTTGGAATAAATTAAAGCAATTAGCTTAAGTTTAAATTTATTGAAGCTTAGTTTCGAATAAGGATAAAAGCCCATTGAATAAAAGCTTGAATTAAATTAATTTGGAAATGGTTATTAATTTAGAATTGTTGAATGTGTCAAGCTTAATAGATGGTTTGAATGAAGTCAATGCGGAGATGAAATGAAATGCATATGTATGGTTGATGAATAAACTAAAAATGAATGGAATTAGATATAAAATGAGTTGAAAATTAATTTTAAGAAGTTGTAAACTAAAATAAATACTCTATTAGGCGAATATTGTCAAATTTGCATAAAATGAATTGTCGTTTGACGTGAATAAAAGAAATTAAAATTCTTTGAGGTGAGAAAGGTTAGATAACTTGAATTTGTAATCAATTGAAGAGAATATGATCTTGTTTGGATTTAGAATAGATTGAATGTATGAGGTTGGGTTGAATGCAAGTAATTGAGTGTAAACCATTAAAATTGAGTGAAAGGCATGTAAATTTGATTGGAAACAATTAGATGTGCTTTAAAACATATAAATTGCTTATTGGAAGTGTTTGGCGCTTGTTATTTATGTAATGCTTGTGTTTAGCTATTAAAAGTAAGTGAAATGTTAATAGATTTTCTATGTATGACACTTACGTATTTAACTTGAGTAAGTACAGGTACAGGAAAGTCGTTTGGCTAGATTTGGGGTATGCTAATTACTAAAATTTATAAGCTTCTTGCTTAAATTGCTAAATAAGGTACGCCTACGCAATAAAAATAGGAAATATGAACTGTTTTCGCTTTTTCCGACCGTGTGGGTCGATGTATACATATTTGTATCTATTGTCAAATTGCAAAAGCTCCTCCGTACAAAGGAGGCTCTGCCAAAATTTTCTGAAAATTTTGGGAGTTAGAAAAAAAATTTTGTAAAATTTTGTTAACGACAAAACAATTTCAAATTTGAAACCAAAGTAAATTAGTAAATGACACTAATATGAATCAGTTATAAATGGAAAATAAAATTTAATAATCATAATTGAAGACGTATTAAATTCGCATGAAACAAGGAAAACTAAATTACATAGAAGTATATGTGAACTCCTGTAAGAAAAAGGTATAAATGTTCTGAAAGGTTACGATTGGATATTATTGTCAAGTAAGATATGCAGGTACATAAAGAAAAAAGAGGTTGGATTTGACATTAGCAGATAAATTTGAATTGCCCGACAAAAAACTTAATTTCGGAATGAAATTGGATTGGGTTTTTGATGTAGCCACTTGGCTTTTGTTTTCTTTTGGAATTTGGGAGCCCGTAGAGGCCTTTTGTAGTAGTACCGAGCTAGCCGCGCAAAGGAGACGCTGGCAAAAAATTTCGGAAATTTAGAGAGTTAGAAAATTTTAAGAAATTTTGATAATTCAAAATTTGGTTTTAAATTGAAATTTAATTGATTGAGAAGAAGAGTATCGATTGAAACTATAGAAGGTTTTGGGAAAGTTGGATAAGGTGTTAGTGGACCTTTAATAAAAGATAAGCGGTAGGATGTTGAATTGTGAATTTTGGGAAAGATAAACGGGTATGGGTCAATTCTTCCTAATTAGTAATTTTGGGGACGAAATTCTTTTAAGGGGGGAAGAATGTGATGACCCGGAATTTCTAGCAGTTTAAATTTGAATAGATTATTGGTTTTACATATTTAAAAGTTAATTTTAATTTTTATTTGAATTTAAGATTTCAATATTTACTTGATAATGAAATCATTGAATTGTATAGCTTAAATATTGAATTTAATAATTGAATAGGGTAAATTGTTGAATCTGAAATTTCTAACTGCTTAAAATAATTTGAAGGCACGTAAAATTTATAATGGTGTTACTGCAGATAGTGGAATGGAAGGAATTTAATTTAAGGGTGATTTGTTCAATTTTGAAATTATATCGTTTAAATCGATATCTAAGAATAGCCTTCCGAGGCAAAGTCTCGGAATTTGACGAAACCAGTTCCATTGGATCCGTAATAGTTAGTTATTACCGAATTTCAATTTTCGTAGCAATCGAAGTTGTCGTTTGACCCTGGCAGCTCGAAACGCATAGAAACTATTTAATTGATTTAATTTAAAATTGATCGTTTACTTCCGTAATTTGCGCATACGATCAAACTAGCTTCCGAAACATGTTCCGTTGAGTTCGGAATGCGGGTAAAATTTTATAAACGCCTGTCGGCATGTTGATTCGGGGTTCGGGATTTCGCGTTATGGAATACGAGATATTTCCAATATTCGATTATATAAAATAAATTAAAAGTCTAAATTACATCACCCTACTCACGTGATTACACTCTAGCTTATTCCCGAAGCCACTTTTCGTTTATAATAGGAAGTAGTACTCTCTTTCATTTTTGGTGAAGACTAAATCAGAACCAAAAAAAAAACATATTAAACAAAAAAAAAATGGCCGAAGCCAGAAGAAATCAAAATCAAATAAAATGAGAGGCTAGATTTCCATTTGTTCAAGCTTGGGAAATTCGAGTTGTCATGCACACTTGGGAAGACTCGCGGCGTGTCATCTCGAGCTCGAGCTCAAGGAGCTTTGTCGACGTCGCGAAGGAGAGGCGACGCACTGGTGGGCTCGAGCAGCGAGTGGCGAGGGCAGAGGAGGCGATCTCGAGGTGGAGTAGGTTAGCTCGCGTGTGATGGCTTCAGGGCAGAGCGATTAAAGCTAGGGTTGCATACGAGTTGACTCGAACTCGAGCGGCAGCGCTGCGATGTGGGTAGCTTACGAAATCAATAGTGAGTAGGCACGCAGTGGTGATAGCAGGTGAGTAATCTTCACTGATTTGCCGTTTGAAATTTGGAAGAAACATTTTTGAATATGTGGGAACGATCAGTAAATTAGTTACCACTATGAGTTGTTAATTAAATAACTTTGGATTGTTATTCGATGATTAAGTATTGGCTATTTGAGTAATTAAAGATGATTTAGTTAAAGTCTAGCAATTTATGATGTAATAAGGAAATTAAATAGTTTGTACTTAAGAAATAATTTTTCGACCAATTTGTAATCGAACGATTGACTTAAGTTAAATATTTGGAGAAGTAATTTATTGATGTAATTAATTTAAGGTAATTAATTTTATTAATTAATTAAGGATAATCAATCATGAAATTTGGTAGGTATAATTATTTAATGTAATTTATAAAGTAAATAAATGGTTGGTTAACAAATGGAAGTAAGTAATTTAGATTTAAATTACTTGGTGGGATTTATCAGAAGGATAATTTCTTAGTAGAAGTAATTGAAGGTAAATTAGCAGGAGATTAATTAAATACAATAAGTGATAAATTTGAGATGGATATTTAGGAAATGATAAGCAAATGGATCGTAACTAACTATTAAGTATTACTAATTATTAAGTAAGGAAGATTAAAATGATTAATATTGCGGGTTTAATTAATACTAAGATAAATTGAAATATTATTGGGAAGTCATTAATTTATATGCATAATGGATGGGGGAAAAATAAAAAAACAAATTGATTGACTAAAATAGTTAATCAGTACTAAGTATTTTATAAGAAATCAATTATATAGGGAATTGAAGATTAATATAATTATTATAGTAAATTAATATGTGAAGGATGTAAAGATTGATTACTGTTTTGGGTTGAGAATAATTATTGTGCAACAAGTTAAATATTATTACTTAAATGAAATTGAAAGACAATTAATCCTAGGTAATTAATTAAGAAGAATTATGAAGGGATGATTGATTAATTGATGTGAAATTAATTAATGTTGAATGAAGAAATTTAAGTCGTTGAGGTTTAGTAATCCAATCAGGATTAATTAAATTAAATTTGTATGTGATTAAGTTTTGCTTATGGATGATTAAATGGCATTGGATGTTTTGAATGTGTTGATATCTTCGATGTGAAATGTTGTATGTTGTATTCGAATAACTGGGGTTAGATGAGTTTTCGAAGAGGCCGAAATCGGGTATTGGGAGATACTCGGAACTACTTCAAATTTTTATAAATCGATTTGAGAAATCAATAGGCTGTAATGAGATGATTTAAGTAAATTGGATGGTTGTATCTAAGTTTGGTACTTGGAAAATTATATGTGAAGTAAGCATTGCCTATAGAAAATTGTGAATTGGATAAATTGATATATTACCCCGGGACTATATAAGTTGATTGTTTTGGTATTCCACGCTAGTTGGGTTTACTCACGCTGGTTGCCAGCCTGACCCGGGTGTTACTTTGGTGTAATGCTCGGGTCAGACCGAGTATTACAGATTTTCAGGTTAGGACGTTCAGGAGCTCAGGAGGCGAGCTGGTGGTAATATAGCATGGAGTTTATCCGCTGTATTTATACTATTGTTTACCTGATTCATGATAATTGTATATATATTCAATAAGTGTATATATGTAAAACTCTGATGTACTAAAATGTAACCGATAGATATAGATTCTTTTGTAAACTGTTATTATTTATTATTATATTTTATCCGCTGCGAATGTGAGATGTTTGGTGTTTCTGTTTTTCTTCTTCTATCTCTTTCTTCTTTTCATAACTATCTGGGATTTTCGGGTTCGAAAATTTCGGGTCGTTACAGAGCGCTTCAGCCGAATCACACCCACCAGTCGCCACGCCATAGTTAAGGCTGCTGCCGCCTTGCATCCTCATTGTGCCATCACCCTAAGTCAATGTGTAAGCATGGCAGTCTCGCCATTCGAGCATAAGACCCAAACCCTAAATTTGATGTGCCGCTATCGATCCAATCACCCTGCCTGGCCTTCACGTGCCCCTTGCTAGCCTTCCACATTGACGGCGATCGCTATTTCAAACTGCTTGATTGTTTTTTCCTTTAGTACGAACATGAGATTACGTTCACGAAGGACAAAGGAAGCAAATTGGCAATTTTAATCATAAGAAGGCGGCTTTTGGTAAGAAGTAGAATGGTGGAGCAAGGTTATAGGGTGGCTCTTTGTATAATAGAGGTTGACTTTGGAAATAATATTATTTAATTTTTCAAATATCTCGCTTATATTAACTTCAAATCTTGAACCCCAATCGAGGCACGGCGCCTGGCGAATGTTATACCACTATTTCGAACCCAATGGAATAAGTTTCAGGACCTAATTCAATCGTGCGTTGAAGATAGCTTTTTGAATCCAATTATTATATTAAATCTTCAATATCAATCTCAATGTCTTTCTATTCCGTATGACCAAATAGTAATTGCAAACCCTATGAAATTTGAAATTCAATAATATTATACTAGTACAGATCCAATGGAATTGGTTTCGTCGAATTCCAAGACTGTGCCCCAGATCGCTATTTCAACACGTCGAATAAACCGATGATTTCAAAAATTGGCGAAATTACTTGAAATTTCAATTTTAAAAACTTACTCCATTCTAATTCAAATAAAATTTATATCAATACTAGAAATCATTTCGATTCCTATTCAACTCAAATTTCAATTATTCACCATTCCTGTATTTCGATAAATCGCAGTATTTTAGACATTTAAATTCGTTCTATAATTTCAACCAGAGTCTTCATATCCAAAAATCAAATTATATTCCAAGCCCAATATCTAAAACCATCTAAAATATTCAAAATCAAATGACGGAAAAATCCGGGCCGTTACAAAATTGAAAGTATTTAAGAATAACTATGGTTTGAAACTTATAATAAGGATTATTAATAAGGTTAAAAATAAATTATTATTATTCTTTATAAAATGGTAAAGATTAACTTTTATTATTATTTCTTAAACAATATTTTAGAATAATTAAATATTATTTTAGGATATTTAAAGTTAGTGATTTCCATTTATTTAATAATTTTTATGTTTTGAGGCAAATGATTAAAATTATTTTTAAATTTTTCGAGACCTGGAAATGGAGTCGAATGACTTAGATTTGGTTCGAAGAATTAAGGAAGATTATTTACAAGGTGAAAGATTTTGTATATGGTTAGATATTTATAAATGAATTTTAAAAGCGAGTTTAAAGATTTATAAAAGAAGTTTACAAATGGTATATAGGTTCAATAAGAGCTATAAATGATTTTGAAATGTACAAGAAGTTTATAAATGACTGAATTCATGGTAAAGGAATTATTAATGTTTTTTAGAGATTTATAAAATGGATTACAAATGATCTTGGAGAATTATAAGGGGGATCGTAAACATTTGGAATCGAATAAAAGGGAAACTTTTCTAAGTTTTGTGGATATATTTATACCGCTGGAATAAGTATATGGCCAGTATATCTTTTAAAAGTGTTTATATACAAGTAATTTACAAAGTAATTGTATGTATGAAGATTTATTAAAGGAGGCTAGTGATTGCTTATATACTGAGCCAATATTGATAATCCAAATGAAATAAATCTTGATTGAATGTTTGTCATTCGATAGTTAAATAACCGACTATCGAAAATAAACCCAAGGTAACTTTGGAAATATTTAGGAGAACATGTGAGATATATGGCACAGTCATTTCCGATGATATTGTATTGTGCATAGAAATCTCGTTTCGTTCGTCTAGGATGATGATAAGGAAATATGTCCACTAACAATTAGGAGGTAACCTTCGATCTTATCTTTGTTTATTTCCTAGAGAACCAGGGTTGAGATTACCAGAAATTATCGAACATTGTTTCGAAGAGGCCAGGATCGGATATATTATCCTAAACCACTTCGATCCAACGATGCATTTCAAAGTGAATACATCGTGAAGATCATAGAACCAAAGATAGAGATGTGAAGTGTAGGGGCTAATTGGCACGAAACCTGTGGGTGATTCCAAAATGGATGTAGTAGAAGTAGTAGCTTCGATTTTGTTCAGACCCAAAATAGACTTGTATGGATGAATACTATCAGCACATTGTCGTTGGAGGACAATGGGCATTTTAAGTATGAATTTCTTGAAAGGTAATCGTAGCCTCAAGCCTCATCAACCAGGATTGACTGAAAATCAGGGGAGGTGCAACAAGGCTAAGTGGGTCGTACCCATTAGAGTAGGTTGTCACCCTCCTAGATACATCTACATATTTATAGATTGGTTGTGCATGAGATCTTAATAAAAAGGGTTGCAAAGAAAACGGGGTGATGACATATTCGGTACTATCGGTCAGCGTTAGGCCAGTCTTGTGTTGGCAGGGGATCCAGGCCAGGTCCTTGGTACATTTTCTAGACGTGTACGGTGATAGGTGGTACCCCAGTCCCTAGTCATTGTATGGAATCCATTCTCCAATAAGCATCATACAGTTTTAGTTGTATACCAACTATGTTGGAATGTGAGATGCAAGCATTCCAGCTATTTTAATATTTTTCTTTGAACCCTTAGACATCATTATATATCATTGGATTTTCTATGAAATTGTTTTGATTATCGTAGGGTAAAACCTATTCGTGTTTATATGCGGCATGGTCTTACATGATACCATTGATTTCAAAGATTTCTTATAACTTTAAATCCAGTTAGGTGTGTTTTCTCAGGCTAGTTTACCAAAAAGACTCTGGTGTTACTTTATTATAATGCTCACGTTAGACCGAGTATATTACAAGTTAGTTTGAATGCTTGGAGAGTCAAGAGATGAGTTGGAGGCCCAGAGTTGTATTCACGTAGATGGTTATTTTTCCGCTGTATTCATTTTTGTGTTATCGGCAATTGTGAGGATAAGCTGCTATATCTGTCCAAACTGAAATAGGTTAGTATACTCTTATTGATGTCTGTATGCACACATATTATAGTTTTGCTTTTGTGTAAAGATTTGTGGTATATTATAGTTTATTCGTTCCGTTGTGAGATTCTGTGTTGTTTTGATTTCTTCTTATCTTCTTCCTTCTTTCTTTTTCTTCTAACAATCGGTTTTTTCGAAATTCAGTTTCTCGGCATGAAATTTAGTGGACGTATTAGTGTCAATTTCGAGGGTTGAAAATTCTGATTCATTACAAAAGGGAGGATTGTCGATGGGTAAATAAGAAAATAAGAGAAAAGAAGAAGAAACAAATCACAGAATCTCGTAGAAGAATTGACAAAATATAATAATCAAATAAACAAATCATGAAGTTGTTTTACAATATACATTTCACTACACAAATTTTACATAAAATCAGCATATAATCAACAAGCATACCAAAATAATGCAGCGGAATAATAATAGTAAATACGAACTAGCAACTCCATCTCCATCTTCAAGGAAAAATGACTTCAACACTGAAATACTTAGGCTGATTTGAGTGCAATGAAAAGACAAAACACTCGAGTCAAAACTAAAAGTTCTAATGTAAGTTAAACCAATAATAAGTAAATATAAATGTAATAGCTTCAAAGATGTTTGCGAGATTTTTTTACCTCCAATCAAGTGTACAACATGAGTGCAATAACTTAAGAGATGTTGCAGGATTTTCCATCTCCTAAGGATATGCTAAATTATCTGTATGTAGTAAAACAAGCTATATATATAGTTTCTATCAATATTGTTAAGTATTAAAATAGCATTAAGGCTTTACATTGATCCCCCTTAACACATTGTTAAGCAGGTAGTCTATGCAGGTCCTGTAACACAACAAGTAATGTTGGTAGCCATATATTCCCCTATAGGTGCCATACCAAACAAAATCGTAATGGGCGTGCATAAGAATAAAAGTATGACAAGGAATGTGAGGCAATGTCCAAGGTAGGATTCTACTAGTTTAACCTTTCTGGCTATGGTAAGGCATCCTAGCTACGACCACCCACCAAGTCCACCACCTCCAAATCAAATCAAAGTGCACCGATCAAGTCCAAAATCAATAAAATAATACGAAGGGGTGATGGTCCTTAAAGCTTACGAACCTTTTGTCCAGACATAGGCTCCTATTTTAGTCATTTCCAATTGACATAAGTGTTGGGGTCATCCGTCATCATTCACGTTCTTCAAATCCAAAAACGTCTCCAATTCAACCACTTCATTCTGGATAACAACCACCCCGTACACAGTTGTTAAAGTGGTTCCTATATTGACAAAGACTATGCGAATAAGTGGCTTCGGTCTCTTTAACACCCAAACATAATTTTCCATACCAGTTGGTTTTTTACATTCAAAACTGATTCGTAATTGATGTTAAAATATCATATTCACTTTAAAATGTCAAAATCATCATATTTATTCAAAATATGTCATTTTCACTTGAAATTATCATTTCAAATTCCAACTTAGGTTGTAACTCCATTTAACCACATTCACATTTAAATCAAAGATTTAAATATAAACATCTCAACCTCACACAGTTTGAAATTTTAGAAAATAGTTTAAATAGTTATAAATAGTTTCCATTTTATTTCACTTAAACTCTACAGTTAATATCTTTTCTTATATTATTTTCTATATTTCAATTACATTAATTTCACATTGATTACCAAATTAATTTCAAAGCGGGTTTAATAATAAGATGAGAAATGAGCACTTGTTGCATTTAAATAATCTGAACACCTTAATACATTTATTATTTACATCAAAGATTACTAAATGTACGTACTAAATAGTTGGTTTCCTATTGCATGTTAAAACCAACCAAATCAACTAACATTGATTTCTCTTTTTAATACAACATTCAATTTTATTCCTTATTAACTTTCATTATTACCATTAATTGAAATTACAGTAAACAGTTGTCAATTTCATTCAATCAACATTATTAAATTATATTCTAATGTATTTTTTCCATTTATAAACAATAAATTTTAATTTCTCATAATATTAAGTTCCAAAAATCTTATTGAATTTAATATTTTTAATTATCAAAAATACAGTTCATTACAATCTCCTCCACTCAAAACTTGTCGTCCCCGAAAAGGAACAAGAAGGATATATTTTATTCAAAGTAGTCAATTTGTAACAGTTTAACTTAAATATTTAAGTTTAACAAAAATTTGAAAATAACTCAACTTCTACAAAAAAATTAAGTCCTAAATTTACGAAAAATTTCGGTAGAGTCTCCTTTGCGTGGTTAGGTCCGAAAAAATAATGATATTAATAATTACAATATATATGTATATCATATTTCAATAATAAAATATCCCAAACCATGGGAAAACAATAAATTACCGCTATAAAACCATAATCTGAAAACGTACCTATTTATAGGGCAAACAAACTTTATTTATGAAACCAAAAGCAATTGATATTGCTTCCATAACCTGTATTTCATTATATAGTCCAAAAGGGTTAAAATTATGTAAAAGATCAATATATTAATTGTTTCAATCAATATCATAATCAATACATATATATAATCACATGAAAACCAAAACAGTACGACCATTATATGTAACAAAAGAATCCATCACACATCCATAGCAATCAAAAACTAATGATTTGTTTAATTTTAGAAAAATTTTGTGACGACCCGCCTTTCATTCCATAGAAAGATGCATCATCAGTAAGAAAAGAAATAGGTAGAAATAGAAAAGATAGAAAGAAAGAACTAAAAAATATTAGAATCTCTCAACGAAAAGAAACAAAATTTATCACTTCACATAATATTACATAGTATCACCATATACCAGAGTTGATACAGTTACACAACATTAACCAAGACAGTCATGAAGACTTGTCATTGCATCGCATTCCCAAAATACATCACAGAATTATCAACACAGCGGAAAGATACATATATAGCAACACCAAGTCTCCTGCTCCAGGTCCATCCCAAAATTCGTCTAAACAAACCTGATCACTTGGCTACTCATAAAAATTTGAGTGCCCAAGAGTTTAGGAAAAACAAAAAATAAACTCCGGGTCAAACATGGGTCTGGTGTGAGTAAACGGGTTAAAGTTGTTTAACTTTAAAAATCATTTGAAAACAAAGGTATTACGTAAGACTTCCCACACATAAACATGGGTAAGTTTTTACCTTACGCTAACCAAAACATTTGATAGGAAATCTTGTGATATTATAATAGGGTCTAGGGTTTTCAAATAAACTAGAAAATAGCCGAAATTGTTACATTTATTAAATTCCAGCATACATAGGTTTACAATCAAGTCCGTGGGCACTTATTGGAGATTGGATTCCATAAAATGGCAGGGCTACTGGGGTACCACCCGTCACAGTACGTGGTCTAGATCAAAGTACCGAGGATCCACCCTAAATCCCCTGTAACACAAGGCTGTAACCATCCCTTACTAGACAGTCCCGAACAAGACAACCCCGCAGTTATGGCCAACAACTGCCCACTAAGACGAACAAAAAGAGACCTCTAGATAGGGGTAAATCTCATCCTAATTGGATGCTACCCATTTAACATTGCTGCACCTCCCTATTTTAGCCATTCCCAGTTGGTGAGGCTTGAGGCTACGATTACCTTTCAAGAACACATCTTGGAATGCTCATCGTCCTCCATTAACGATGGTCTGATAGCATTCATCCGTACAAGTTCGTTTCGGGTTCGAACGAAACCGAAGGCATTATCTTGTTACACTCATTTTGGAATCACCTTCAGAGTCAACGACAATAACTCTTGCACTCTGAAACTCCATATTGATCTTTACTTGAGATTTCACGACCTAACGTTTAACTTGGATTGATGTGGTTTTATGATAATCAAACTTGATATTCGATCTCGGTCTCATCGATATCCAAACATTTCTTAATGGCCAAGTTGCTTAAGGTTAAACAATTTAATTCAATTTCAAAACATTGAATTCACACAGCATTTATCACAGATAAATCATACACATTTATCACAGCTATATCCAATATCACATCACATAATACAGATTATCGTTCAATAGATATCAACCACTCTAGACATTCTACTTAAACAATCATCCACAAGCAAGAATTATTAATCCATATTATAATTAATTTAATTAACTTAGATTAAATTAATTAATTAAGAATTAATCACTTAACCTACTTAATTAATCATTAATTAATTACAAACCATTTAATTGATCAATGTTTCCTTAATTACCTTATAAGTCAATTAATTAATCTTTAATTACCTAATTAATTATCCCTTAATTATTAATTAATAAACCTTAATTATTAATTAATCAACTTAATTACAAATTAATTAATTCTTAGTTACTAGTTAATCAATACCTAATTACCAATTGATTAATTTCTAATTACTTAATTAATTAATGCTTAATTACAACTTAATTACTTAACTAATTAATCTCCAATCATTAATTAATAATCTCTAATTATTTAATTAACAATCCTTAATCATTAATTAATTTAATTAATTAATTACTCTTTAATTATTAATTAATAAATCCATAATTAATCTTTAATTACTTGTTAATTAATCTTTAATTATCAACCAATTAATTAATTAAATGATAAATCATTTATCTTAATTAATCTTCTTAATTATCATTTAAAATCTTACTTAATAACCTTAAAATCAAATTATCATTAATTATTGATTAACTTAAAAAATTATAATTAAATTAATAATTAATAATTAAACACTTTATCTTAATTAATTAACCCTAGTTACATGATTATTTAGGTTTAAAAACAACTTTAGAATTAACTTAATTATAAAAACTTAAAATACTTTTCTCAACTTAATCAAACATTAATTAATCACTTATTACTTAAAATAGTTTTAAAGATAATTAATTAGTTTAAACTTAACTTTGGTTATAACTTCAAAAATTGTTAACCTTTGATTAACAACCAGAGACAAACCCATAGTTTACTCAAGTAGATACCCGAGTTATCATCTTCAAATTCCAAGCTTCGGTTTTTTTTTAAACTTGTTTAAAATTTAAAAACTATTATGATTTAAACACTCTCGATCACGAGACAAAACTCTAGTCCATCTCCTATTTACCCGAGCTTCAACCTGAGGGAAACTATCGCTCCCAAAACCACTATGCACTGAAACCTAGTGCACGTGCACCCATCGTCGGCGACACTCCGGCGCCCACAACCACCATCGCCAAGTCATCGATCGTCTCCTCTTACGATCCCAACCATTCAAATCCCAAAAAAACCACGAGATCGATAATCAATATGATCGAGCCCATATGAACAAATTAATCCGACCAAAACCGCCTTGTCCAGGCGACGTCGACCACCATAGAATCCAAGACTCCATCTGAAGCCTCGCCACAAACCTATGCCTCGATTCCCCCACGACCCGCCTCCTACGATGCTCCGAAGACAAAGCAGCAATCCAACTTTCCACCTTGACTTCGAACCCACATTAAACCCTAGTTTCCCCTTGTCTGGCCATCACAGGCAACTAACATTCCTCCGAACATTTTTCCTGACCACATTGAACAACAAGCTCGCTCCAGCCAAGACCCCGACCACCCAATGCTGCCGATCATCAGAATTTCCTCTAAACCCATAATCCAACCAACATGCAATTTCTCTCAATTTGCTATATTAAAAATCATGATTTTATTTTTAAAAGTCCTATAATTTGATAACTGATCTGATTATAATCCTAAAATAACAAATTAAACATGTTGAGATTTTGATATATAAAATTTTTTACTGCTCTTCTTCCTGTTATCTATATTTTGATATTACAAACATATTTTATTTACAAATTAAATCCTAAAGAAGATCAGGAAGGGAGAACTCATATTTTTTTATCAGATTTATGCCCTGAACCATAGAACAGAACATCAGGTTTAACATAAATATGCACCTAATTTTTCTATATACATATATATACATGCATTCAGCTTTAAAACAAACGTGCATACATATATTCGAACATTCATCACAATTTTACTTCAAACATCTACCACATGAATCCAATTTAAAACTGTTTAAGCCTAGTTTACTCACCAGAATTAAGAATCAGAGAAGACTATAAAACTTGCTTTTGATCTGGAAATTTGAGCTGCCTCTAGATTTTTTTGTTCAGCTACTGATCTAGATTGTTGAATCTTAGCTTGAGCTTGCTTCTTGACTTAAATTTGTGGAGAAATTGTTTGAATTCTTTGATTTTGTTTCACTGGATTATGTTACAGGTTTTTTTTTCCTAGTTTTGAAAAAGTAGATCAGAGAAGAAAAATAAAGGAAAGGAATGAAGATGTTAATATAACCTATTGTATTTTTTTAGTACATATTTTTTTAAAATAAAAAGAAAATGGACACTTGTTAAATTGTAGAGTAAATTAATTACACTTGTCCTTAAACATTATTCTTTAACTTACATTTGTAATTATGTATGCATATTTTTTAACACTTGTAATTTCATTTTATTAAGAGGTTTTTAATATATATTTATACTGTATTAATATTACATTTTAATTTAGTTTTATATTAAAAAAATATCTTAAGTGTATAAATATTTAAACTATCTCTTTAATAATCAATATATAATTTAAAAGGAAAAGATAAAAATTCCAATTATACTTTTAGAAATAATTATACTAGTTTAATATATCTTTTATAAAATGTTTTAAAAAGAATGTTATAAAAAAATCATATATACATATTATTTTAAACTCAATTTATTTTTAAAATGTTTATATTTGAATTTCAAATTCAAATTCTTTTTTAAAAACTACTTATATATATATGTTCAAATTAATAATAATTTTATTTATCTTGGAAAAAGAATAAATCTTATATTATTATAAATGATTATTACATTATTTATTTACCTAGAAATTTCTGGGATATCATGTTCCTCCTTCCTTAAAAGAATTTCATCCCCGAAATTAAAAGCGAAGATAATATAATAATCCAACAAAACATTTATTTCAAATAACAAGCATACATCATCCATATATTAATAATCATAGCAACTAATTACATTCAAATAGACAAATCTAATTATCCTGACACAATTCAAGATAGGATCTCCTAATACTATCAATAGTTTTCCAGGTACAATCTCTAGGATCCTCACTCCACTGAACCTTGACAAGCTTCACCACTTTGTTCCTGAGTTGCCTCTCATCTTGATCAACTATCTGGACTGGATTCCTGACCACAGTCAAGTCTAGTTCAACCTCCAAATCCTTCTGGACTGCTAGTTCAAGTACTAGAGATGGATCATCCACAAACTTCTTAAGATGAGATACATGAAATACATTATGAATCCCAGCCATCCGATTTGGCAACTCAATCCTGTAGGCCGTAGCACCAATCCTCTCAAGCACGCGGAAGGTCCAATATACCTAGGGGATAGTTTTCCCTTCTTACAAAATCTTATCGCTCCTTTAATCCGGAAACTTTGACAAAGACCAAATCTCTAACCTCAAATTCCAATTGTCTTCATCTCTTGTCTGCATACTTCTTTTGGCGATCCTGAGCTGCTTTCATTCTCTTCTTGGTAATCTCTACCTTTGCAGAAGCCTCTCGAATCAAATCTGGACCAAGAACAAGATGATCTCCTGAGTCTACCCAACATGATAGGGATCTACAAGGTCTTCCATATAAAGATTCATAGGGTGCCATCTTGATACCTGCTGATAGCTATTATTGTACGAGAATCCCACTAAATGTAGATGATCTTCCCAAGATCCACCAAAATCCGAACCACAAGTCCTCAACATATCTTCTAGAATTCGATTCAACCTTTCCGTCAGTCCATCGCTCTAGGGATGATATGATGTACTCAAACTCAATCTTTCTCCCAGAGCTGCCTGCAGAGCCTCCTAGAATTTGCTGGTGAAGATCGGATCACGGTCACTTAATATTGTAACGACCCTGAATTTTCGACCCGATTTAAATTTGTAAATTCAACGTTTTAATGTAAAATTTTGAAAATTTATAAACGATCTCAATTTGCGACCAAACTTTATTCATGACATACGTCTAGTTAGATATGGACATAGAAAAAGTTTCGTTGCAAATTTTTACAGTAAACTTCGTTCGCGTTTTACTGTATATCAGTCCATATAAAGCTGCGTAAAATTTATCTTTAAAATCCAAATATTTTTACACAGTTATGTTGTAAAAATTATTCTGATCATGATTATGAAATTCGTTTCGTCAAAATCGGTCATCGCCTGCTCCGTTTAAATTGTTTTGCAAAACGTACAATTTTAGCGGCGTAAATGCGACTTTTATAAAACCATCGTATCGCAATAATTTGTGTATCGTTGGAATCGCCTCGTCGCACTGATCATAACGGTATATTTATTTGCGTGAATCGGAGTCCGGCATAATCCGTCGCGTTGGTTTAACGGTTCCGTACGGACCGTTTAAATAAATTATCACCCCAAAATTCTCTAACCCGTTTACAAAAGAAGTTTGAAATTGTAGTCAGCTGAATGGGTATGTGATTGGAAGGTGAAGCGTGAAGAGTTGTGAAAATAATTAAGCGTTGGGGACCCAAAAGTCAGTCACGTTACTAATTAAAGCAAGCATAGTATTTATTTTACAATTTCAATTCTTCTTCCTCCCTCCTCCTATTTTCTTTTTCCCTCTGCTCACTCGGCTCCAGGTGAACAGCTTCTTCTTTTTCTCTTTATATTCTCTTCATATTTTTTTCCTCTCCAACAAACAGAACAAAATGTATTTTCGAATTGGATTTGCTTGCATTAACTAAGTCACTGCAAAGTAGTCATCTGTTCATGCATATAAAAAAGAAAAAGAAAATATGTAGCGTGTATGCATGCAGTAGAAAGGTGCAAGGGTGGGAATGCTTCAGTGTTGTGTGCGCATGCGTTAGAAAGTACACGCATGCATTAGTGATGCAAGAAAATAAATCCATTCCATTCTTTAAAAAAAAAGGAGCAAATGAACAAGAAGTATTGTTGGGTGATGAACTGTGTATGGGAGAGGTGAGGCATGCGTGCATATATGAATGCATGCATGAAAGGGGTGTGAGTGATGGGTGTTGCGTGCGTATGTTTGTTTTGAAAAAATGGCTTGTTTTGAAAATATGGCTGATGTTATAAAAAAAAAGAGTGCGTGTGTGTGTTTTTTTTTTTAAAAATGAGTGATAAGTTGTGTGCAAGGTTGCATGTAGAAGTAGCATCGCATGCTTTTTATGCATTGTCTGGAGATGGACTATATGTTGGAAGAAGAGCATGAGTTAGAGCTTCTTTTAAAACGAAAATGCTTTGTGTAGTATGGGTAGTGTTGTGTGCATTTCAGTTAAAAAAAAAAAAAAAAAAAAAAATTGAAACCGAGACTTGCAACTAGCTCTTAGATATTGTAGAAAGTATTTCCGCAAATATCTATTCTGGTTGCCAAATTGTAACCGACTTTTCTTTTCGTTGTGTGCAGAAGCAACCGACTGATTTCTTGTTGCAGCAGCACCGATCTCTCAGCTTTTGTTCTTTTCTCCGTCATCGGTAAGCGCATTTATATAAATTCATAAATTATATACAAACGTTCATTGTATTAATATCGTTTTCTTTTGTCGATATTATAGTGTTCGTTGTTCGTGTTGTACCGACTTCTTTCGTGCTTTTTCTTGCTTCGCCGTCAATTTCTTTATCCACGAAAGGTGAAATAAATTTTCACGACATATATTCTTATGCAAGTTTAGCTTGATTGCTATGTGATGTTGAATTGGATGCTAAATTTTATTGTTGAGTGATAGATAATTTGCAAGTGAAATTGATATAGGATAGTTAACAATTAAAATGGGTTATATATGTCGAACTTGATTGGTTAAACTTGACCCCTTTATATGTAAAATTTGATTAGTTAAACGTGACCCATTTATATGATGAACATTGATTAGTTAATTGACACGTAGGAATTTGATAAATTTCACTTTGAACCTTTGAACGTATAAAGTTGTAGTATTGAAATTGTAATTGAACGACAAGTGAAAAACCGTAACGTAATAATCTTTAATCTACATGAAATGATAATGTGGATTCTAGAAATAATTTGATTAATTTACATAAATAACAAATGTAAATTGATACGATTATTTCGGGATTATTTATATAATTGTTGAACTGTTATGTATGGATGCTATTGCTTGTTTATTTACTTTGACACCATCCCAGCTATCACACTGCAGGTTCCCTTTGTATGCTTGATTTTGAATTTAAATGGAATCGGGTTGAAATGATAAATACCCAAATATTTGGACTTAGGATAGAAAATTAAATTAAAACGGTTGGTCGATGTTTTGATTTAAAATAAAATAAAGTTTTATTCGACTAATAACTAAGTCTTGAAACAAAATTAGAATTTAAAATTCAAATAAAATGTAAAAGATGAATTTTTGAAATTGAACAAATAATTGAAAAAGAACATTGTTTTAAAATTTAATTGATAATTAAATTAGAATTATTTGATAATAAATTTGAAATTGAAATAATGAAGCTTGAAATTAATGATGGTTGATTTGGAATTTTAATAATCAAGTATTGAAATTTATTTAGAATTAAATTTGAAATTATTAATAACGAAGTTTAAAATAATTAAAAATTAAGTTTTAATTTATTAATAATTAAATTGGAATTATAAATGAGTAAGTTTGAAATGATTAATAATTAAGATTTGAACTATTGAAATTTGAGGAGATGAATTATTTAATGATTTAATTTAAATTAAATGGTATTTGCTAAGTGAAACTAAATTATTGAATAAGTGGAACTAAGATCTTAATTAGATTTTGAAATTTGTAACTAAAGGAATGATAAACGAAATGAATTTCTTTAATAAAAGATTTAGCGCGCTTTATCGAAACAAATGAAAGACTTGTAATTTGGAAATTTGATTTAACAATTATAATTAAGTTGTAAGTTTGATAATGAAGTGAACATAAGGAAATGTAATGAATTTGAAATATAATTGAAACTGTTTAAGAAGAAATTTGTTAAATAATTATTGAATGGAATTGATAATTGAATTCAAATCGATTTGAACGATAAAATAAGTTAAATGATTTTGAAATGAACTTATATACGAAATTTGATTTTTAAAGACTAACGAACGTTGTTGTACGAATTGAAATTGAAATCTAAATTGATTTGGTTTTGAAATTTATTGAGCGACCAATCGAAAATAATTACGAAAAGTTATTAAAGAGACCGGAATCGGTTAGGGACATACTCACTGTCTAAACCGAAAACCACTTTAATAACTATACGCGGAGTGTGATCCAGAATGAAGTGGTTGGATTGACGTACGTTGATGATTGAAAAAGTGAACGATAATGGATAGCCTTGACACTTGTGTCAAATTGGAAATGACTAAAATCAGAAGCTGTGCCGGGCCAAATGGGGTTAGCTACTTCGAGCGAACACACTTCTTCGTAAACTACTCATTTACTTTTGTGATTGATTGGTGCGCACCCTTGAAATTTGGAGTGTTGTTTCGCGGTGTTGCGATCGTTGCGGCGATGCGTTCTCACCAGTCCGGATCAGGCGAACGGTAGTTTCACTACCTTGGGTATTGCCTCATGTGCCTTGTCATACTTGTATCCCGTATACGCGACCACTACGAATTTGTTTTGTATTATACCTATGGAGTACTCCCTGATATCCCACTAGTTTACGGTGGAGTTTACAGTGCTGTATAGACTATGATATTTATAAAAATGTGTTAAGGGAAATAATGGTAACGCCTTAACGCTATTTTGATATTTTACTTTACTGTTAGACATTATCTATGTATCGTACACTATTATGTATAAATAGTTTACCGGATCCTGAAAGATGTTTATTCCATTCATCTTTGAGTTATTGTTATTTTGAATTTGGATTATATTAACTGTATAAGAATATATGTCCTGATTCGAGTGTTGTTTGTGCATATGCTCAGATCAGATTGAGGATTGTTGCTGCTGTTTATTTGGAGCTGAAGACTATCTCTATCTTATCTTATCAGTATTTGTTCCTTCCGTTTGAACTATTTGGACTTCTATGTTGTTTATTTCCTTTTATTTGAGACATTGTTGTACTTATGGGTAGCTTCATGAACTACTCTTATGACTATGTTGCATTTCCGCTGCACTATTCTGTGATGTTATATTTCTATGATTCTGTGATGATTCTCATTTATATATCTATACTCCATTAATGATTTGTGTTTTGTACTATTTAAGTTGACATGTGTGGATTATTGTCAATTTAAATGGTCCAAATATGCGGGTTGTTATAGTTGGTATCAGAGCTTTGGTTCCCGATAACCTTAGCCTGTGGAGTTTTAAAGCTCATTAGAGATAGGGTAAATATACCCTAGAATGAGGAGAATCATTTCAGAATCCACATCTTTTGATTCATCTTTCTTATTGAATTCGTTTGAGTAGAATTTCCTTAAGTTCTATAACTTCCTATGTTGGATTCTAAATCGCTTTTGGTATTCCAGGATGGCTGCCAGAAGAAATGTTAGAGGTGGAAGGGGTGGAAATGCTCCTGCTCCACAAGCCCCCGCAATCCGATTCTCCACTCTTAGTAAGGAGTACACTCAGCTTGGAGGAGTCAAATTCACTGGCTCCGAGAGTATCATCGAAGCACAGCAATGGCTAAAGAGTTTGGAGAGGATCTTTACTGGCTTGGAAATCACGGATGCTCGGAAGCGTCAGTTGGCCGCTTGGCAACTTCAGGATGCTGCACAAGACTGGTGGGAATCCGTCACTTCTCGTACCGATGAGGAAACCATCACTTGGGCCCAGTTTAGGTAGAAATCTATCTAAATTACATCAAAATAAATTCCTTCTATCTTGTTCAAATTTTTGACTCGTTTTCATATCATTTGTAATAGGGACTCCTTTATGGCTCAGTGGATGCCAGCTGCTGGGAAAGCCCAACTCTATCGCTCTTTTATGGATCTCAAGCAAGGCAATATGACCTTCACTGAGTATGAACGGAAGTTCAATGAACTATCTAAGTTCGGGCCTGGTTTGATCAACACACCTCTGCTTAAGAATGAGAAGTTCATACATGGTGCTCGCCCTGAGTATTACGAGCTCCTCACCGCTCATGTTCATGGTACCTTTACTGAGTTGATGGACTTTGCTCTTCGATATGAAGGAAAGCCAAAAGGAACATCTGTCATCAAGGATCCAGTTTCTCAGGCATCAGCTAGTAAGTCGGGAAAGAGGAAGTCAAACTTTGCACAACAGAAGAAGAATTGGCAGCAGAAAACAGGGCTTGGATACTCTCAGAAGAAGCCCATTGACATATCATCCATTACTTGCTTCAACTGCAACCAAAAGGGTCATTATGCTAGTAGCTGCCCATCTCCAAAGAGCGCAGCTGTTCCGCCACCAGCACAGATGACTAGGAAGGATTTGTGTCATATCTGCTTACAACCTAGACACTTCAAGAAAGACTGCCCAACATAGAAGCGTGGTACACCATCTGGAGTTTTTGCTCTTTCCACACCTACCCAGGAAGTTCCTACCCCGGAAGTTCCGGATAACCAAGGTACTTTACAAAGTACTTTTATGTTGCATACCTTGCCTGTTAGAGTTTTATTTGACACCGGAGCAACTCACAGCTTCATATCTATTGACTTGTGTAATAAACTTGGTTTGGAACCCACTCTTGCATCTATTTCCTTATGTGTATCTAACCCTACTGGAGGGCCTGCTAACCTAAAAAGGGTTTGCAAATATGTCACTCTTATGCATGGCATTCACCGCTTCACTTGGGATTTATATGTCCTTGGATTCGAGGCATTTGATATTCTATTAGGCATTGATTGGCTACGAAAGTTCGAAGCCGTTATCTCTTGCAAAGCTCGAACTGTCTCTCTAATTGACGACAAGAGTATGCCTTTAGTTGTTAAAGGCAAACCACCTCAAGAATATGCTGGGAGTTTTATATTCTCTCTTGACTCCCATCCAAATGAACTAAGCTCTACTCCAGTTGTCCAACTCATTTCTGATGTATTTGGAGAAGTTAATTCTCTACCACCTCCGAGGGAAATTGAATTCCGCATCGACCTTATCCCTGGTGCCCGACCAGTAGTTCTTCCTCCAAGGAGAATGGCTCCTAAAGAAAAGGCAGAGTTGAATGTTCAAATTGAAGACTTATTTTCTAAAGGCTTGATTCGGCGCAGTCATTCAGAATGGGGTGTTGCAGTTGTATTTGTCACAAAATCCGATGGCTCACTCAGAATGTGTGTGGACTATAGAGAGCTAAACAAACTCACACACAAAAATAGATATCCGATGCCTTGCATCAACGATCTTTTCGACCAGCTTCATGGAGCTAAAGTCTTTTCTCAACTTGATTTAGCTACCGGCTTTCATCAACTCAGAATCGCTGAGGATAGTATTCCTAAAACAGCTTTCCGCACTGAAAATGGATTCTATGAGTGGCTAGTTATGCCGTTCGGTCTTACTAATGCTCCAGCCTATTTCGTCGACTTGATGAATAGAGTTTTTCGGGATGTTCTTAACAAGTTCGTGCTTGTTTTCATCGATGATATTCTCGTCTTCTCCAAAGATGAGAAAGAACATAGTTCACATTTGGCTTTTGTACTTGAAACTCTTCGCAAACATCAGCTTAAAGCCAAGTTTTCGAAATGCCACTTTTGGCGAGATGAAGTTCGGTTTCTTGGCCATATTGTTTCGGAGAATGGGATTTCGGTCGATTCAGCTAAGATCGCCGTAATCAATGTAAGTTCTATTCTTACTTATCAATTCTATCTAAACAAATTATCAATATCTAAATTCGAATCCTTGAATTTGCAGGATTGGGAGACTCCCAAAACTCCTACAGATATCCGCAGTTTCTTGGGATTAGCTGGCTATTATCGCAGATTCATAGAAAACTTTGCTCGTATTGCCGCACCACTTACCGCACTGACTAGAAAGAATGTGAAATTTATTTGGAGTGAAAAGTGTGAAGCAACTTTCAATGAGATGAAGCGAAGATTGACATCTGCCCAGTTCTTACAGTTATTGATGGTAGGGAAGGATTGACAGTCTATACAGATGCCTGTCGTGATGGTCTTGGAGCAGTCTTAATGCAGAAAGGAAAGGTTATTGCCTATGCAGGTTGACAGTTAAAGACCCATGAAGCAAATTACGCAACTCATGACCTAGAGCTTCTTGTGGTTGTATTTGCTCTTAAGCTATGGAGGCACTATCTATTGGGAACAAAATTCGAGTTATTCACTGACCACAAGTCACTGAGATATATTTTCTCGCAAAAGGATTTGAACCAGAGACAAGTCCGATGGCTCGAATTTCTAGCTGCATATGATCTTGATATTAATTATACTCCAGGGAAAGCAAATGTCGTAGCCGATGCTTTGAGCAGAAATCAAGCAATGGCATGTTGTAATCTTGTTGAAGGAATGTTATTCCAGCTTTCCGTCTCCCCAGCTCTTATGGATCGTATTATAGCCAAGCAATACGAGGACACTTTGCTCAATCGCATCAAAGAAATAGTTCTTGGTAGAGTTGGAAATGCTGATAATAAATTGGGAGCGCATGTTGATAGTAATGGAGTCTTGAGAATCGACAATCGTATTTGTGTTCCTAATGTTGATGGTCTAAGGCATGAAGTGTTGAGAGAAAACCATAACTCTTCACTTTCATTTCATCCCGGTGTTACTAAAATGTACCAGAATATGAAGAAGTTATATTGGTGGAGTGGGATGAAGCGTGATATTTCTACCTATGTCAGCAGATGCACAACTTGCCAGCAAGTAAAAGCTGATCATAGAAAGACAGCAGGTTTGCTTCAACCATTAGAAATTCCAGGATGGAAGTGGGAGCAAATTTCTATGGACTTTATTGATTGGCTGCCAAGGACTAGAAAGGGTAACGAAAGCATATGGGTGATTGTCGATAGACTGACGAAATCCGCTCACTTTATTCCAGTCAAGTCCACTCGTACAGCTTCGAGTTTGGCAGAGATATACATGAGAGAAGTTGTTAAACTTCATGGTGTACCATCTAGTCTCGTATGCGATCGAGATCCTCTTTTCACCAGTAAATTCTGGAAAGCATTTCAAGATACTTTGGGCACCAAACTGAATCTGAGCACAGCATATCATCCTCAAACAGATGGCCAAACTGAGAGGGTGAATCAGATTTTAGAAGACCTTCTCCGGGCTTGTATTATTGACTTTGGTGGATCTTGGGAAGACCATCTTCACTTGGTAGAATTCACTTATAATAATAGTTAGCAGGTAAAGATATTGAATTTCGAATTTGAATAAGTATATTTGAACTTGAATTAATTTTCTTCAATAAACCAGGCAAGCATTGGTATGGCACCGTTCGAAGCCTTATATGGACGGCCGTGCAAATCACCAGCTTGTTGGATCGAGTCGGGTGATCGATTAGTGCTTGGTCCAGAAATAATTATGGAAGCTTCTGAAAAAGTCGAAGAAGTCAGGAAGAAGATAAAGACGGCACAGGATAGACAAAAGAGCTATGCTGACAAAAGGAGAAGAGATCTTGAATTCAGCGTAGGAGACAAAGTATTTCTGAAAGTGTCGCCTTTGAAGAATATTGTACGATTTGGAAGGAAAGGGAAGCTAGCTCCGAGATTTGTTGGTCTGTTTGAGATTACGGAGAGAGTCGGAACATTGGCATATAGAGTTGCATTACCAGAGAAGTTCGCCGGTGTGCACAACGTGTTCCACGTCTCACACCTGCGCAAAGTTGTGCACGATCCATCAATGACTATTCCTACTACTCAGTTGGAAGAGATAGTTATTGAGCCTGATTTGACTATTGAGCGCAAGCCGCTTCGGATAGTTGATTGTGAGACAAAGCAACTTAGAAGGAAGTCGGTTAATCTCGTCAAAGTCCAATGGAGTGCTGATGAGCGAGATTGCACATGGGAAACTGAGGATAGTATTCGGGATTCAAACCCCGAATTACTAATTTTAGGTATAATTCAAATTTCTTAAACTATCTTGATCTTTTCTTCTTATTTCATTTCTACTTCACTCGTCTCGTTCCTTTTCGAGGACGAAAAGTTTTGAGTGGGGGAGATTGTAACGACCCTGAATTTTCGATCCGATTTAAATTTGTAAATTCAGCGTTTTACTGTAAAATTTTGAAAATTTATAAACGATCTCAATTTGCGACCAAACTTTATTCATGACATACGTCTAGTTAGATATGGACATAGAAAAAGTTTCGTTGCAAATTTTTACAGTAAACTTCGTTCGCGTTTTACTGTATATCAGTCCATATAAAGCTGCGTAAAATTTATCTTTAAAATCCAAATATTTTTACACAGTTATATTGTAAAAATTATTCTGATCATGTTTATGAAATTCGTTTCGTCAAAGTCGGTTATCGCCTGCTCCGTTTAAATTGTTTTGCAAAACGTACAATTTTAGCGGCGTAAATGCGACTTTTATAAAACCATCGTATCACAATAATTTGTGTACCGTTGGAATCGACTCGTCGCACTGATCATAACGGTATATTTATTTGCGCGAATCGGAGTCCGGCATAATCCGTCGCGTTGGTTTAACGGTTCCGTACGGATCGTTTAAATAAATTATCGGCCCAAAATTCTCTAACCCGTTTACAAAAGAAGTTTGAAATTGTAGTCAGCTGAATGGGTATGTGATTGGAAGGTGAAGCGTGAAGAGTTGTGAAAATAATTAAGCGTTGGGGACCCAAAAGTCAGTCACGTTACTAATTAAAGCAAGCATAGTATTTATTTTACAATTTCAATTCTTCTTCCTCCCTCCTCCTATTTTCTTTTTCCCTCTGCTCACTCGGCTCCAGGTGAACAGCTTCTTCTTTTTCTCTTTATATTCTCTTCATATTTTTTTCCTCTCCAACAAACAAAACAAAGTGTATTTTCGAATTGGATTTGCTTGCATTAACTAAGTCACTGCAAAGTAGTCATCTGTTCATGCATATAAAAAAGAAAAAGAAAATATGCAGCGTGTATGCATGCAGTAGAAAGGTGCAAGGGTGGGAATGCTTCAGTGTTGTGTGCGCATGCGTTAGAAAGTACACGCATGCGTTAGTGATGCAAGCAAATAAATCCATTCTTTAAAAAAAAAAGGAGCAAATGAACAAGAAGTATTGTTGGGTGATGAACTGTGTATGGGAGAGGTGAGGCGTGCGTGCATATATGAATGCATGCATGAAAGGGGTGTGAGTGATGGGTGTTGCGTGCGTATGTTTGTTTTGAAAAAATGGCTTGTTTTGAAAATATGGCTGATGTTATAAAAAAAAAGAGCGCGTGTGTTTTTTTTTTTTTTTAAAAAAAAAATGAGTGATAAGTTGTGTGCAAGGTTGCATGTAGAAGTAGCATCGCATGCTTTTTATGCATTGTCTGGAGATGGACTATATGTTGGAAGAAGAGCATGAGTTAGAGCTTCTTTTAAAACGAAAATGCTTTGGGTAGTATGGGTAGTGTTGCGAGCGTTTCAGTAAAAAAAAAAAAAAAAAAAAAATTTGAAACCGAGACTTGCAACTAGCTCTTAGATATTGTAGAAAGTATTTCCGCAAATATCTATTCTGGTTGCCAAATTGTAACCGACTTTTCTTTTCGTTGTGTGCAGAAGCAACCGACTGATTTCTTGTTGCAGCAGCACCGATCTCTCAGCTTTTGTTCTTTTCTCCGTCATCGGTAAGCGCATTTATATAAATTCATAAATTATATACAAACGTTCATTGTATTAATATCGTTTTCTTTTGTCGATATTATAGTGTTCGTTGTTCGTGTTGTACCGACTTCTTTCGTGCTTTTTCTTGCTTCGCCGTCAATTTCTTTATCCACGAAAGGTGAAATAAATTTTCACGACATATATTCTTATGCAAGTTTAGCTTGATTGCTATGTGATGTTGAATTGGATGCTAAATTTTATTGTTGAGTGATAGATAATTTGCAAGTGAAATTGATATAGGATAGTTAACAATTAAAATGGGTTATATATGTCGAACTTGATTGGTTAAACTTGACCCCTTTATATGTAAAATTTGATTAGTTAAACGTGACCCATTTATATGATGAACATTGATTAGTTAATTGACACGTAGGAATTTGATAAATTTCACTTTGAACCTTTGAACGTATAAAGTTGTAGTATTGAAATTGTAATTGAACGACAAGTGAAAAACCGTAACGTAATAATCTTTAATCTACATGAAATGATAATGTGGATTCTAGAAATAATTTGATTAATTTACATAAATAACAAATGTAAATTGATACGATTATTTCGGGATTATTTAAATAATTGTTGAACTGTTATGTATGGATGCTATTGCTTGTTTATTTACTTTGACACCATCCCAGCTATCACACTGCAGGTTCCCTTTGTATGCTTGATTTTGAATTTAAATGGAATCGGGTTGAAATGATAAATACCCAAATATTTGGACTTAGGATAGAAAATTAAATTAAAACGGTTGGTCGATGTTTTGATTTAAAATAAAATAAAGTTTTATTCGACTAATAACTAAGTCTTGAAACAAAATTAGAATTTAAAATTCAAATAAAATGTAAAAGATGAATTTTTGAAATTGAACAAATAATTGAAAAAGAACATTGTTTTAAACTTTAATTGATAATAAATTAGAATTATTTGATAATAAATTTGAAATTGAAATAATGAAGCTTGAAATTAATGATGGTTGATTTGGAATTTTAATAATCAAGTATTGAAATTTATTTAGAATTAAATTTGAAATTATTAATAACGAAGTTTAAAATAATTAAAAATTAAGTTTTAATTTATTAATAATTAAATTGGAATTATAAATGAGTAAGTTTGAAATGATTAATAATTAAGATTTGAACTATTGAAATTTGAGGAGATGAATTATTTAATGATTTAATTTAAATTAAATGGTATTTGCTAAGTGAAACTAAATTATTGAATAAGTGGAACTAAGATCTTAATTAGATTTTGAAATTTGTAACTAAAGGAATGATAAACGAAATGAATTTCTTTAATAAAAGATTTAGCGCGCTTTATCGAAACAAATGAAAGACTTGTAATTTGGAAATTTGATTTAACAATTATAATTAAGTTGTAAGTTTGATAATGAAGTGAACATAAGGAAATGTAATGAATTTGAAATATAATTGAAACTGTTTAAGAAGAAATTTGTTAAATAATTATTGAATGGAATTGATAATTGAATTCAAATCGATTTGAACGATAAAATAAGTTAAATGATTTTGAAATGAACTTATATACGAAATTTGATTTTTAAAGACTAACGAACGTTGTTGTACGAATTGAAATTGAAATCTAAATTGATTTGGTTTTGAAATTTATTGAGCGACCAATCGAAAATAATTACGAAAAGTTATTAAAGAGACCGGAATCGGTTAGGGACATACTCACTGTCTAAACCGAAAACCACTTTAATAACTATACGCGGAGTGTGATCCAGAATGAAGTGGTTGGATTGACGTACGTTGATGATTGAAGAAGTGAACGATAATGGATAGCCTTGACACTTGTGTCAAATTGGAAATGACTAAAATCAGGAGCTGTGCCGGGCCAAATGGGGTTAGCTACCTCGAGCGAACACACTTCTTCGTAAACTACTCATTTACTTTTGTGATTGATTGGTGCGCACCCTTGAAATTTGGAGTGTTGTTTCGCGGTGTTGCGATCGTTGCGGTGATGCGTTCTCACCAGTCCGGATCAGGCGAACGGTAGTTTCACTACCTTGGGTATTGCCTCATGTGCCTTGTCATACTTGTATCCCGTATACGCGACCACTACGAATTTGTTTTGTATTATACCTATGGAGTACTCCCTGATATCCCACTAGTTTACGGTGGAGTTTACAGTGCTGTATAGACTATGATATTTATAAAAATGTGTTAAGGGAAATAATGGTAACGCCTTAACGCTATTTTGATATTTTACTTTACTGTTAGACATTATCTATGTATCGTACACTATTATGTATAAATAGTTTACCGGATCCTGAAAGATGTTTATTCCATTCATCTTTGAGTTATTGTTATTTTGAATTTGGATTATATTAACTGTATAAGAATATATGTCCTGATTCGAGTGTTGTTTGTGCATATGCTCAGATCAGATTGAGGATTGCTGCTGCTGTTTATTTGGAGCTGAAGACTATCTCTATCTTATCTTATCAGTATTTGTTCCTTCCGTTTGAACTATTTGGACTTCTATGTTGTTTATTTCCTTTTATTTGAGACATTGTTGTACTTATGGGTAGCTTCATGAACTACTCTTATGACTATGTTGCATTTCCGCTGCACTATTCTGTGATGTTATATTTCTATAATTCTGTGATGATTCTCATTTATATATCTATACTCCATTAATGATTCGTGTTTTGTACTATTTAAGTTGACATGTGTGGATTATTGTCAATTTAAATGGTCCAAATATGCGGGTTGTTATAAATATGCTGACTGGAACACCATGCAATCTGACAATCTCCTTCAAGAAAATTTATGCCAAAGATGTTGAAGTATGGGTTGCCTTAACTGGAATAAAATGGGTGCTTTTGGCCAACCGATCAACGATTACCCATATTCCTTCATTTCACTTTTTGGTCCTTGGCAAACCGTCGATGAAATTCATAGAAATCATTTCCCACTTCCATGTCGGGACTTCCAAAGGCTGCAACAATCCAGCGGTCTTTTGTTCATCTCCCTTCACCTGTTAGCAGATAACACATCCATTTACGAAGAGAGCAATATCTTTCTTCATACTCGGCCACCAAAAGACTCTTCGCATATCCCTATATATTTTAGAGATTCCCGGGTTAATAATCAATCTGGAGCGATGGCACTCAGATAAAACTTCTTGCCTCAACCCATCCACATTCGGCACATAGAGATGACCATTAATTCTTAAAGTTCCTCGATTGTCAATCTCGGAATCGGAATATCGTCCCTTCTTGGTTCCTTGAATAATTTTCTTTAAAGTTTTGTCCTCCATTTGCTTGCTTATGATTCTATCCTGTACATATGGGATAATTTTCAAAATAGCCAAAACTGCATTCCTACTCAAGGCATCTACTACCACATTCGCCTTTCCTGGAATATAGAGAATATCCAGATCATAAGATGCCAAAAACTCAACCCATCGCTGATGCCTCAGATTCAGATCTTCCTGTAAGAAAAGGTACTTCAAAGGTTTGTGATCGTTGAATAGCTCGAACTTCTCTCCTAGCAGATAATGTCTCCAGATCTTCAAAGCAAAGAGGATAGCCAAAAGTTCCAGATCATGCATAGCGTAATTCTTTTCATGTGGCTTCGACTGCCTGCTCGCATACGCAATCTCTTCCATTCTACATCAACACAGCACCCAAAACTATACAGGCATCTGTATAGACCTCAAACTTACTCTTCCCATCCGGAATAGCCAACATAGAAGAACTTGTCAGCTTCACCTTTAGATTCTTGAAAGCTTCTTCACATTCAGGGGTCTACTTGAACTTTGCTCCCTTCCTAGTCAACTTGGTTAAGTGTGAAGATATCTTGGAATGATCCTTGATGAACTTCCTGTAGTAACTTGCTAAACCCACAAAACTACGGACTTTAGTCGAAGTCTACGGTTGTTTCCAGAATAGTTGCTACCTTGGCTAGATCTACAGAAATGCCCTCTCCGGATACAATATGCCCTAAAAATCTGACTTTCAATTTCCAAAAATGGCACTTAGAGAACTTAGCCTTCAGAACATTGCTTCTCAGTGTCTCCAGCACTATTCCCATATGTTGCTTATGCTCTTCCACAGACTTGGAATAGACAAGAATGTCATCGATGAACAAGAATACAAACTTATTCAACACATCCCGAAAAACTCGGTTCGTCAAGTCAACAAAGTAGGCTGGAGCATTGGTCAATTCGAAAGGCATAATCAACCACTCATAGAAACAATTGCGTCCCCTAAAGGCATGTAAGGGTGTACTGTCTTCAGCTACCCTTAACTGGTGGAAACTCGAAGCAAAATCCAGTAGGAAGAAAACAGAATCTCCATGCAGCTGATCAAAGAGATCATCTATGCAATGCAGAGGATACTTGTTTCGGATGGTCACTTTATTCAACTCTCGATAATCAACAAAAAACCTTAGAGACCCATCCAACTTGGTGACGAGCACTGCAGCAGAACCCCAAGAAGAAAAACTGGGCCTAATCAATCCTTTCTCTAACAGATCCTGATTCTACTTCACTAGCTCCTCCCTCTCTCTAGAGCCATCCTTCTGCTAGATTGAATCACTGGTATCATTCCTGCAACCCAATCAATGTGAAACTCTATCTCCCGATGCGGAGGTAAACACTTGACTTCCTCGAAGATATCTGGAAAAGCTTTGACCACAACGATAACTCCTTCCTCCTCTTGAGAAGTCTCAACTCCATGTAAAAGACTACTCAAGTGAATTCCAGAACTATCACACTTCACTTTCTCAGCCCTACCCAGATCAGTTTCCAATGAAACTGTTCAACATTATACTTATCAAGCCAATCCATCT
Source organism: Allium cepa (assembly GCA_030765085.1). Taxonomy (NCBI): domain Eukaryota; kingdom Viridiplantae; phylum Streptophyta; class Magnoliopsida; order Asparagales; family Amaryllidaceae; genus Allium; species Allium cepa. Next base: position 827,464,795 of record CM060934.1, read on the forward strand.
CCAATATAAGGTCAAACCTCTTATAATCCAACACATAAGGGTCGCATGAAAAACTATGGGACAGATAGGAAATTCTTAGATCCTTACAGATCATATCTAACTTGGTTACTCCTCCTATAGGATTAGATATAAGAATAGGACAGTCTACAGTACTAAGGGTAAGATGAAACTTCTCTACTAATTCCAAAGAAATAAAACTAAGAGAGGCACCCGAATCAAACAGTGCTTTAATACACTTGCCATCTAAAAGTCATATACCTTCCAACACTCCTTTTCCTTTAGAAGAAGTTGATGGTGCACCCTCTAGAGCAAACATCTTGTTCTGCGGAGCTTTTTGAAGTAGCGGGCAAGCTCTCACCATATGGCCCTCCTAGTGACAGTTGAAGTTCAGAAAGATTTCTGAACCATTGCTGAACTTGGTCCATTCTGACGCTGCTGCTGCTGTAGTTGAGTTCTACCCTGAGGACATTGATTAGCCAAATGCCCTACTTGCTGACAAATATAACATTTCCGACCTTCGTTGTTGCTTCCGGTTTTCTTCTTATTCCGCTTCTTCCAATTTGGATTGAACTTTCTCTTATTTGGGTTATAAGAATTCCCTCCTGATGCTGCTAAAGATGCCACTGGTTTCTTATTCATCAACTCCTCATATCTAAGTGCCATATTAATCAACTCTACAAAAGATCCCTTCAAATGCGCTGTCATCTTTTCGTGAAACTCTAGCCTCATTCCTTGCACAAACATCTCATTTTTATAAAGAGGAGTGTCTATGAGTCCTAGACCATAGCGATATAATTCATTAAGTTTGGTCTCATATTATGCTATAGTCATGCTTCCCTGCTTCAAATCTAGAAAATCTCGGTACAGACGAATTTTCCCAACTGCAGGCATGAACTGTTCCTCAAACAATTCCTTAAATCTAGTCTAAGAAATGTCGTCCTTTGAGATATTTGCCATAACTTCATCCCACCAAGCTACAGCACCTTCTTGCAGTTGCCACGAAGCTATGACCCTCCTTTATTCGTCAGACAAATCCAAACTCTTAAAGATGCACTCGCATGAGCATAGCCAAGCCTGAAATTCTATAATGGTCTCCGACCCTTTAAATGGTCCCCTCCCAGATTTGTGAAATCTTTACACAAAGCAGCAAAACTAACTCGAGGCGGTGCTGGATTCACAGCCTCGCTAGCAGTCTGACCTCTTCCATCATTGGTCGACGTGCTCCCTACAACTCTGCCTCTCCTGCCTCTTGAACTCATGTTGGCAACCTGGATAGGTAACTCAACAAATTTAGATAGGTATATAGTTATATAAAAATCACAAATACGTGCTCTCAAGATAGATACTACTCCAGAGCCGAGGTATTATTTTAACCTATGCTCCGATACCAACTGTGACGACCCGCCTTTCATTCCATAGAAAGATGCATCATCAATAAGAAAAAATAGGTAGAAATAGAAAAGATAGAAAGGAAGAACTAAATAATATTAGAATTCCATAGCGGAACGAAACAAAATATATTATTTCCTATAAATATTACATAGTATCACCATATACCAGAGTTAATACAGTTACACAACATCAACCACGACAGTCAAGAAGACTTGTCATTGCATCGCATTCCCAAAATACATCACAGAATTATCAAAACAGCGGAAAGATACATATATAGTACGCCAAGTCTCCTGCTCCAGGCCCGTCCCAAAATTCGTCTAAGCAAACCCGATCACTTAACTACTCATAAAAATTTGAGTACCCAAGAGTTTAAGAAAAACAGAAAATAAACTCCGGGTCAGACATGGGTCTGGTGTGAGTAAACGGGTTAAAGTTGTTTAACTTCAAAAATCATTTGAAAACAAAAGTATCACATAAGACTTCCCGCACATAAACATGGGTAAGTTTTTACCATACGCTAACCAAAACATTTGATAGGAAATCTGGTGATATTATAATAGGGTCTAGGGTTTTCAAATAAACAAGAAAATAGCCAAAATTGTTATATTTATTAAATTACAGCATAGATAAGTTTACAATCAAGTCCGACGGAACTTATTGGAGATTGGATTCCATATAATGGTATGGCTACTGGGTACTGCCCGTACAGTACCTGGTGTAGATCAGAGTACCAAGAATCCACCATAAATACCCTACAACACATGGCCGGAACCATCCCTTACTGGACAGTCCCGAACAACACAACCCCGTAGTTGTGGCCAACTACTTCCCACGAAGCCGAATAAAAAGGGACTTATAGACAGGGGTAAATCTCGTCCTACTTGAGTACTACCCACTTAACCTTGTTTCACCTCCTCTATTTTAGCCATTCATGGTTGATGAGGCTTGAGGCTATGATTAACTTTTAAGAACACATCTTGGAGTGCTCATCGTCCTCCATTGACGATGGTCTGATAGCATTCATCCATACAAGTTCGTTCTGGGTTCGAACGAAACCAAAGGCATTATCTCGTTACACTCATTTTGGAATCACCCTCAGGATTAACAACAATAACCCTTGCACTCTGAAACTCCATCTCGATCTTCTCTTGAGATTTCACGACCTAACATTTAACTTGGATCGATGTGGTTTTCGGATAATCAAACTTGATATCCGATCGCAGTCTCATCGAAATCCAAACGTTTCCTAAACGCCAAGTTGTTTAAGATTAAACAATTTAATTCAATTCCAAAACATTGAATTCACACAGCATTTATCACAGATAAATCATACACATTTATCACAGCTTATCCCATATTACATCACAGAATACAGATTATCATTCAATAGATATCAATCAATCCAGAATTCTACTCAGACAATCATCCACAAGCAAGAATTATTAATCCATATTATAATTAATATAATTAACTTAAACTAAATTAATTACTTAATAATTAATCACTTAACCCTGCTTAATCAATCATTAATTAATTGAAATCATTTAATTAATTAATGATTCCTTAATTACCTTATAAACCAATTAATTAAGCTTTAATTACCTAATTAATCATCCCTTAATTATTAATTAATAAACCATAATTACTAATTAATAAACTTAATTACAAATTAATTAATTATTAACTACTAGTTAATCAATCCTTAATTACTAATTGATTAATTTCCAATTACTTAATTAATTAATTCTTAATTTCAACTTAATTACTTAATTAGTTAATCCATAATCATTAATTAATAATCTCTAATTATTTAATTAACAATCCTTAATCGTTAATTTAATTAATTAATTACTCTTTAATTATTAATAAATAAATCCATAATTAATCTTTAATTACTTATTAATTAATCTTCATTATCAACCAATTAATTAATTAAATGATAAATCATTTATCTTAATTGATCTTCTTAATTATCATTTATAATCTTACTTGATAACCTTGAAATCAAATTATCATTAACTATTGATTAGCTTAAAAACTTTTAATTAAATTAATAATTAAACACTTTATCTTAATTAATTAACCCTAATTACATGATTAATTAAGTTTGAAAACAACTTAAGATTTAACTTAATTAATAGAACTTAAAATACTTTTCACAACTTAATCAAACATTAATTAATCACTTATTACTTAAAATAGTTTTAAAGATAATTAGTTTGAACTTGACTTTTGTTATAACTTAAAAACTGCTTAACCTTTGATTAACAACCTAAGACAAACCCATAGTTTACTCAAGCAAATAACCAAGTTATCATCTCCAAATTCCGTGCTTCAGTTTTCATTTTAAAACTTGCTTAAAATTTAAAAACTGTTATGATTAAAACACTCTCGAACACGAGACAAAACGCGAGTCCATCTCTTATTTACCCGAGCTTCAACCCAAGGGAAACTATCGTTTCCAAAACCACTGTGCACTGAAACCTGGTGCACGTGCACCCATCGTCGGCGACACTTCGGCGCCCACGACCACCATCGCCAAGTCATCGATCATCTCCTCTTACGATCCCAACCATTCAAATCCTAAAACAACCACGAGATCGAAAATCGATATGATCGAACCCATAGGAACAGATTACTCCGACCAAAACCGCCTTGTCCAGGCGACGCCGACCACTAGAGAACCCAAGACTCCATCTGAAGCCTCGCCATGAACCTATGCCTCGATTCCCCCATGACCGGCCTCCTTCGGTGCTCCGATGACACAACAGCAGCACAACTTTCCACCTTGAATTAGAACCCACATTAAACCCCAGTTTCACCTCGTTCGGCCATCACAGGAAACTGACATTCTTCCGATCATTTTTTTCGACCTCATCGAACACCAGGCTCGCTCCAGCAAAGACCCCGACCACCCAAGTGCTGCCGATCATCAGAATTTTCTCTAAACCCATAATCCGACCAACATGCAATTTCGATCAATTTACTATATTAAAAATCATGATTTTATTTTTAAAAATACTATATTTGATAACTGATCTGATTATAATCCTGAAATAACAAATTAAACATGTTGAGATTTTGATATATATAAAAGTTTTTACTATTCTTCTTCCTGCTTGTTTAAACTAGCTTCAGATGAATCATTGAAACATTTTTAAAATCTGTATCTTGATATTACAAACAAATGTTATTTACAAATTAAAGCCTAAAGATGATCAGGAAGGGACAACTTATAATTTTATTAGATTTATTCCCTGAACAACGGAACTAAACATCAGTTTTAATATAAACATGCACCCAATTTTTCTATATACATATATATACATGCATTCAGCTTTAAAACAAACATGCACACATATATTCAAACATGCATCATAATTTTACTTCAAACATCTACCACATGAATCCAATTTAAAACTTTTTAAGCTTAGTTTACTCACCAGAATTAAGAAATGAAGAAGACTGTAAAACTTGCTTTTGATCTGGAAATTTGAACTTCCTCTAGATTATTATTTTTTATTTGCTACTGATCTTGATTGTTGAATCTTAGATTGATCTTGCTTCCTTACTTAAATTTGTGGAGAGATTGTTTGAATTCTTTGATTTTGTTTTAATGGATCGTGTCATAGGTTTTTTTCTTAGTTTTGAAAAAGTAGATCATAGAAGAAAAATGAACGAAAGGAATGAAGATGTTAATATAACCTATTCTATTTTTTTAGTAAATATTTTTTTAAATAAAAAGAAAATGGACACTTGTTAAATTGTAGAGTAAATTAATTACACTTTTCCTTAAACATTATTCTTTTACATACATTTGTAATTATGTATGCATATTTTTTAACACTTGTAATTTTATTTTATTAAGAGGTTGTTAATACATATTTATACTGTACTAATATTACATTTTAATTTAGTTTTATCTTAAAAAAAATATCTTAAGTGTATAAATATTTAAACTATCTCTTTATTAATTAATATATAATTTAAAGAAAAGGATAAAAGTTCCAATTATGCATTTAGAAATAACTGTACTAGTTTAATATATGTTTTATAAAATCTTTTAAAGAGAATGTTATAAAACAAATCATATATACATATTATTTTAAACTCGGTTTATTTTTAAAATGTTTATAGTTGTATTTCAAATTCAAATTCTCTTTTAAAAACAACTTATATATATGTTCGAATTAATACTAATCTTACTTAACTAGGAAATAGAATAAATCTTATATTATTATAAATGATTATTGCATTATTTATTTGCCTAGAAATTTCTGGGATATCACAATTTTCATCGTACAAGGGTGATATACCAAGTGTGTCTTATGCTCAACAGCCTTAGATAATTACTTAATAGATTATTCATATAACCTTAAACAATTTTAAGGATTATTTTTCCCAATTTCCCATAAGCTAAAACAACAAAGAATTTAAATATTATTTAAGTTTGTTCTATTGGTTTCTTTTTACATTGTTGGCCTTTTATTCATTTTCATACATTCATACCGGATCAACTTTTATTAATTCACATTCATCACTTGCATAATTTATTTCTCGTTCAATATTTAAAACTACTAATGGATAACTTCTTAAGGTATTACCTAAATTCTTACAGTTTAATTCACATTTATTTTATATATAACTTGATTTCAATTCATCATTAATATTCATTAATGAAGCATTATTTAAGTTAATCAAACTTTAATCCATATTTATTCCTTCATATATATTATCATTCAATATTAAACATATCTATGAATCATTTTGACAATTCCTTAAGTTTATAATCATTTACTTAAATTGTATTCACCTTTTGCTATTCAATTTTTCAAACATTAACTCATGTTTATAGAATTTCTTGTATATCTTAATTCTTCATTGCCTTTTAATTTACAAGTGACAAATCTCCAATTTCTTCACATCCTAATTTCTTATTTCTCATTTTAGAAGTTTCCAACTATTAGAATTCCACTTTATTTCTACAACTGAAAATCATTAATTAACAGGAACTTAAGAATTCAAATACCAGGTTCATTTCAAATCATTTTGAAATAATACATACATACATACATACATACATACATACATACATACATACATACATACATACATATATAAATATATATTCCTTTTTCAGTCAAACTTAATGGATTTAATCAAAATTAGTTTATCAAAAGAGATGTGTAGCAAAGCTACTAAGTGGCCTCCCCCACGTTAAGACTCAAAAATAAAAGTCCATGATGTTGCGTAGTCATCGCCGAAAGTATTTTCCAGTGATAAAAGAGGAGAGTACAGAAATTATTTCCTTTTAAAATTCTTTTAAAACATTTCTTTCAAGTACCCTTTAAAAACATTTAGAAACATTTTATTTGCAATTGCTTCCAAATAATACTAATATTATCTTTCTAAAATCTTTTGAAAACCAATTTCAGCACTGGGACTTAAGTTCCAAACTTGCAATTCATATTCATTTTATTTGTAAATTCACATTTTCTTATAACATATAATAGTCAATAGTTTTAAGAACCGTGACTAACCAAACAATAAATGACAAAAATTACATATTATCATTTACTAACATCCAACACAACAAAAATAACAAAAATCAACTTATGAAAAAATATTATTTACATACCAAATATAATACTAGGTAAAATTATTTCATTTACCTATTTTTAAAACGATATCGTGTTGGTTTACCCAGCTTAAGTGTTTAGAAACCCCTATCGATGCCATAGTGTCCTGTGTACCAACAAAAACTCATAAATACTCAACCGAACAAATTAACATGATACAAAACATTTTTATAGCAATAACAAATATGCTGTCTTGTATATATACTCTTAGACTCATTCTATGATATTAATAACCCTATCTCGAATGATTTACCCCCAAATCAGGCAAAGGTATCCCTAAACCAAATCTCTAATACCAACTGTGGCAACCCACCTTTTTGGACATTTTAAATTGACAATAAACCACATATGTCTAACTCAAACCATTCAAAAGGAAGGGTTGTCAATGGGATAAATATGAAAATAAGAGATAGGAAGCAAAAACAAATCATAGAATCTTACAGCGGAATTGACAAAATATAATAACCAAATAAACAGTGCATGAAGTTGTTTTGCAAATATAAATTTCATTACACAATTTTACACAAAATCAGAGTACAATCAACAAACATACCAAAATAATGCTGTAACAACCCGATATTTTCAACCATTCGCATCCGCACATGTCAGACTTGAATTGCTCAAAATACCGTGTTGTAAATAAAATTTGGCAAATATCAGAATACAAGTAAATAAATCATCACAAATCACAGAGACAGAGTAAACAATAATGCAGTGGAATTAAAAGAGATAGTAGTTCATGAAGCTACTATATAAAATAAGATACATCAGAGTTAAACAAGATACAACAGAAGAGTAACAATATACATCAGATACAAATAAGAATACAACACTGGAATCAAAATAGACGGCTAGATGTTTAAGAAAAACTCCAACGCCGAAGGTGAGTCTTGAATGTTGAGTCACTCAGTCTGACTCGAGCGTAAAGAAAAACACAAAACACTCGAGTTAGGACATAAATACGTATGAACTGTAAATCAACTCAAGTGAACAGTAACAAAAATGCATCGGTAACTTAAAGGATGCTTGGGATCGCCCATCTTTTAAGGATTCGTTAAACTATTTACTATGTATTAATACTGCGCTATTATAATAATGTCTATAGTAAAATAAACTTACTTTTAAATAGCGTCAAAGGGTTACCCATATAGCTCCTAACACGTAATAATCCCAGTAGTCCATCTAGTATCAGCATATTTCCAGATCGGGAGACTACCCTAAATACTCCATGGGCTATTGGAGAAAACCAAACTCGTAGTAAGGCTCGCTATGGTAGGTGACAGGGCACACAAGGCAATGCCAGGGTAGATATACCAATTACGCACATGGGCTGGTGGTAACGTAGCAGCCACATACGCCCACCTCGGAACACACTCCCAAATCAAAATCGGAGGATGGCCATCAAATCAACCACAAGAAAGAGTATAGTATCGAAGGAATGTGTCCGATCGGAGCAATGACCTCACTTGGCCCAAGATCGCTCATGTTTTAGCCACCTTATGCCAACTCACGGGAGTTGGATCCACATAATAAACCTCAAGAATGACGCCACCATCATACATCAATCTGGACTCTCCACCGCATACACGGTTGTTAAAGTGGTTTTCGGAGTTGGCAGAGAGTATGACAACTTTTGATCTCGGTGTCTTTAACAACCAAACGTTATTATAACGCCGTGGTCATTTCAAATTTGTTTATACTTCAAAATCAAGTCATTTCATTTCAAAACTATATTCCTTTCAAAATAGTTTATACTTCGAAACCAAAACCATTTCGAACATATATTTACCTTTCAAAATAATAATGCTTTCAAAGTTATAACTCTTTCAAAACCAAAATACTTGAAATCATTACACTTTGAAAATCATAACATTTCGAAGACAAATTTCCAATCTAACTCAATCCAAACCATCAATTTTAATTCATTACTACTTAGTTTTGAAATATTCATTACATAAATCCAATATCTTTTATATAAACTCAAATTACAAGTAAATCAAATGTCCTTTCATACAAATATAAGCTTCAAATATTCATTTATCAAAATCAAATATCATTCCAAATTCACATTCTTTATCAAATAAAGATTATATCATTTCCAAACCATTTCAAAATCATTAAAATAACATATCCTATCAAAACCTCATTATCAAATCATTATTTTAATTCGAATTCAAATATTCAAATTTAAATATCATTTTAAAATCAAATATGCCATTCATTTATTATTTCAAATATCATTACCAAAACACATTTCAAAATTCCATTCAAAAATTTAGTTATCATATATCATTCCATTTAACACACAACAAAGTAATCATTATTTAAATTCAATTTAAATTCCTTAAAATTCAATTTAAATATTAAAATATATTCAAAAATCCTTAAATTTCACAAATAATCAATTCCAAAAGTTAAATCGTTTAACACTTTAAAATATAACTCAAACAGTGTTAAACTCTATAACATTTCAAACATTGTCAAAATTTAGCAACGACAACATTTATAAAGTACTATCATAGCTTATATTTTCCAAAATAGTTTAGTTCAAGAATAATGGCATTTATAAAATGCCGTAATAGATATTTAGTTATTACAACATAGTTAAATTCAAAAACAACAGCATTTAAAAATGTTGTCATAAGACAACAGCATTTTGGAAATGCTATTAATAAAATTCTAGCTTTTATTATAACTTTTAGAAACATTTAAAACTTAAATTTTAGCAAATTTTAAACTTATAAATCATATTTTTAGACTTCAAAATTTCACATTTAAATAATTTTAACATATGATTTATCACAACAAAATTTTATAATTAAATATTCAATTAAAACTCACGTTCATTTGTTAAGTCAAAATTCACTGTTTATTAACTTATAAATTTAATAAAACTTAACGTTTATTTGAAAAATCTTTTCAAAACTTTAAATTTAATTTACCATTATTTACTTATACTTTAAAAATAAAATTTAAAGTCAAAATCACATTTATTTCAAATTTACATACTTAAATTCACAATTTCAAGACTTAATATTTAGCTTTCCCAAAACCATAACATATATATTTTTAAATCAAAATTTCATACTTTTAAAATACATATCTATATAAAAATCATTTAAAAATATACCACGAGGTCTGTATATAATTTTCTAACCTAGGTCAAGTGATACGGATATATATCATTTCAATCCGCAATTTAAAAGGAAAAACCGGGTTCTATCATTTCAAACCCGCAATCCCGAGTAAATAAAAATCGCTCAGGCCTATTATTTCAGCCCATAACGATTTTTCCCTATTCTAAAGTCCATTCGGGTATGTATCATTTCAACCCATAGTGATTCTATTCTAATTGGGAACTTGCAGTGTGATCATATGCATAAACAATATAAACAATGTCAATGTCACAATATAATGTCATATATCAGATGTTAGGTGATAATTAACAGAGTTAACATGGTAATAACATGGCATAGCATGTCATATGATCATCATTAACTTGCATTAATATTTTAACTTACTAAACACTTGTCGTCAATTCATTATTTCATAAGTAAATTGTCAGAGTGAGAAAGACTCACCTTTTCAAGCTGGAGACCAAAACAACACATACAAGAGCGATTTCAAAAGCACGACAAGCACAATTAGAATGGAATGAATGGAGAGCCTAGATGATGGTATTGCATCAATAAATAAAAAACATAATATAAACATATGTATTCAATACAAAATACATTGAAACAATTGGAATTTTGAACAAAGAACATCACCTAGCTTTTTCATCAACTTTGCTTGACCATGGCAACATGGCTTGTCACATGCACACTAAGCTCGGCCTAGGTGTTCTTATACTCAACCATGATCATGCTTTGGCTCGGATTAAGCATCAGAACTCATGGCTATGCAAGGAGATGAAGAGGGTAGGTGCAACATAGGTAGAATACAAAGGAATCAAGGCAAATAAGGGGAGTTCGGTCACAAAAAGGCTCGACCTTGTCAGTAGGGCTCAGCCAAAGACAAGTACGGGTCTGGTAATGTCTGGTACAGATCTGGAGCTGATGTCAGATATGATGTGATGGCTGGAGGTGGTGGGTAAGGGGTGGCCGAAGTGGATAGGAAGGGTATGTTGGAGATATGCTTGGCTAGGCAATGTTTTCAAGGAGTGTTGCAGTGTTTTGTCGAGTTTTGTAGCGATGGCTTCAACCAATGGTCACGGCATGATCTAGAGGAGGAGATAGGTGGTGGTTGCTACTGTAGATGGTGGAGCTGATGGAGTAGGAGCTAGGCCGAGAAGCTAGAAGAAGCAAAGGTAAAAGTCAATAGAAAATATGAAAAGGGGAAGAGATAAAGGAAGAAGACATTAGAAAACTTACCATTTTTTCTAGCCATGAGTTTTTGGAGAGAAAAGAGTTTTCTCACGTGAATGAGAAGAAAATTACATGGCAATGCAAAAAAAAATTGGATGGTCAAAAGATAAAATGAAAAAACAAAAGGAAAACGGAAAGACAAGTTAATGAAAAGACATAGAAATGAAAGGTCAATGTCTCTTACTATTTCTTATTTCGTTTAAATCCAAATAAACTAAATACAATTAAGAAAATAAAATAAAATTCTGAAAAAAATAAAATGAAAAAGAAAATAAGTAAATAATTTAAGGAAAAATATAAAATAAATAAGAGAATAGCTTAGTAATTGAAACTGGACTTTAAAAATTGAAAACAAAATACAATAAGCATTAGAAAATTATAACAACACTTATAAAATGTTTTAAAAATAAAATATATGCGTAACATGTCATATATACATATACACACAAATTAGAACAAACAGAAATATTATTTATATAGTTTAAAATAAACAAATTTTGTTAAATAAATCAATTTATACACAATATTGTAAAAACCATAACTTTCACAATATAAATCAGATTTCAATGAAACGAAAAGTAGTATTCTTGAAATTTTATTAATTTTCATAATAAAAGATAAAATTAAAATTTTCAAATATTTAAAATTAAAATTTAGAAATCAAAGTTTGACCATTTTGACCAAAATCCACATTTTTGGAAAACATTCTATTTATTTAGGTTTGGAATTCTATTTCACATCAACATCAAAATATATATTTAAAATAACAAAATTTATTAATTTTAATAAATAAAATAAAGTTTTTAAATCATGAATTTAATTACAATAATTAAAATATACAATTAAAATAATCATAAAATATTGGGTTATTACACTCTCCCCACTTAAAACTTTTCGTCCCCAAAAAGGAATGAGGTATGGGAAAGCACAAAAAAAGATAGAATGAAATAGGATTAAGACAAGATGACAAGAAGATTGAAATTTTACCTGATAACTGTTGTTATAGGTAAGTTTAACAAGGTGGAGATGAACTTCCCAAGATCTTCCAGAATCAAAAACACAAACATGAAAAGATCCTCTAGAATCTGATTCATTCTTACCACTTGACCGACGGTCTGTGGATGGCAAGCAGTGCTCAAATTCAAAAATGAGTTATCAAATATTATAGAAAGATTTCTAAACAGACTGGTATAAGCAATAGCCTTCCCATTCTATAGCAGGATAAGGGAAACAAGGGCAACCAAAGATAGTTTGAAAAACAAAATAAGATAATAGATTTGAAACCATGAAAATTTCAACTTAAATTGAAAATTAATTTTTACATAAGTTAAATAATCTTAACCATTTCTAATTTCATTATCTTATCACCTAATTATCTTAAATTAACAATCTTAAAAATCATGGATTTGAAAAAAATCATTTATTATACTCAAAATTTACTCAGTAGATTTAATTCTTCTTTATTCCTAATTAAAATTAAATTTATTCCTCTCAATATATTTTCTCATCTATGTTAAATATTTATACTTATTATAACTATTTTAAATTTATTCTTAGTTCCTTAACATTATTTTATATTGTAAATTATTCCATTATCCTTTTTCTTTATTTTCCACTGTTAATCTTTTATAACTAAAATTTAAGTGTATAACATTTATTATAACCAGTCAAATTTTATTTATAAATATCCTTTTATATTATATATTATTCAATTACATATTCAACTTTCTGTATAATATAGGTAAGTTATATTGGAATGAAATTTTGTATTATACAAATAAACTTTCTAATTTAATCATTTCAAGCTTGAATATTCATCCACAGCTTGAAATCATACTTAAAAAATCATCTTTCAAGATAAAATTTAGGAATTAAATTTTCGATAAATTCCAAACTATTTAGAGATAAATAAATGCACATATACTATATATATATCCATAAAAATTTAAATCATATAACGACATATGTTATAAATCCAGTCTTATTTTAGAAATTCAAATCAATTAAATTTCCCAAAACAAAACTGTAGCAAGACTATAGAACGGTCTCTTCACTTCGAAACTCGAAAATGGATATCGATGATGCTGCAATCATCACCGAAGTTATTTTCCAACGACAAAGAGAAGAGCACTAATTTTAAACTTTAAAATTCTTTGGAAACAAATTTCTATTAGAAAATACTTTAAACATATATCCTTAAAACTTTAAACACAAGGTTTGAAATCATCCGAAATTACATTCTCAAATTCTTATTTTAAATTCAGTTTAAATTTGCAAATAAATTTATAACCATGTTTATAGTTCAATTATTTATATATGAAATAAGAGATAATGATATATAAAATTAAATATTATTTCTTAACAACCAGTAAAATCCAGAAAAAGATTTATAGTACAGTTACAAAATTTATTTCATTACTAAATTTGAAAAAAACATGTTGTGTCAGTTTGCTTTGTTCAAGTGTTTTGGAAATCTTATCGATAGTGTTGATCAGACGAATCAATCAGAAACCTAAATCAACATCAACAACTCAAACAACACAATATATAAAACATTTAAATATTAGTTTAAAAATACACTTCAAGAATGATTTGAAGATGAGTTGGAAACAAAGATGTGATGATTAAATAACAGAATAGGAAGATGGATAACCTTATATAAATCGCGGGCAACCTTAACCGGGTCAACCGTGACTTAAAGAATAAGATCGATATAGATTTCTGGAGTAAATCTACATTCGGTCTCAAGAGATAGAATTCAGAATTATAAGAGATATTAGCATCTAAATCGAGGATATAAAATCTTAGGTGAATCGATGCTGTTGTAAAGGAGTTTCACCCCTTGACAAATAAATTTGAGATTGGCGAGACCGCCGACACATTATAAAGATCATTCGAAGTGGAGTTATGAGATACTCCAGAATCAAAAGAAGATAAATAGTAAGGGACACGAATGGATTTTGGAACCGCAGGGAACATTCCAAAATTCAAAGGAATCGAGTCAAAAAGGAAGAGATTCAACTCGAATGAAAGTGATTCTGCAAATACATTTACCATATATGCTGAGTTTTGCCTAGAGCTACCAAAGCTCTGATACCAAATGTAGCAACTCGATATTTTCAACCATTTGCATCCGCACATGTCGGACTTGAATTGCTCAAAATACAGCGTTGTAAATAAATTTAGGCAAATCTCAGAATACACAGTAGATAAATCATCACAGATCACAGATACGGAGTAAATAATAATGCAGCGGAATTAAAAGAGATAGTAGTTCATGAAGCTACTATATAAAATAAGATACATCAGAGTTAAACAAGATACAATAGAAGAGTAACAATATACATCAGATACAAATAAGTATACAACCTAGAATCACTGGATACTAAAAGCAAAATAGATGGCTAGATCTTTAAGCAAAATTCCAACTCCGAAGGTGAGTCTTGAATGCTGAATCACTCGGTCTGACTCGAATGTAAAGAAAAACACAAAACACTCGAGACAGGACATAAATACTTATGAACTGTAAATCAACTCAAGTGAACAGTAACAAAAATGCATCAGTAACTTAAAGGATGCTTGGGATCGCCCATCCTTTAAGGATCCGTTAAACTATTTACTATGTATTAATACTGCGCTATTATAATAATGTCTATAGTAAAATAAACTTACTTTTAAATAGCGTCAAAGGGTTACCCATACAGCTCCTAACATGTAATAGTCCCAGTAGTCCATCCAGTATCAGTATATTTCCAGATCGGGAGACTACCCTAAATACTCCATGGGCTACGGGAGAAAACCAAACTCGTAGTAAGGCTCGATATGGTAGGTGACAGGGCACACAAGGCAATGCCAGGGTAGATATTCCAATTACGCACATGGGCTGGTGGTAACGTAGCAGCCACATACGCCCACCTCAGAACACATTCCCAAATCAAAATCGGAGGATGGCCATCAAGTCAACCATAAGTAAGAGTATAGTATCCAAAGAATGTGTCCGATCGGAGGAATGACCTCACTTGGCCCAAGATCGCTCCTGTTTTAGCCACCTTATGCCAACTCACGGGAGTTGGATCCATGTAATAAACCTCAAGAATGACGCCACCATCATACATCATTCTGGACTCTCCACCGCATACACGTTTGTTAAAGTGGTTTTCGGAGTTGGCAGAGAGTATGACAACTTCCGACCTCGGTCTCTATAACAAGCAAACGTTATTATAACGCCGTGGTCATTTCAAATTAGTTTATACTTCAAAATCACCATTTCTAACATATATTTACCTTTCAAAATAATAATGATTTCAAAGTTATAACTCTTTCAAAACCAAAATACTTTAAATCATTACACTTTGAAAATCATAACATTTCGAAGACAAATTTCCAATCTAACTCAATTCAAACCATCAATTTCAATTCATTATTACTTAGATTTGAAATATTCATTTTATAAATCCAATATCTTTTATAGAAACTCAAATTACAGGTAAACCAAATATCCTTTCATACAAATATAAACTTCAAATATTCATTTATCAAAACCAAACATCATTCCAAATTCACATTATTTATCAAATAAAGATTATATCATTTCCAAACCATTTAAATATCATTAAAACAACATATCCTATCAAAACCTCATTATCAAATCATTATTTGAATTCAAATTCAAATATTCAAATTTAAATATCATTTTAAAATCAAATATGTCATTCATTATTATTTCAAATATCATTACCAAAACATATTTTAAAATTCCATTCAAAAATTCAGTGATCACATTTCATTCCATTTAACACATAACAAAGTAATCATTATTTAAATTCAAATTCAATTTAAATTCCTTAAAATTAAAATTTAAATATTAAATTATATTCAAAACTTCTTAAATTTCACAAATAATCAATTCCAAAAGTTAAATCGATTAACACTTTAAAATATAACTCAAACAGTGTTAAACTCTATAACATTTCAAACATTGTCAAAATTTAGCAACGACAGCATTTATAAAGTATTATCGTAGCTTATAGTTTCCAAAATAGTTTAGTTCAAGAATAATTGCATTTATAAAATGCCGTAATAGATATTTAGTTATTACAACATAGTTAAATTCAAAAACAACAGCATTTAAAAATGCTGTCATAAGACAACAACATTTTGGAAATGCTATTAATAAAATTCTAGCTTTTATTATAACTTTCAGAAACATTTAAAACTTAAATTTTAGCAAATTTTAAACTTATAAATCATATTTCTAGACTTCAAAATTTCACATTTAAATAATTTTAACATATGATTTATCACAACAAAATTTTATAATTAAATATCCAATTAAAACTCACTTTCATCTGTTAAGTCAAAATTCACTATTTATTAACTTATAAATTTAATAAAACTTAACATTCATTTCAAAATTTAATCTACCATTATTTACTTACATTTTTAAAATAAAATTTAAAGTCAAAATCTCATTTACTCCAAATTTACATGCTTAAATTCACAATTTCAAGGCTTAATATTTAGCTTTCCCAAAACCATAAAATATATATTTTTGAATCAAAATTTCATACTTTTAAAATACATATCTATAAAAAAATCATTTAAAAATATACCATGGGGTCTGTATATAATTTTCTAACCTAGATCAAGTGATACTGATATATATCATTTCAATCCGCAATTTAAAAGGAAAACCCGGGTTATATCATTTCAAACCCGCAATCCCAAGTAAATAAAAATAAATAAAAATCGCTCAGGCCTATTATTTCATCCCATAATGATTTTTCCATATTCTAAAGTCCGTTCGGGTATGTATCATTTCAACCCATAGTGATTCTATTCTAACAGGGAACTTGCCGTGCGATTATATGCATAAACAATGTCAATGTCACAACGTAATGTCATATATCATATGTTAGGTGATAATTAACAGATTTAACATGGTAATAACATGGCATAGCATATCATATGATCATCATTAACTTGCATAAATATTTTAATTTACTAAACACTTTCCATTAATTCACTATTTCATAAGTAAATTGTCAGAGTGAGAAAGACTCACCTTTTCAATCTGGAGGCCAAAACAACACACACAAGAGTGATTTCAAAAGCATGACATGCGCGATTAGAATGGAATGAATGGAGAGCCTAGATGATGATCTTGTATAAAATAAATAAACAAGATAATATATACATATGAATTCAATATAAAATACACTGAAACAATTGGAATTTTGAACAAAGAGCATCACCAAGCTTTTTCATCAACTTTGCTTGACCATGGCAACGTGGCTTGTCACATGCACACTAAGCCCGGCCTAGGTGTTCTAATACTCAGCCATGATCATTCTTTGGCTTGGATTAAGCATCAAAACTCATGGCTATGCAAGGAGATGAAGAGGGTAGGTGCAACATAGGTAGAATACAAAGGAATCAACGCAAATAAGTGGAGTTTGATCACAACAAGGCTCGGCCTTGTCAGTTGGGCTCAGCCAAAGGCAAGTACAGGTCTGGTCATGTCAGGTATAGGTTTGGAGCCGATGTTAAAGATGATGTGATTGATGGAGGTGGTGGCTCAGGGGTGGTCGAAGTGGATAGGAAGGGTATGGTGGAGATATGCTTGGCTAGGCAATGTTTTCAAGGAGTGTTGCAGTGTTTTGTCGAGTTTTGTGGTGATGGCTTCATCCAATGGTCACGGCCTGATCTGGAGGAGGACATAGGTGGTGGTTGATGCTGTAGATGTTGGAGATGATGGTGGAGCTAATGGAGTAGGAGCTAGGCCGAGCAAGCTAGAAGAAGCAAAGGTAAAAGTCAATAGAAAATATGAAAAGGAGAAGAGATAAAGGAAAATGACATTAGAAAACTTACCATTTTTTTTTCTAGCCATGAGTTTTTGGAGAGAAAAGAATTTTCTCATGTGAATGAGAAGAAAAGTACATGTAAATGCAAAAAAAATTAGACGGTCAAAAGATAACATGAAAAGACAAAAGGAAAATGGAAAGACAAGTTAATGAAAAGACATAGAAATGAAAGGTCATTGTCTCTTAGTATTTTTTATTTCATTTAAATAAAAATAAACTAAATACAATTCAGAAAATAAAATAAAATACTGAAAAAAATAAAATGAAAAAGAAAATAAATAAATAATTTAAGGAAAAATATAAAATAAATAAGAAAATAGCTTAATAATTGAAACTAGACTTTAAAAATTGAAAACAAAATACAATGAGCATTAGAAAATTATAACAACATTTATAAAATGTTTTAAAAATAAAATATATGCATAATATGTCATATATACATAGATACACAAATTAGAACAAACATAAATATTAATTATATAATTTAAAATAAACAAATTTTGTTAAATAAATCAATTTATACACAATATTGTAAAAAGCATAACTTTCACGATATAAATCAGATTTCAATGAAACGAAAAACGGTATTCTTGAACTTTTATTTTCTTCATAATAAAAGATAAAATTCAAATTTTAAAATATTTAAAATTTAAATTTAAAAGTCAAATTTTGACCATTTTAACCGAAATCCACATTTTTGGAAATAATCTATTTATTCAGGTTTGGAATTCTAATTCACATCAAAATCAAAATATGTATTTAAATAACAAAATTTGTCCATTTGAATAAATAAAATAAAGTTTTCAAATCAGTAATTTAATTACAATAATTAAAATATACAATTAAAATAATCACAAAATACAAGGTTTTTACAAATGCAGTGGAATAATAATAATAAATACGATATAGAAACTCCATCTCCATCTTCATTGAATAATGTCTTCAATACTAAAATTATCAGGCTGACCCGAGCCTTATGAAAGACAAAACATTGGATTTAGAACTAAAAGTTCTAATGTAAGATAAACCAATAACAAGTAAATATAAGTGTAATAGCTTCAAGAATGTTTGCGGGGTTTTACATCTCCTATCAAGTGTACAACATTAGTGCAATAACTTAAGAGATGTTACGGGATTTTCCATCTTTCCAAAGGTTCCGTTAAACTATCTATAGGTAGTAAAATACGCTATATATGTAGCGTCTATAAGTAATGTAAAGTACTAAAATAGCGTTAAGGCTTTACGTTGATCCCCCTTAACACATTTTTAAGCAGGTAGTCTATGCAGGTTCTGTAACATAACCAGTAACGTCGGTAGCCAGTGAGTGCTCTATAGGTACCGTATTAAAACAAAATCGTAGTGGGTGCGTATAAGGATAAAAGTATCACAAGGCACGTGAGGCAATGCCCAAGGTAGAATTCTACCAGTTTACCCTCTCTAGCTGGTGGTAACGCATCGTAGCTATGATCGCCCACGAAGTCCACCACTCCCAAACCAAATCAAGATGCACTGATCAAGTCCAAAATCAATATAATAATACGAAGGGTTGTTGGCCACTAAAGGTTGCGAACCTCTTGGCCAAACATAGGCTCTTGTTTTATTCATTTCCAATTGACACAGTTACCAGGGTCATCCATCATTGTTCTCTTTCTTAAAATCTAGCAAATGTCTCCAATTCAACTACTTCGTTTCGGATAACATCCACCGCATACGCAGTTGTTAAAGTGTTTCCAATATTAACAAAGAGTGTGTCAATAAGCGGCCATGGTCTCTTTAACAACCAAATGTTATTTGTCACACTGGCTAGGTCTTTTACATTTCAAAATCGATTCTTAATTGATATATAAAAATCAAATTCACTTCAAAATATCAAATTCATCGTATTTACTCAGAATATGACCTTTTCACTTGAAAGTATCATTTCAAATTCTAACTTAGGTTGTAACCTCCTTTAACCACATTCACATTTGAATCAATGATTTAAATATAAACATCTCAACTTAAAATGTTAAAAAAAGTTTGAATGGTTATGAATAGTTTCCATTTTATTTCACTCAAACTCTACAGTTAACATCTTTTCTTATATTAATTTCAATATTTCAATTACATTAATTTCACATTGTTTACCAAGTTAATTTTAAAGCGGATTTAATAATAAGATGAGAAATGAACAGTTGTTACATTTGCATAATTTGAACACCTTAGTACTTTATTGTTTACAGCAAAGATTACTAAATCTACGTACTAAATAATTGGTTTCCTATTGCATGTTAAAACTAACCAAATCAATTGACATTGATTTCTCTTTTTAATACAACGTTCAATTTTATTCCTTATTAACTTTCATTGTTACCATTAATTGAAACTGCATTAAACAGTTGTCAATTTCATTTAATCGGCATTATTAAATTATATTCTAATAAATTTTTTCATTTATGAACCATAAATTTTAATTTCTCACAATATTAAGTACCAAAAATCTTATTAAATTTGATGTTTTTAATTATCAAAAATACAGGTGGTTACATTCTTCCCTTTTTTCCAACACGTTTTAAAATAATTTACATCTTTTCACAAACCTTATTAGTATAATGGTAATATATTTTTAATTCATTATTCTCTTTACAAAATTCACTTTTAACTCTATTCATTTATATTATTACTTTCACTTTTCCTTAAATATGTACCTTTTGTAAGATGATATTTAACTTACACAAAGCATTAGTTACTTTCCAACATAGTAGCTTCTCCTTTTTAAAACCATTATTTTCAATTCAGAATATTCTTTGAAAATATTCTCCTTTTCCAAATTCAAATGCCACTCATTGTGTGATTTTCAAAACATTGTTTCATTTTCCAAAACATATTATTCTATGCAAACCATTGTGTTGAAATTCATCATTTTAGTGTTTAGAAATCTCTATTGATAACATTGGTCAGACGCAATGATTAGAATTCTTAAAGCACTCAATGAGCATATTAACTCCAAAATAAACTATTAAACATTTTCGGCCACTTTGTAAAATAAATCTCATATTTTAGAAAATCGTTTGCTTGTTTGAATAGAAATATTTATTTTCAAAATTCATATACACATCCAATTCATCAATCATCAAAACAATGAAAATCATCCCACTTTATCCATCTAGAAAATCAAATAAGCATTATACGAAAATACAAAAAATTTGATTTAAGCAAACAAACATGTAACGACCCGGTATTTCAAACCATTTGCATCCATAGATGTTGGACTTGAATTGCTCAAAACAACAAACTGTTAATTTTATATTTGGCAGAACTCAACATATACAGTAATTAAATCAATCACAGACACAGAGTAGTATAACAATAAGCAGTGGAATAGATAAATAGTAGTTCATGAAGCTACAATAAAAAAGAGTCTGAAACAAAATACAATAGAACATCTGAAATGCAATGAAGTCTTGAATACAAACAAATGACAAGTTTGAACAAAACAACTGGAAAAGCTGAATTGATAAGATAGATCTTCAAGAAAAGCTCCAATCTCCAAAGGTGAGTCTCAAATGCTATGACAGTCGGTTTGACCTGAGCATAAAGAAAAACACGAAACACTTGAGTCAAGATTAACATTCTTATATCCATAAATGTGACGCCCCACCTCTATACCCACACTAGCCAAGAACACTACGGTGTAGTGCTGTCAAGTAGCATGGAGAATAAGGCTGTTGAGGAGCGACCATCCATGTAATTGCTTATCACACGGTGGCTATAAATAATCTTCGAAAACAAACATAGAAATAATAATAACACAAATCAGTCACTGATATCCATATCACAAAGGCGGAAGAAGAAATGAATATATAACTAACACATGAAAGTGTACATCAGAGTAGTGGTCAGTAAGATCCACGATAATACAAAAGAATAGCAACACGTGCTATACAAAGGAATACAACTATGAGTCTATATCTCAAGTGTATACAACAAAAACTGCTAATCTAAACAGTTAGCCAAAAGTCAGAGTGATGAATCCCTGGGAAGAAGTCAAGCAGATGCACCTGTAACATCTCGGTCTGACCCGAGTATTATTTAAGAAAATAATAAATGGGTCAGTCTAGCTATAAATATCAGATGACATGATATAACATAAAAGATATGGCATAAACATAAAATATCCATAATGACATACCACTATAAGTATGTAAATAATGATCAACAGAAGATCAATCAATAAGAGATAATCAATATCACAAGAATCTTCTCAAAGATTCAAAAAGGGCATCATACCCCAAACTTGTACTCATAACAAGTCAATGACATAAATTCTAGAAATCAATGCAAGAAGTCCAGAAATCATAGAAAAGAGAAAGAGGCCTATCACATGACGGTCCGAAGACCAAGGGGAGCTACCCCACATGTGTGAATGGAATCACACAGATTAAGGTCCAGACTAACCAAAAAGCAAAAAGGTATGTGTGAGTGGAATCACACAAGTGGTGTCTAGTCTAACCTCGCAACAAGAGACATCGCACAGTTGCTAGTCTAAATCATCAGAATGATCGTCATGATCAACGAGAAGTGTCAATTACACTAAGCTAGTAAATATAGAAGTTTAGCTTCATGTCCCATAACCACTTGCTTAACTTAAATATTTACGAACAAACTGTAAATCTTCACTAATAAAATTGTCACAAGAGGTTCAATCGAACAAGTCCAAGAATTAACCGACGAAGTGAACGCAAGCGTTTCATACCACTTGTTTTACTAAGTCGTTTAATTAGATTTCTCATCCGAGTGAGGTAAAGGTTTGTATATACTAATAGATTGGAAAACGGTTTAAGGAAAGAGCTTTGTTATTAAAAATAGAGTTGAAATTGTTTGTTAAAAGAGTTTTGATATTTACTACTAGTATTGAAGCCTTTATATTATAAAGTGACAAAACACAGAAGCAATTGTAGAAACAATCGGTCACAAAAATCGCATACGGAGATGTGAATAAAATCCAAGGAAATCAGCTCAATGTTTTTCAGATAAGATCCCCTACGGAGGGGGGTCCAGGGGGGTGGCAACCCCCCAAGGTGGGGGTGCGAGGGCAACGCCACCGCTTACGGGGTTCGCCCGGTCAGGTCGCGGTGGTCCAGGGGGCAGCGCCCCCGGCGGGGTGCGGGGCAGCGCCCCGACCAAAACGGTACGACCTAGTGAAGACCAAAGGGAGGATAGGATCGAGCAACCTAAGGGGGGTACGCGACCTAATGGAACAAAGGCGCAAAAGTCACGCGACCTAACGGTTTATAGGTCATACGACCTAGTGGGTTAACGGTCTAACGACTTACGGGTTATAGGTCCAAAGACCTAAGGCCTAACGGTATATAGGTCAGGCGACCTAACAGTGTTGCGACCTAAAAATGGAAGGCAAGGCCGAGCGACCTATCGAAGTAAAGAGGCAAGCGACCTATCGGAGAAAAAGGGGCACGCGACCTATCGGTGTTACGACCTAAGGAATTCGAAGCCACACGACCTAAAGGGGTTTGCAACCTAAAGGTATTCGTGACTTAACGGGCTATAGGTGTAACGACCTAACGACATAAAGGCCTAACGACCTAAAGGTGATGGGGTTATGCGACTTAGGGACAGAAGTAGGACCGAGCGACCTACGACCTAGGAGACTCACGACCTACGACCTACGACCTAAGGCCCGTGCGACCTAGTGAAAAAGAAGAGGAAATATTAGGTCGGAGACGACCTACGACTTAAGGCCAGCGCGACCTAAAGTTTTAACACGCGAGCGACCTAACGTTATAAAAGCCAAACGACCTAAGACTTAACTCGCGAACGACCTTCGTCTTATGGCTTAACTCGCGAGCGACCTAAGGGTTAGGTCGCGAGCGACCTAACGACTTAAGATCCAACGACCTAATTCCGAGGCGAACGTCCTACGACCTAAGGAGCTTGCGACCCATGAACTAAAGCCCAACGAACCACGACCTAATTCCGAAGCGCCGAGCGACCTAACATTATAGGCCATTTTAGGTCGGAAACGAGCTATTTGAAGGCCGAGACTTTTCCACGTGAACGACCTAGCAAAGGCAGAACGACCTAAGTGCATTTTTTCACCAAAAACACTAAAAATTGGAGTTTTTCGCCAATCCAATCCAAACCAAATGCAAATGTACATGCTAAAGTGATGGGGAATCATTCCCAACAGTCCAATATAGTTATAGACTAGAATTATGAGATAAAAATCTCACCTTTTCACTAAAATGGATGAAGATGAAGCTTGAAATGCTATGCAAGGATCAACCACTAGCTTGAATCAATGTCTTCACTTGAGTTTTGGAGTTGAATGTTGGATTAGCAATTAAATTTGAGCTTGGAGTTTTAATTTACCATTCTCTTCACCATTAATGCAAATCTTGAAGTTTGATAGGAATGTATGAAGAGTGAGGAGAAGGGGGTTGGAACTTGGGCTTAATAGGCTAAACTAACCCAAAGTCCAAAGCGGGAAAAGTTAGTGAAATTTCACTAACTCCAAACCTTTCGATGTTTATACTTAAAAAAGTTGTAAATGGCATTTCGAACTCAATGGAAGTGGTCTCGAGTCCTAATTTGACCGTTTGCAAAAAGTAGATTTTCGGACCAATATCCGATTAACGACAAAATATTTAAATAAAATATTTAAATATAAAATCGATAAATATGCGGGTTGTTACAGACTCCCCTCCTTAAAGAAATTGCGTCCTCGCAATATATAAGATGGAAATAACAAGTAACAACCATAAAAGCATATTAACACAAAAGAAATTTGAAATAGGAAGTTCACCTCAAAGAGCAGGAGTAAGCAAGTCCGGATGTGTTCTCTCGATGAATTCTCTGGATTCCCAAGAGCAATCCTTAGGATTTGAGGACCATTGAACCTTCACAAGAGGAACATCTTTATTTCGAAGTCGTTTAACCTCCGAAGCTATAATTCGAATAGGATGCTGCTCATAAGTTAAATTCAGCGAAACTTCAATTTCTTCCACAACAGCAGGCTCAAGAATAGAATCGGAATCCCGAAGGCATTTTCGTAATTGAGAAACGTGAAATACGTCATGCATAGCAGAAAACTGAGCCGGCAATGCAAGGCGATAAGCCATGGAACCAATACGTTCAGTGATAGGAAATGGCCCAATATATCGAGGCGCTAACTTCCCCGATCGACTGAAACGTACAACACCCTTCATAGGTGAAACACGAATAAAAACAGGATCCCCAACAGGAAATTCTAATTTCCTTCTTCGATTATCGGCGTAGGATTTTTGTCTACTCTGGGCTTCTTTCATCCTATGTCAAATAAGTTCAATCTTTTCCGTGGAATCACGAATAAAGTCTGGACCTAAAACCAGCTTCTCACCGGCCTCAAGCCAACAAGAAGGAGATTGGCATGGCCTTCCGTAGAGTGCCTCGAAAGGTGTCATACCAATAATAGATTGGAAGCTATTATTATAGGAAAATTCAACAAGTGAAATATGATCTTCCCAACTTCCACCAAAATCGAGCACACAAGCACGAAGAAGATCTTTAAGAGTTTGATTCACATGCTCGGTTTGTCCATCGGACTGGGGGTGATACGCGGTGCTAAAATTAAGCTTCGTTCCTAAAGCTTTTTGAAGACTCTTCCAAAATCTACTAGTAAACAATGGATCACGATCGCTAACAATAGAAGTAGGAACTCCATGCAATTTTACAATTTCCTTGACAAATAGTTTGGCCAAAAGAGGAACGGTTCGGTTAGACCGAATCGGAATAAAATGGGCGTATTTAGTAAGTCTATCAACAATCACCCATAAGCTATCATGACCCGAACGAGAACGGAGGAGGCCATCTATAAAGTCCATGGAAATTTGATCCCACTTCCAAATTGGAATTTCTAAAGGTTGCAATAACCCACCAGGCCTTTGATGTTCGACCTTGACAAGTTGGCAAGTCATGCAACACTTAACAAAGTTAGCAATATCAGATTTCATTCCCTCCCAATAATAAAGTCGCTTCATATCAGCGCACATTTTACTACTACTGGGATGAATGGTGAATTTAGAACGATGGGAATCTTCTAAAATATCTTTAGGAAGATCTCCAATATTTGGTACGATAAGTCTACCAAATTTTTGAATGTCGCCACGAGAATCAATATCAAAGTCTTTCAAACCTTCAATATCAATTTTATCCTTAACATTTTTGCCAAGAAGAGTCAATTCAGAATCTAGCCCTTGAGCTTCAAGAATGTGGTCTAAAAGAGAAGGATGAGCCCCAAGGCTACATAAAACAAGTGATGAGCATAAATCGGATACGCGCTCTCGAATCTCACAAGTGGATAAAATCTCGAGATCGCTCCATTCGGATATCATCATAGAAACAACTGCTTGTTGCTTACAACAAAGTGCATTGGCAACACGATTTCCCTTCCGGGAGTATAAAAAATATCAAGATCATAAGATGAAAGAAATTCGAGCCAACATGGTTGACACAAGTTAAGTTTCTTATGAGAAAATGGATATCCCAATGATTTATAATCGAGGTAGAGAACAAATTTCTCCACCAAAGATGATGATGCCAAATATTAAAAGCAAAATCAATAGCCACGAGCACCAGATCATAAGTGGCATACCTAGTCTCAATTGGCTTTAAAGATTTAGAAGCAAAAGTGATTGCACGTTCTCTTTCGCAAGAGAACGACATCCAAACCAATACAATAAGCATTGATACTAAAGTTAAAGTCTTGGTTCCCTTTGGGAAACACAAGAATAAGAGTATCAAAAAGAGAGAATTTTAATTTTCTTTTCTCAAAAGCTAAAACTTTCAAAATCACAATCACCTTTATAGAAAAACTTACATTTTACAAGTCAATTTATTGTGTCTGATTGTCTCATCAAAGCGTTTAGGAAATCCCTATCGACAGCGTTGATCAAGTGCATCGACCAGAATTCTTAAAACACTAAATGGGCAATACAACACAAAATTATCTTTTTATAGGAATTTAAAATATCTTCTTAAAAAGATTTGCAAAATTTTAAATTTCTATTCTCATCCAAAATTAATAAATACAAGATTGGAATTATTGAGATATTCATAGAATACTCGATTTATAAAAGGGATGAAATAGACTGGATAAACTTAATGACACAATATGTCATTTATATAAATCATAACGAGTGCGGAATGCGGTATGTGGAAGGCTAACCTCCGCAACTCGTAGCGATTGAAATTCGGTGGCAAGGTCAAACTGGAAAGACCTTAACACCACTCAAAAAGGTTGCTTAGGTGATAATCCTAAGACAAACTCAAAAATACCGGAAAATTCTCAAACGATAAGAATGAGAGAGATATCTCTTTACTCAACATGTGAGCTAAAAGAGCAAAATGATGCCATCGATTTGAAATCGAAATCACAAAGGAAAAATATGAATCTGCTTAACAGATCAAAAATATCGAAAATGAATAGTCCTTTCGAAAAAATTGGATATGAGCTTTGCAATATGCCAATCCTTTCATGCAAATCAATTCCAAAACCAAAGCAATGCATAACATGCAAATTGGTTCGGAAAGAAAAAACACATGAAATAATTTTCGATATCAATAAAAAGCAAGTAGAATGTTGCGGATCCACTAATCCGGATTCGCAATCCACAAAGAAGTCATCAAGCCCAAAACATAAAAAGAAAGAGAATCATCAAGTTCTTTTGATCTAAAAATGATGAGACGAACCCATATCAAAAAGAACTCGAATCGGATAATCGAAAACAAATGAAATCAAGGATTAACTAAGAAGTACCTAGACCCAGAGGAGTTTCGTTAGAAGCTTTTAGCTTTCCTTCTCTTTTGCTAGGTCGCATGGGACATGCAGACAAGTAATGACCCGAGCCTTTGCAATAGCGGCAATAGAGAGGTTCCGGGCACTTAATTACATAATGGTCTATGGAACCACAATTGTAACATCGTTTAATACTAGAGGTAGGTGGCTTGGCTACCGAAGTTTCTAGTTCCACCCTCTTCTTGCTTAGAAGTATGGGGCAGATAGAAATATGATGACTGGAATCTTTGCAATAACGACAAAAGAGTGGTTCCAGACACTCCTTCGCATAGTGGTCCCTAGAACCACAATTGTAGCATAGTCCATGATGAAGGGTTGGAGTCTTTGCTACAAAAGCAAGTTGCTTCACCTTCTTATCGAGATAAGGGCTTTTGAACTTAATATGCCTCTTCTTGGACATCCCAATATCACTATCAATTCCTTTATCAGCCTCTTCTTCTTGTAGAATGATATCTACAAGTTGGTCGAAAGGAACTTCTAGTTTCAAAGGTAAGATCTTTGTGGGATTCTTACTCAAAGCACAGATAAACCTTTGATTCTGAGCAAGATCCAAAAGTTGTTGGGCATACATGAATACGCCATCCAGAGAAGGACTACTGGATTGACCAGCGCTAGGACTGCCAGAACTAACCATCTCTTCTTCCTTCAAGAAAGAAAGGTAGAAGAAGGAAAAGATTATTCTCAGAATGAATATCAAGCAATCTTGATAGATAAAACAAGGAATCACAAAAGAAAATAGGATGAATCGGTACGAAGACTCGAATTAATCCTAAGGTAGGACTCCTAAGATGGACTTAGGACGATGATCCTTGTTAAGTTATTCTACGATGTTCCGAAGTTTGGCTCTGATACCAAGCTGTGACGCCCCACCTCTATACCCACACTAGCCAAGAACACTACGGTGTAGTGCTGTCAACTAGCATTGAGAATAAGGC
The DNA here is from genome assembly GCA_030765085.1 of Allium cepa. NCBI lineage: Eukaryota > Viridiplantae > Streptophyta > Magnoliopsida > Asparagales > Amaryllidaceae > Allium > Allium cepa. The sequence continues at coordinate 827,493,826 of CM060934.1, forward strand.
TGTTGAGGAGCGACCATCCATGTAATTGCTTATCACACGGTGGCTATAAATAATCTTTGAAAACAAACATAGAAATAATAATAACACAAATCAGTCACAGATATCCATATCACAAAGGCGGAAGAAGAAATGAATATATAACTAACACATGAAAGTGTACATCAGAGTAGTGGTCAGTAAGATCCACGATAATACAAAAGAATAGCAACACGTGCTATACAAAGGAATACAACTATGAGTCTATATCTCAAGTGTATACAACAAAAACTGCTAATCTAAACAGTTAGCCAAAAGTCAGAGTGATGAATCCCTGGGAAGAAGTCAAGCAGAAGCACCTGTAACATCTCGGTCTGACCCGAGTATTATTTAAGAAAATAATAAACGGGTCAGTCTAGCTATAAATATCAGATGACATGATATAACATAAAAGATATGGAATAAACATAAAATATCCATAATGACATACCACTATAAGTATGTAAATAATGATCAACAGTAAATCAATCAATAAGAGATAATCAATATCACAAGAATCTTCTCAAAGATTCGAAAAGGGCATCATACCCCAAACTTGTACTCATAACAAGTCAATGACATAAATTCTAGAAATCAATGCAAGAAGTCCAGAAATCATAGAAAAGAGAAAGAGGCCTATCACATGACGGTCCGAAGACCAAGGGGAGCTACCACACATGTGTGAATGGAATCACACAGATTAAGGTCCAGACTAACCAAAAAGCAAAAAGGTATGTGTGAGTGGAATCACAAAAGTGGTGTCTAGTCTAACCTCGCAACAAGAGACATCGCACAGTTGCTAGTCTAAATCATCAGAATGATCGTCATGATCAACGAGAAGTGTCAATTACACTAAGCTAGTAAATATAGAAGTTTAGCTTCATGTCCCATAACCACTTGCTTAACTTAAATATTTACGAACAAACTATAAATCTTCACTAATAAAATTGTCACAAGAGGTTCAATCGAACAAGTCCAAGAATTAACCGACGAAGTGAACGCAAGCGTTTCATACCACTTGTTTTACTAAGTCGTTTAATTAGATTTCTCATCCGAGTGAGGTAAAGGTTTGTATATACTAATAGATTGGAAAACGGTTTAAGGAAAGAGCTTTGTTATTAAAAATAGAGTTGAAATTGTTTGTTAAAAGATTTTTGATATTTACTACTAGTATTGAAGCCTTTATATTATAAAGTGACAAAACACAGAAGCAATTGTAGAAACAATCAGTCACAAAAATTGCATACGGAGATGTGAATAAAATCCAAGGAAATCAGCTCAATGTTTTTCAGATAAGATCCCTTACGGAGGGGGGTCCAGGGGGGTGGCAACCCCCCAAGGTGGGGTTGCGGGGGCAACGCCACCGCTTACAGGGTTCGCCCGGTCAGGTCGCGGGGGTGCAGGGGGCAGCGCCCCCGGCGGGGTGCGGGGCAGCGCCCCGACCAAAACGGTACGACCTAGTGAAGACCAAAGGGAGGATAGGATTGAGCGACCTAAGGGGGGTACACGACCTAATGGAACAATGGAGCAAAAGTCACGCGACCTAACGGTTTATAGATCATACGACCTAGTGGGTTAATGGTCTAACGACTTACGGGTTATAGGTCCAATGACCTAAGGCCTAACGGTATATAGGTCAGGCGACCTAACAGTGTTGCGACCTAAAAATGGAAGGCAAGGCCGAGCGACCTATCGAAGTAAAGAGGCAAGCGACCTATCGAAGAAAAAGGGGCACGTGACCTATCGGTGTTACGACCTCAGGAATTCGAAGCCACACGACCTAAAGGGGTTTGCGACCTAATGGGGTTCACGACCTAAAGGTATTTGCGACTTAACGGGCTATAGGTGTAACGACCTAACGACATAAAGGCCTAACGACCTAAAGGTGATGGGGTTACGCGACTTAGGGACAGAAGTAGGACCGAGCGACCTACGACCTAGGAGACTCACGACCTACGACCTACGACCTAAGGCCCGTGCGACCTAGTGAAATAGAAGAGGCAATATTAGGTCGGAGACGACCTACGACTTAAGGCCAGCGCGACCTAAAGTTTTAACACGTTAGCGACCTAACGTTATAAAGGCCAAACAACCTAAGACTTAACTCGCGAACGACCTTCGGCTTAAGGCTTAACTCGCGAGCGACCTAAGGGTTAGGTCGCGAGCGACCTAACAACTTAAGACCCAACGACCTAATTCCGAGGCGAACGACCTACGACCTAAGGAGCTTGCGACCCACGAACTAAAGCCCAACGACCCACGACCTAATTCCGAAGCGCCGAGCGACCTAACATTATAGGCCATTTTAGGTCGGAAACGAGCTATTTGAAGGCCGAGACTTTTCCACGCGAACGACCTAGCAAAGGCAGAATGACCTAAGTGTAGTTTTCGCCAAAAACACTAAAAATTGGAGTTTTTCGCCAATCCAATCCAAACCAAATGCAAATGTACATGCTAAAGTGATGGGGAATCATTCCCAACAGTCCAATATAGTTATAGACTAGAATTGTGAGATAAAAATCTCATCTTTTCACTAAAATGGATGAAGATGAAGCTTGAAATGCTATGCAAGGATCAACCACTAGCTTGAATCAATGTCTTCACTTGAGTTTTGGAGTTGAATGTTGGATTAGCAATTAAATTTGAGCTTGGAGTTTTAATTTCCCATTCTCTTCACCATTAATGCAAATCTTGAAGTTAGTTAGGAATTTATGAAGAGTGAGGAGAAGGGGGTTGGAACTTGGGCTTAATTGGCTAAACTAACCCAAAGTCCAAAGCGGGAAAAGTTAGTGAAATTTCACTAACTCCAAACCTTTCGATGTTTATACTTAAAAAAGTTGTAAACGGCATTTCGAACTCAATGGAAGTGGTCTCGAGTCCTAATTTGACCGTTTGCAAAAAGTAGCTTTTCGAACCAATATCCGATTAACGACAAAATATTTAAATAAAATATTTAAATATAAAATCGATAAATATGCAGGTTGTTACAATAAATATAATTCAAGTGAAATGTCAACTGAAATACTAGCAACTTAGAGGATTTTTGAGAATTTCATCCCCTAAGGATCCGTGAAACTACCTACTATGTAGTAGTATACGCTATTATGTATGTCTATAGTAAAGTAAACTATCAAAATAATGTTAGGGCATTACCCATATCCCCATTAATACATTTTTATATATTCCCATAGTCTATACAGTAACGTAATTCCTCCGTAAACTGAAGGGCTATTAGAGGGCAGTCCATATGTATGGTGCAAACCAAACTCATAGAAGGCGCGATTGGGCATGCGACAAGGCACTCGAGGCAATGCCTGGGTATCCGAACCGATGGTATAGCAGCTACTTCCTCTACCTCTTGACACACTCCCAAATCAAGGGTGCGCCCAATCAAATCACAAAAGCAACAGAATGGTATCGAAGAAATGTGTCCGATCAGAGGAATTACCTCACTTGGCCCGGCATGGCTCCTGTTTTTGCCACATCAAGCTGACTCACGGGAGTCAGGGCTGCCATATAGAATCGTCATCAAACCATCCTACATCATTTTGAAATCTCCACCACGTATACAGTTGTTAAAGCGGTTTTCGATATTGGCATAGAGTATGACAATATCGGATCCAGGTCACTTTAATAATCAAACGCTTATTTCACACCGTAGTCATTTCAATTCAAATAGTTCTTACTTCATATCAAAATATCATATTCATTTCAAAACCATATCAATCAAATATCGTTATTCACTTTAAATAATATTCATTTCCAGAATCGTAACATTTTAAAAATTATAACACTTTTGAAATCATAACACTTTGGAAATCATTACTTTCGACCTAAACATTTTAGATATTAAATATAGTATATATAATAAGTAGTTATAAATTAAAATAGTTTGTATATTAAAATAATTTATATATTAAAATAGTTTATGTATTAAAAAAAACTTTATAAAATAGAAAAATAGTCTCCTCCAATTTCGCAAATCAATTCAAATCATCTTAAATTCCGAAATTCAGTTTTAAATTAATTCCAGTTTAACCACGTCAATTTAAAGTTCAAATATTCAAGTTTAAATATTCCAACATTTACAATATAAATTTCATTTATATTTTAATATTTAACTTTAATTTTATTCAAACTAGAAAAATATTCGCTTACTCATTTAATAACAATTTATTTAAATCGCAATTTATAAATTCAAATCAATATTAAATATTCAATCTCAGTTTTATTTAAAATTGAGAATATTCATTTAATATTTTTTTATCAAATCAATTATAGATCATATTTTTTCCAAAATCTCAAAATCAATAACTTCTATTTAGATTCAATTTTTAACTAATTTGAATTCCAAGTCACAATAATTTATCTTCCCAATCTTTATTATTAAAGTTATAAAAAACAAAAATTTTAAATATCAATATAAATTTAAATAAATACATTAACATATTATAAACCAATTAAATTAAATTTTATTAAATTAAGTCTTATTATTAAATGCATTTGTATTAAACCTTATTTTATATATATTTAAAATAATAGAATTAAAAGAAAATCTTAAAATTTATCTTTTCCAAAACTAACTTATAAATTAAAATTTCCAAAACATATGATTTAAAATCTAATTATTTTCCATTTATATAAAAATAGCACTTATATATTGTATAAAACAATATTTATTCAAACCCATATATTTACTTTCAAACTTTTGAAATCATTTTCAATATATAGACCAACGGTGTCCTTATATAATTTTCAATCCTATGGTCGAGTGATACGGATATTTATCATTTCAATCCGCAATTTAAATATATATGAGTATATATCATTTCAACCTGCAATCCCAAAATTCAAAATCAATGAAAATCGATGTGGTTTATCATTTCAACCCATAAGGATTTTCCCCTATTCTACAAAATCGTTCGAGTATGTATCATTTCAACACATAAGGAATTCAAAATTAACAGCGAACTTCTAGAGTGAGAACAAATATGATAAAATATAGCACATCAATAACAGGCATATATCATCGGTGATAAATTGAAAAAAAATATACGTAATTGGATATGGTGTCATATATCACAGGTGAATAATTTTAGATAATGGCAATATCATATTTAACAATTAAATAACTAACAAGTTCAAATTTAGCGACATATTTCAATTGTAGTTTCAAGTGAAATCAAATTTCCTAAATATAAGGATGTTAATCGTGAGTGATTGCTCACCTTTTGAGACTAGAGAAATTTGATAAAGGACTGAGTTGCGAATCCGAGCAACGAATTTCAAAGTAGTACGATGAACACGAGTTTGACGATCAAAGCAGAGCTGCAAGTTTGGAATTGACGAAGCAAATCAAAATTAGCTTGATATAATTGAAATGAAATAAATATTATATCCATATATATCTTCTCTAATAACCAATATAAAATTTTAAACTCATATTTAAAACAATATATATATATATATATATATGTGTGTGTGTGTGTGTGTGTGTGTGTGTGTGTGTGTGTGTGTGTGTATTTAAATAGGTACTAAATTTAAACACCTATACAATAAAATCTCTATATTTGTTTATTCAAAAACCAGACTCATGTATACTCATATATAAATTAATATATAAACCTACACAAATTCACATACATATTATACTTAAAATGTATATTTAGTATAAAAATCAATATAAAATTACTTAATTGTAAACTCAAACAGACCATTTATAGCTCATATACAAATAAACATGAAATACATGTCTTATGTATAACATGTAATAGAAGTGCCTGGAAAATCTGATTCTCTGATACACTTATATATATTTGAAAACCCAAACTCATATATACTTATATAAATAGGCTAATATATAATCATGTATACTAACTTACATACTTATTATATCAAAATCAATATTATTATAAACCTATATACATATATACTTTGAAATCAACAATATATATGTATATGAATAATATATAAGCTAATATATATAAACTTATAGATCAAATATGAACTTATAAAAATAATATAGCTTATCTATACAGTACTTATATATGGTAGATCTATATAATCATACTGTAAACTAAACATATGCAGATTATATAAGTAAACAATTATAAACTTTTACATATAAGAAAAATATATACATAACCAACTATTTTTAAATATCAAGAGTAAGTTATAATATATAGATATATGCAACATATATATATATATATATATATATATATATATATATATATATATATATATATATATATATATGCAAACGTGTACCTGCAAGCTTCGTAACTGCAAGCTTCAAAGAGTAGCAAGCGAGCATGCTTGCTATCAGCGTTGGGTGGGGAAAATAATGAGCCAACTTCGGCTGAGAGAAGGGTAGAGCTGGTTGCGGCAAAGACGGCTTGGATGGTTGTGCTTGGGTTATCGGTTGCAGATGCGGAGAGGGAAGGAAGACACGGCTCGGGGCTGACAAGGGGGAAGTGGGTGGCGACTCGTGGTGGCTTTGGGCAATGTGTGTGGTTGGTGGAAGAGGCTTCACGTGAGAGGAGCATGGAGGATCTGGGATATGTGCTCAGCTGGGGGGTGGTAATGAAAAAGAATGTGGATCGTGCAATATGGAAATATACTAAATATGTATGAGATTAAAACAAAGATAGTACATGGTAGAGTAAATAAAAGTGAATACAAAAAGATTTTTATACTGGTTCCTGTTATACGTCCAGTCCCAGACTCCTTCTGGAATTTAACTAATTAGTAACCCACACTTAACCCGGAGGAATAGGTATCTAACAAACTCCTAAGCAGCAAAATAGGATGCCTCAAAAACTAAAGAGGACTTCACAATGCATGAGCAGTAGAATAGGACTTCTACTAGTATATAAAATTGTTTGACTAATGTTTTCTTAATAACACAGATATGTCAATGTGTATACACCCTTTCTATAATCAAATCCTCAAGTATATGAGTGTGTGTGAAGATATGAAAGGAAGATTATTGCTATGAAACAAAGAGTATGAATATGAATACAAAGATACAAGCAATGAAGATGGTTTGATTGCTTTTGAATGCAGATAATATAGAGAGTAAGTAAGATTAGTAAATTATTCAAGAATCGGTGATTTGGAAAATGATTTTGATGTGTTTATATAGTGCATAGAAAGATACAACCTTTTGTTAAGAGATTCAATCAATAGATGCGGCCATTACTCTTCGAATTGGATTAAAACTCTTCGCGAGAGGAAGCATCCGTTCAGAAAATATAGTCGTTATACTCAGGCCAGTCAACTGAGTTCATAAGTTCAATTGATTGAAATTCAAATTTTTATATATATTCTCTGTTCACCGTGCATTTTGCACCAGGTCAGACGACTGGTCGACTGTGATCAGTCGATTGACCTGTGCAATTTTGCACAGTGAATTTAAATTCATATACAAACGAAAATAATTCGTTTTGTATGCAAGTGCAACTACTTAAGGAATGATTATAACAATATCTAAACATATCTAAGACTCAAAAACATAATAAATAATCATATGAAAACTAGTTTTGAAGTCTCTTCTCATTGTAGTTTATACCATGTATAGTCACACTCTTTTTGTTGTGTCACCATATAGTCTTTGTTAATGCTCCTTATCATGAATCAAAACTCATGATTCAACATTCTTCCCCTTTTTGATTGATGACAACCTGTAACTGACGATTTGATATACAGTAGAAATTACATAACAAAAGTTATATATATTTCTCCCCCTGAATGTGTGGCCATAATGTAATCTTCATAAAACATATTAGTAGACATTTTCTCCCCCTTTGCCAACGACAAAAAGGAGTAGACATAAAGCATAGAATAAGCATAACTAACATAACAAACCAAGATGTAGCTAAATAATGTATCATAGGAAAAAGAAAATAAAGTTTCATAAACCAAAATAACACAAGGCTATTTAAGTACAAGCCTTGATAGAAAAGAACCTTGAGTAAAATAGCATAGAAAATACCATGTCCAAATACGATAGCACCCAACTATTCATCGGCATCCCTATCATATTCTTGTTCTGGAATGGCGAGAGACTTGCCTCGAGATAATGCCGCACCACCATGTCCACCTCTGCTAGTTTCGCTAGTGTCAGTGCCGGTGTGATCCTCGGATGTGCTCCAGGTAAATTGTGGCATAGGGTGTTTTCCTATAGATGGCATGGTCGAAGTAGAGGCAGAACAAGAAATAGCATCCCATAAGATGGAGAAAAAACCTTTGATTTTTTCAAGCTTTTTATCAACCATTTTCAAACGTCTATCAATAAAAAGTTGGTTTCGGGATAAAGTATCAATAGATTGTTGGGTTAAATGACTGGAGGTTGCAAGTTGAATCTCGTCATTTCTGGAATGTGATGAAGGAGTAGGTGAGCGACGTGGTTGAAAGGAAGGACCTTGATCTTGTTGTTGTTGACATCGTGCACGTTAGCATGCTTCCCATGCATCATAATCCATAATAGAAGGAGGAGAAATAGGTAATTTCATGAGATTAAGAGTTCTCATGTTTATAGCACCAACATTTGACACTTCAGAATCGAGAAATGGCACTTCCAAGTTGATAAGAAGACGCATACTATACTCCTTAAATAGATCACATTCATTTTTCCTTGATTAAACGAGAGGAATTCATCTAAAATTAATTGCATCCGGTTGACTTGCGTGCTACTCCAAATTGCATATGGAGCTTTAAAATTATTTGGATAGACAAGCTCATATGACCCGGTCCTTGGAAGAATAGTTTTCATTACGGTCTTATGCATAATCCTAGCTTTAGGACGTAGAGACATTGATTTTACACTGGTTGCATCATTGTCCAAAAATTGATGACTTAATCTATCTCGAGTTTCCTTGTTGCATTCTACTTCATCAAGGGTGACATCATGATTTGGTGATTGTACAATATGGGCAATGACTCCACAGACAATTGCTGGTAAGTCTAGGATGTTGATGTGCTAAGTTAAGATTTGCATAGAAAAGCTTAACCATAATGTGATTAATCTTATGGCTGTTCAACTTTAAGTCTATTAAAGATCGTAAGCCACTTTGATCAGCTAATTCTCGAAGCTTATAAGATTCAAAATCAGGGAATATCATAAAAGAACCTTGAAATATCCTTGCCGATTTCATTGTGTTCCATCTTTCCATCACCGTCCGATCATAGAGCCAATGAGCGACGAGAGAGTCTACGGATGCAGTTGATGATGATCCAGCAGTTTTTGAACGTTTGGGAGGCATGATTTGTGGTAAATTTTATGGTAGAAGGATGAAAAATGGGATTTTTAGGGTTTGGGAAAAATAGAATTTGGTTAAAAAAATAGGAAAGTAAAAGTGAAAATATGAAGAGATAGTGTAAAAAGGGGAAGGAAAGGGGGTTAAAAAGGCTTAGAAACGTCGTTCAGTCGACTGAATACGGCAGGTCAGACGATTGAACTGCAACCCGAGAGTTTTCTGAGTCTGTATTCAGTCGACTGACCTGATGCAGTCAGGCGACTGACTGTTATTAAAGTGCATAGTGGGCATGTTAATCAAAAACCAATATATACCAAAGCTTACACAAAAAGTGGATGAACACACCATAAAAAAAATATAAAATGACATAGATAAAGACACACAAAAATTATTTAGAGGATGGTGATTTTCGTCATATCTTTTGAGGTGATTTATGTGGTGTCGTTTATTCATCTGGCTCTACTTTTGTAACTTCAATGTACGGTCGTAATGGAGACCGTATATTGTTACGAGTCATTATATGTGGTGAGACCGTAGGTGGTCGAGGACAGGGTTCCCATGGATTGTGATAAGAAGATGATGTTGGTTGATGAACAATAGATGTAAAACAACCACAAATTTTCCAACCGAATTGCTCCAGAAAGTTAAGACATTTGGACTTAACTTTTTGCTTATAGTACATTTCTCGTTGGAGTTCTAGTTGTTCCCGTTGATAATGATGCATATCATCAATCTTTTGTTTAGTTGACGGAGCACCGAAGAATAAGAAACGACGAGCTTTCTACTTTTCTGGAGTATGTCTGGTATGATTTTGTGGAGATACAAACCTACAGGTTCGAAGCAAGGAGTTGGTGTAGGTAATGATCGATAGGAAGATGTATAAGCGGAGGATGATGTTGAATAGTCGGTTGTTGATTGGACGGAATCATCATGGCCATTGGAGGCCATTGAAATGAGAAGGATAAATAGGTCGAACATCATGGTGAATTGCAAAAATTGATAGGAATGATAAGATGATATTAAAAAGAAAAGTGATGATTTAAAAAAGAGGCGGTAGGATGTTTAAATAAGTGAAGAGTACGCTAAAAAGAGAATTAATTTGAGGTTGAGAAAGCTTGAAAGAACATAATTATAGACTAAAAACAGTAAAAAAAAGATGAACGAAAGGAAATGTTTGTTTAGATGGAAGATGTAAACTAAAACTAAATATGAGTATAATGTTATGTTTTAAGTCTAACATATAACATTGGTAGTTCATATGGTAAAAGCATATGATTTCCAATCTAAGATCCAATGTTCAAATCTTAGCAGTTACGCATATTTTTGAACTTGAAAAAATTTTGCTTTCTTATTCATATGGATATTATAGCTAAACAAGAAACAAACATAGCTCATTTGGTAAAATAGACATCTTCATGTTAAGTTCAAAAACTAGAAAAGGCAAAGAATGCAAAGATTTTTAAGAATTTTACTCAGACACAAAATTTTGCAAATCCTTAAAGAGACGGTTCTGAGTTCTCGTCGAAGTTTTACAAAAATATTTTCGAGAAGCGACTTTGTAAATATTTCAGCCAATTGATTTTATGAGGAAACAAAATCCGAATAGATCGTTCCTTTTTTAATGTTATCACGAAGAAAATGATAACGAATGTCAATATGTTTCGTTCGTGAATGATTGACTAGATTTTTGGACAAGATGATAGCACTCGTGTTACCACAATATATGATAGAATTTGTTAAATTTATATCAAAATCTCTAAGTGTCTGTTGCATGTAGATTACTTGAGCACAAGCTAAGGCAGCAGAAATATATTCTGCCTTACATGTAGAAAGCGAAACACAATTTTGTATCTTACCAAACCAAGAAACTAATGATTTTCCAATAAAATTGCATGTATCGCTTGTACTTTTCCGGTTTGTATGAGATCCTTCGAAATCAGCATCACTATATGATACTAATTCGAAAGGACACTCTTTTGAATAAAAAAGTCCAAAATCCTTGGTATTGCTAAGATACGCAATATACGTTTTACTGCTTTTAAATGTGATTCCTTTAGGATTGGCTTGAAATCAAGCACACAAACGAACACTCGTCATTATGTCAGGACAACTAGCTGTTAAATGTAATAATGATCCAATCATATTTCGGTAAAAAAATTTATCAACACTTCTAACATTTTCATCTTTATCGAGATGTGTGGTTGTACTCATAGGCGTTGGTTTGATAGAAGTATTTTCCATTCCGAAGCATTTGATTAAATAATTACAATATTTTTTTTGATTAATAAAAATACCATTTTGTAATTGTTTGATTTGTAAACCAAGAAAATATGATAATTCTCCCATGTAGGACATTTCAAATTCTTTGGTCATAATTTCGAAGAAGTCTTGGTATAATATTTCATTGGTAGAACCAAAGATGATATCATCTACATAAATTTGAACAATTAAAATATCCCTTTTAGAATGTTTAATGAAAAGTGCTCGATCAACCTTTCCAGTTTGAAATCCATAAGTTATTAAATAACTTTTAAGTCGTTCGTACCAAGCATGTGGTGCTTGTTTCAAACCGTAAAGAGCTTTCTTAAGTTTATAGACATGGTCTAGATATTTCTCATGGATAAATAAAGAAGGTTGTTCAACATGCACGTTTTCTTTTATATAACCTTTCAGAGAGACATTTTTGACGTCCATTTGATAAAGTTTGAAATTATGAACACATGCATAGGCTAATAAAATGCGTATTGCTTCTAATCTGACAAAAGGAGAAAATGTTTCTTCGTTGGCAATTCCTTCCTCTTGATTATAACCTTGAGTGACTAGCCTTGCTTTATTTCTAGTGATGTTGCCTTGTTCATCCGCCTTATATTTATAGACCCATTTTGTTCCAATAATAGTTTGATCACTTGGTCCAGGAACTTACTCCCAAACTTCATTGCGTTCAAACTGATTTAGTTCTTCTTGCATTGCATGATCCAGTAGTCATCTGTAGAAGCTTCCTTAAGGTTTTTAGGTTCGATATTGGAAAGGAATGCTACATTGCCCATTTGATTTAATTGACTTCTAGTTCGGACATTTGAATTAATTTCTCCAATGACGTTTTGAATGGGATAATCCCGTAATATTCTTGGTGGAGATCTTAACTTATTTTTGTGATGAACAACATTCTCATCTTCTCTAGAATTATCAATTATGTTTTCATCATCTCCAAAATTTATACTGTCCATATTTGTGACATTATGTGGAAGTTCTTCATCATCTCTTATACTTCGTTTTTGTAGAAAGTTTTCATCAAAAGATACATGAAGAGTTTCCTTAACAGTATTTGTTCTTTTATTAAATACCCGATAAGCTTTGCTTCGATCTGAATATCCTAGAAAGATTCCTTCGTTAAATTTTGCATCGAATTTTCCAAGCTGATCTTTGGTATTCAATATAAAACATTTTGATCCAAAAACTTTAAAATATGAAATATTTGTTTTTATTCAAGTAAAAAAGTTCATATGGAATACTTTTGTTAAGAGATCAAATAGAAACCCAATTCAAAACATAACAAGAAGTTGCTACGGCTTTTGCCCAAAAATGTTTTGGAAGTGTGCTTCCATTTAACAAAGTTCTTGCACATTCTTGTAGAGTTCTATTCTTCTGTTCTACAATTCCGTTTTGTTGTGGAGTTCTAGGAAATGAAAACTTGTGAAAGATTCCTTTCTTCTTACAAAAATGATCAAAAACTTCATTTTTGAACTCTCCTCCATGATCACTTCTAATGTTCTTAATTTTCAATCGTTTTAAACTTTGAATTCTTTTAACAAAAATTTTAAAATGATCAAAAATATTGCTTTTATTTTTCATAAAAAGGTTCCAGTATATGTAGAAAGGTCATCTACTATTACAAACACATATTTATTGTGATTTATGGATTGTACTTGAATGGGTCCAAATAAATCCATATGTAGTAATTCAAGTGGTTGTAATGTAGAAATAATTCTCTTAGATTTAAAAGATGATTTAGTTAACTTTCCTAATTGACATGCATCACAAATATGATCAACTTTAAAGTTCATTTTTGGTAATCCTTTGACTAAATCATTTTTAGAAAGTTTGTTTATAGCTTTGAGGTTAATATGACAGAATCTCTTGTGCCATAACCAAGGATCATTCTCTTTGGCTATTAAGCACATATCTTAATGATTAATCTCTATTACCTTCAAAGATAATATTTTCATTGTGATCATAAATGCTACACTTATCCTTAGAAAAATGAGATTTTGAATCCTTTGTCACATAATTGGCTAATACTTAACAAATTAGGCTTTAAGTTTTTGACAAGTAAAACATCGGTAATGAGAGGTAAATTAGATATACCGTAATTGCTCACATCGCCGTTGTCGATGATATAACCTTTGGAATTGACTCCAAATGTGACAGAGCCTCCATCTAAATATGTGATATTTGTTAGCATATTTTTGTCTCCTGTCATGTGTTTTGAGCAGCCGCTATCGAGCATCCAATTTCCTCTCTTCTAAAGTGGTAAATGCAAAAAATAAAAAAATAACATTGGTACCCACTTTTTAATAGGGTCCTAAGAGTTAGGTCTTAGGAAATCAAACCCAAGAGGGTTCCGTATTCCCTTTATATAAATAATTTTTTTTATGAATATTTTTCAAAAAGGACTCGATATATTTATTCCTAATCAAACTTTTGTTTGTTTTAGGAACCTATATTTTTATGGTTTTTGAGTTTTGATCCCTTTTCGGTTAAACTATGGTAGGCTTAGGTTTAGAAATATTTTTCTTATTTTGCTTATTTTTGGTGGAGCTACTAATTTCTTAGTATAATCTAGTCCTTTCTTATTTGAGACAGACTGAGAAGTTTCAATAATTTTAGATAAGTTTTCTCTGCCTTTATTAAAGTTATACACATTTCTAGTAGTATCATCTAACTTAGTTTTGAGACCAGTGTTGTCTAATTTGATCATTTTAATTTTTGATTTTAGCTCATGATTTTCAGAAACAAGAGCATCGTTCTTTTCTTTTTGAGTCTTAATTTCTTGAGTCAATAAGGTAAGTTGAGAATTAACATTAGAAAATGAATCATGAATTTTCTCAAGTTCTTCTTCCAATATTTTCTTCTCATCTTTAAGCATATCTCTTTCGAATTCTCATCTATTTTGATTTTCGGGAGTTTCTTTATATTTTCTTTTGATATTTTTCAAATTATCTGATAATTCAAAATTTATTTCAAACATGTCATCAAAAGTAAGATCATTTACCTTATTATCAATAGTCATAAAGTAGACATTTGCTTGTTCATTTTCACTATCACTGCTACTTTCAGAAGACGAAGAATCTGAGTCATCCCATATCACCGAAAATGCCTTCTTTTTGAATTTGTCCTTTCTATATTTATTTTGTTTTCCCTTCCTTTGTTCTGGATATCTTTCTGTATATGACCCTTCTTATGGCAATTGAAGTATTCTAGTACTGAGAATGATGGCTTATTGTTGAAGTTTCTTTTGCCGTCATATCGATTTTCTTTTCTGTACTTCAAAAATTTCTTAAAATTTTTAGCTATGAAAGCTAAATCCTCATCCTCTGAGTTTGATTCCTCTTGATCTACATGAAATGCCATATTTTTCTTGTCTTGTGCTTGAACTCTTTTTTCCTGTAAATTTTTGTGACGACCCGGAATTTTGAGCAATATCAATTTAATAATCTTTGTTAATAATTAAATTGATTTGATAATTTTACATTACAAATTTATAAGTTAAAATTCTTTTAAAGGCTAATAATAATAATTTGACAATATCTATTAACATTTTTCTTAACAACATAAAATTGGCAAGTTTAATCCTTTTGGAAACTAATAATATTTTAATTTGAAAATATTTATTTTAGCAATTTAAAATTAGTAAGATTTATTGTTCAAAAGTTAATCAAAATGCTTTCTATTTATAATGTGTATATATATATATATATTGATATATTGTAAATAGGAAGTCTTTAATGTAATAAAAGCTTTGTATTCAAATTGTAATATATATGAATATATATATATATATATATATATATATATATATATATATTATGGTTTGGATTTGTTTTAAAAATTAATATAGTAATTAGCAAAACTAATATTAAAATGTTTTCCATTTGAAATGTATATATATATATATATATTTATATTTGTATATATATTAGAAATAGGAAAATTATTATTTTGAATTTAATAAGGTGTTTTCAAACTTTATTATATATAATTTGTAATTTGAACATTTAAATTTGACTTAATACTTTTGAAAGTGATATTTGAGATTAATATTTTAATAACAAAGTTAATTTCTTATTTAATACAGATATATATTTTAAACTTTAGTTTTAAATAAGGTTTAATTTTAAAAGTTCAATTGTTTTCAATAGTCTTTCATTTTAAAATTTTAACATAAGATAAATTTGTTTTAAAATTTTTATATATAGAGTTAAATTAAAATTCTCAAGCATATAAACATATGTTATATAAATTGAATCAAAGCATAAGTTACTTATAAATAATTGTTAACATGAATTCACTTTTGAATATTTACTAAAATCTAAAAGATTATTTATATAAGATAAAAACATTTTATAATCATATAAATATTACATAATTACTTATTCATAACTTAAATAAATTATTGAAAAGAAAAGTAACATTTATAAATCATTAATTAAACATTAAAAACACTTGTAAATAATTTGATGTATATTAGAGACATTTGTAAACACATAAGCTTATGTCTAAGCTAATTAAAAAATATAGTAGATGTAACGACCCGAAAATTTAACCAGTTTAAATAACGTTATTAATTGAAATTTTTGTGAAATTCTAAACGATAAAATTTTGGAATATAAATTTGATATTTGGAATGCGGCCAGTTAAACATAGCAACCGGTAAATTTTCGTCCGAAAATATGAATGTTTATTTCGTGCATAAATTCACTTCAATTTAATCAGTTAAAAAGCGATGAAAATAAAATGTTTTCGGAACCTAAATATTTTTGCATAGAAAAATTCTAAATCATCTTTTGAGAAAACGCTATTTTTTGTTTTTCCAAATTCGGACGTCTTTAGCCCCGTCGATCTTATTTTTCTGCGTTTTTCTTGCATTTTCCGCCAGTAGAAATTTGAAATTTTTATAATTCAATCGAATCACTGATATATTTATATGTTTGTTTCGGTGTCCAGTTCACGACGAAATCGGTAAACCGATTAACCGTATCGATACCGCTTTGACCCTTTTGAATTCTTCGAGTCATTTGTTTCTTTTCTCTATTCATCTCTTACATGTTCAAAACAACGACCGGTTGTTTATATTTTCTAGGAATTCAATGCCGACTATTTCTATTTCTTATCGTTCAAATAAATTATTAGCTGGCACGGTTATAATCTTTTGATCTGCCTGTTTATTGCTTTTGAAAAGAGAGTTGGATATTATATACAAAGCCATACAAAAGTTCTCCTCCTCTCCTCCTATTTTATTTTCCCCTATGCACTTCGCGTCTCTCATTTTTCATAATTTCGGCCTCCGCCACATCACCACCCACCCACAACAAACCACCACCATCTCGGCCACATCGACCCTCCTCCGCTCTGTCCAGTCGCCATCCCCTAAACTGCAACCTTACACCGATCTGTCCCCGTACCTCCTCAACCCATCTCTGGCCGCCACTCCACCCCGCTTCACCACCTCTAACACCAGCCGAGAATCACAAGAATGCGCCTCTAACTGTGCTTTCCCCTCCGCCTTCCCACCATCAACAGGAGTAGCCGCAAGTTGCCACCACCTTCCACCCCATCGGCCTTCGTTTCCACCCACACGTGCACAGTCTAGTGTCGCTCCGCAACCAAGCTTTGGCCATTCCTCCTCACCGCCTTCCTCATGCCGCACATCAGCACCAACTGACGAAGACCGCGACCACCATCTCCTCCCTCCGACCTTTCACCGCTTGCGAGCATCAGCCACCCCTCCTTCTCCCCTCTGACTTCACGTGCCAGCCTAATAGCCGAAGCCATCGGTGCTTTCCTTTGAAACCCGTGAACTCCCTCTCCCTATTCTCCCTTAATCGTGTATATACAAGGTACATATAAGTTTTATGAGTTATTTATTTGATATTATTTGCATAAGCTGAGAATAGTTCAAAATATATATATACAAGATCTGTTTAAATATAAAGTTGTTGTGATTCTTTTCATTCTATATATTGTGATTTATTGATACAGTAGTATATCTCAATATATACAATAGTACTTGAGTTTTGTTTGGTATAAAAGTTGGGTATTTGGAATTTTATATATTGTTGGTTATATATTATACATATATACTATTTTATAGTCACAGCTTATATATATAGTTTAAGTGTATCATATACAGGGTTTATTTAAGATTTTATCAAAAAAGAAGAAAAAAAGAAACATGTTGTGATATATATATATATATGTCTCTATATATTAATATACAATAAATAACGATTTTAAATTATTTATGGTAATTGTGTGGGTTGCGTATAGATGCAGCTTTCATCTACCACTTGCTTGGTCTGTGTGGTATTGATATTTGTTATACGTGTTATAACAATATTGTTTGTTAAGTTATTTTACATATATATAAGTTTTGGATATGTTAGTTTATGCATATAGTATGTAAATTTGTATATTTGTTCAAAGTCTACATATATAATTGTGTTAGTTATATAGCATTACAATATTTATACATAATTTTTATACAGGTTGCGTTATACATACTTATATATATTTTATATTAACTAGTTGTTTACTATGTAATTGTTGGTTACATGTAATAGTGAATAAGAATTGCATACATGAATTTTAACAGCCTGCATATTTGTTTTATATATATATAGTTTATATATAGTTTGGGTTTGGAAGATAAGTATGAATATATGGTTTTGAAATTCTATGTTTTGGACTGATCTGGAAACAAATGTGTGTGTGTGTGTGTGTGTATGAGTTGTAATATATTGTGTATAGGTTTGATTCTTTTTGAGTCTTCATTTAAGCTATGAACTTTGAAAACCATATGAATATTTAATTTAATAAATGTTTAAATTGGGAATATGATTTCCTTTATATAAATTGTTATATATAGTGGTATATATGAAGTCACTTATACCATTCATTCGTATCGACACTGTCTTGATTTGATTTCGTCAAATTCTATTCTTCAGCTTTGTTCGTCGAACTCGAGTCCATCGTGCTTCGCTTCGAAATCCATGCTTGGATCTATAACTCATCCCTTTGTTCTTCTCTCTAGTCTAGAAAGGTGAGTAACCACTCACGATTAATGTTCTTTTATTTATTAAATTTGATTTCAATTGAAACGACAATTGAAATATGTTGTTGTTATTTATTGCACTGTTATTTATGTATCAGTTCACTTTTGACATCTGACACCATTATATGTTATTTACACAATGATAATCTCATTTGATTGATAATTGATTGATTGATTGTGGTTTACATTGGATGTTAAATTGTAATGTACAAGTGATAAATATTATGCAATTGAATTTGACGTAGAATAGTTAAAATTTGAATCGATATATGTGTAGAACTTGATTAGTTAAATTTGTGTAATATGGCCCCTTTAAATGTTAAATTAAGTGACACGTAGGATTTGGTTAATTACACCTAGAACCACTGAATGTATGTTGTTTAAATTAACGATATATGAAATTGTAAACAGATGACAAGTGAAGAATCGTAATGTAAAAATCTTTATCTACATAAAATGATAGTGTAGATTCTAGAAATAATTATATTAATTTGCATAAACAACAAATGTAAATTAATATGATTATTTCGGGATTATTTAAATTAATTATTGGATTGTTATTGATTGTTGTTATTGCTTGTTCATTTACTTTGACACCATCCCAGTTATCCCACTGCAAGTTCCCTTTGTTATGCTTTGATTTTTGAATTGAATTAGAATCGGGTTGAAATGATAAATACCCAAATAAACTTGACTTAGGATAGAGAATTAAATAAAACCCGATTGGTCAAAATTGATTTAAAAATAAAATAATGATTTTATTTGAATAAAGAATAAGGTTTGAAATGAAGTTGGAATCTGAAATTTTATGAAAGGAAATGTTAATATTAATAATCTGAACAAAATATTAATAAAGTAATTTATGAAAGAACGTTGTTTAATTTAAGAAATGATTGAATTAAGTTTTGAAATTATTATTGAATTAAGTTTTGAAATTATTAATAATTAAGCTTTGAAATTAGTAATAATTAAGTTTTGAAATTATTAATAATTAAGTTTTGAGATCATAAATTATTAAATTTTGAAATTATTAATAATTAAGATTGAAATTATGTAATAATTGATTAAGATTGAATTATTTGATAATTGAATAAAAATTGAATTCTTGGATAAGAGAAATTGAACTTATGAATAAGTGAATGTGAACTTCGTTAATAAATGAAAATGAGTTTCTTTATTTATTTAGCTTTGGAAAATTATTTAAGTATGTTAATAAGTGAAATTGAACTTCTTGAATATTTGAAATTTAGTTCTTTATTAATTGGGTTTTTGGGATTTGTAACTAAGTAAACAAATAAATGTAACTGAATTTCTTTAACAAGAGATAATTGCGTTTTATTGAAACAAATGTAAGACTAGTAATTTAAAGAATTTGATTTGACGAATTTAATTTAATTAAATTTGTAAGTTTTGATATAACGGATATGGACTTAAGTAATTGATTAATGAATTAGAGATTTAATGTTAATTGTTTTGAATTGATAAATTAATGTAACGAATATTGAATGAAATCGATAAATGAATTTAAATTGATTTGAATGTAAATTAAATTAATTAAAATGATTTCGGAATGAAATCTATATACGAACTTGAATCGATATTGGAATTGTTTAAATAAAAGTTGAAATTGAATTATAAGATTTTGAAATTGTAATTTGGAAGTTTTGAAACGTAAATTATGAAAATTGATATTAAAAGACGAATGAAATGTTGGTTTACATATTCTAATTGAAATTTAATTTGATTTGGTTTTGAAATATAGTAAACGACCAATCGGTGTAATAATTACGAAAGTTATTAAAGAAACTGGAATCGGTTATGGACATACTCTCTGTCTAAACAGAAAACCACTTTAATAACTATAAGCGGAGTGTGATCCAGAATGAAGTGGTTGGAATGATGTTCGTGATGACTGAAGAAAGAGAACGATGATGGATAGCCTTGACACTAGTGTCAACTTGAAAATGACTAAAACAAGAGCCGTGCCGGGCCAAATGGGGTTAGCCACCTCAAGCGAACACACTTCTTCGTAAACTACTCATTACTTGTTATTGATTGGTGCACCGTCGTAATTTTAGGAGTGTTGTTTCGCGATGTTGCGATCGTCGCGGCGATGCGTTTTCACCAGTCCGGATCAGGCAAACGGTAGTTTCACTACCTTGGGTATTGCCTCATGTGCCTTGTCATACTTGTATTTCTATATATGTGACCACTACGAATTTGTTTTGTGTTATACCTATGGAATACTCCATGATATCCCACCAGTTTACGGTGGTGTTTACAGTGCTCTATAGACTATGACATTTATATAAAAATGTGTTAAGGGGGATAATGGTAACGCCTTAACACTATTTTGATATTTTATATTACTGATAGACATTATCTATTTAGCGTATATTACTACATAGTAGATAGTTTAACGGACCCTTAGAGGACGGTTATTCTAACGTCCTTTGAGTTACTTGTGTTTTAATTGTTATTTCACTTGAGTTGGATTTATTGATATAAGGATGTTAATCCTGGCTCGAGTGTTTCGTGTTTTGCTTTACGCTCGGGTCAGACTGGGAGTACTAGCTTTCGAGACTCACCTTTGGAGTTGGAGCTTCGCTTGGAGATCCAGCTATCTATCCAGCTTTCAGATATTTAGTTGATTCTAGAGGTGTATTCTGATATTGTATTCGACTATTGTATTTGAGACTTCTGTTGTAACTTATGTAACTCTGTTATTTATATATATAGTAGCTTCATGAGCTACTATCTTTTGCTTCCGCTGCATATTATTACTCTGTGTCCGTGATTCTATGATTATTTATTTACTGTATATGTTCAGTTTTGCCAAATTTAAATTAACAATTCGGTATTTTGAATTATTCAAGTCCGACATGTGCGGATGCGAATAGTCCAAAATAGCGGGTCGTTACAATTGGTATTAGAGCTTTGGTAGCTCTAGGAAAAACTTAGCATATAGGGTAAATGTATTTACAAAATCACTTTCATTCGAGTTTGAATCTCTTCCTTTGACTCGATTCCTTTGAATTTTGGAACGTTCCCTGCGGTTCCAAAATTCATTATTGTCCCCCACTATTCGTCTTCTTTTAATTCTGGAGTATCTCGTAACTCCACTTCGAATGATCTTTATAATGAATCAGCGGTCTCGCCAATCCTCGAATTGTTTGTAAATGGGTGAAATTCCTTTATAATAGACATCGATTTACCGGAGGTTTCTGTATCCTCGGTTTACGATGCTATCTATTCCCTGTTATACCTGAATTCCATCTCTTAAGATCGAATGTTGATTTACCTCGAAATTCAGCATCGATCTTATTCTTGAAGTCACGGTCGATCCGGTTAAGGTTGTCCGTGAAGTAAATAAGCGTATCCATCTTCCGATTATGTTAATTGAATTATCTTATCTTCTGTTTCGAACTTATTTTCGAATCAAAATTCTCTTTAATTTGATTCCATTAAATTTTAATCACTATACTTATTTGAAATCCATCCTTGTATCGTCGTGCGAGAAAGTGTATTTGTGGATTAATATATAAAATGTTTAATATATATGTGTTGTTTGAGTTGTTGATGTTGATTTGGGTTTTCGATCGATTCGTCTGATCAACGCAATCGATAGGATTTCCAAAACACTTGAACAGAGCAAACTGACACAGTAGTATTTTCAAATTTGGTGAATTAATAGTTTTGTATGATTATATTATATATAAGTATAAATTTTTTCTGAAATTAAATTGTTAACGAATTTGTCGCCTGAAATAATAATATTTGACTTTCATCTATTGTTTGTAAACCATTGACTATTTAATAATTTCAATTATAAAATGAAATTGAAATTTTGAATAAAATTAAAGCCTGAATAACTAAATTTGAAAATTTTACTTGTATAACACTCAATTGCATTATATATACAACTTACCTAAATTTTCAAAAGTTAATCATGTAATTGAATGTTATACAACATAAAATGAATCAAAGGAATTTTTTATAAATTTGAGTAGTTATATTAAATGTAAATATACTTAATATATATGTGATAAGATATATTAAGTAGAATAAATTTAATAATAATTTGGAATAAAGAAGAATTAAATTTGTCGAATAAAATATGATTATAATAAATGATTATTCAAATTTATGATCATTGAAATCGTTAATTTAAGAAAATAGGATAATATATAATATAAATTGTTTGTATAAATAAAATGTGAGGGCGTATAATAAAACGTCATTCACTTAAATTTTAATTATAAAATGTTTATGGAGATAAATAGAATAATAAGTTAAATAAGTAATAAGAGTGGTTAATAAAATAAAACTTTTGTTTTGAAAGTTAATAAATTGAAAATAAATCAACTTAATGAGATATCTTGAATTAATTGAATTTAAATTTCATTTGAAAGGTACCTTTGTACCTAACATTAATATAAGTGAAATCAAATCAATGAAAATCTTGAATTTAAAAACAAAATTGTTGAATATAAATTTATTTAAATTGAAATTTATATGGTTTAAATTAATGTTTATTATGTAATTCAAGTTTATTTTCTTTTGGTTGTTTTTATTCTCCTACTTCCTTCCTTTTCGGGAACGAAAAGTTTTGAGTGGGGGAGAGTGTAACGAACTGAAAATTTAACCGGTTTTAGTAACGTTATTAATTGAAATTTTTGTGAAATTTTAAACGATAAAATTTTGAAATATAAATTTGATATTTGGAATGCGGCCAGTTAAACATAGCAACCGGTAAATTTTCGTCCAAAACTATGAATGTTTATTTCGTGTGTAAATTCACTTCAATTTAATCAGTTAAAAAGCGATGAAAATAAAATGTTTTCGGAACCTAAATATTTTTGTATAGAAAAATTCTAATCCATCTTCTGAGCAAACACTATTTTACGTTTTCTCAAATTCGGACGTCTTTAGCCCCGTCGATCTTATTTTTCTACGTTTTTCTTGCATTTTCCGCCGGTATGAATTTAAAATTTTTATAATTCAATCGAGTCACTGATATTTGTATAATATTTTGATCATCTCGTCAAGCAGATCTTCACGATATATTTATATGTTCATTTCGGTGTCCAGTTCACGACAAAATCGGTAAACCGATTAACCGTATTGGTACCTCTTTGACGCTTTTGAATTCTTTGAGTCCTTTGTTTCTTTTGTCTATTCATCTCTTAGATGTTCAAAACAACGACCGGCTGTTTATATTTTCTAGGAATTCAATGCCGACTATTGCTATTTCCTATCGTTCAAATAAATTATTAGCTGGCACGATTATAATCTTTTGATCAGCCTATTTATTGCTTTTGAAAAGAGACTTGGATATTATATACAAAGCCATACAACAGTTCTCCTCCTCTCCTCCTATTTTATTTTCTCCTGTACATTTCTCATCTCTCATTTTTCATGATTTCGGCCTCCGCCACATCACCACCCACCCACAACAAACCACTACCATCTCGGCCACATCGACCCTTCTCCGCTCTGTCCAATCGTCATCCCCTCAACTGCAATCTTACACCGATCTGTCCCCGTACCTCCTCTACCCATCTGTAACGACCCTGAAATTCAGACCCAGTTTCAAATTTTAAAATCGCTTATTTAATGTAGAAATTCGAATTTTCGCAAACAATTTCCGTTGCTATCCAAACTTCACATTTGGAATGCGTCTAGATAGACATAGGCGTGTGCCAAATTTCGTTGAAAAATATTGAAGTAAATTTCGCTCGTCGCATTTACATATTAGTTAAATTCTATGCGTAAATTTTCTATAGTCCGAACTCAAATATTTTTTTACATTTTTGAATAAGAAAAATATTCTGAATATGACGGCGCATTCCGTTTCGCCAAATTTCGTTTTATTTGTTAGTTAAATTGTCACTCGAGCAACCGGCTAAGATTTATCACTTCGCAAACAATGTCAAACCATAAATATTTTATACCGTTGTGTCCGCCTCGTCGCGCTGACCAAAACGGTATATTTGTTTGTGTAAATCGGAGTTCGGCGCTGTGAACTATAAATTTTACGGATTACAAACCGGTCCGTTACGCAGCACAAAACGTTACCCATTCTTTCCGACGTTCAGAATTCGAGGAGCCTTTGATTATTCAGCTGCCTTGGAAAACCAATAGCCAGTTCGGTTACCAAGAAAATAAATTTGAGGCTTTTGATCTCCTACACTATTCAGTATATACTGATTTTAGTTCAATTCCATTCGTTCACCTCAAACAAAGACTCTCTAGTACGTATCCTCTTCTACTTTCCCTTCATCATTTTATTTTGTTGTTCCTTCCAGAGAAAAAAATCAAACCCACCTTCTCCCCATTTTATTTTTGTTGTTGCTCCCTCCTAAAGTATCAAACGCATCTCCTCCATGCATGCGCATCGCCTCACCCCACTTGGCCACGTCGCCCAGACCCCGCCAGCTTCGCCCAGACCC
The DNA here is from genome assembly GCA_030765085.1 of Allium cepa. Taxonomy (NCBI): domain Eukaryota; kingdom Viridiplantae; phylum Streptophyta; class Magnoliopsida; order Asparagales; family Amaryllidaceae; genus Allium; species Allium cepa. Next base: position 827,518,884 of record CM060934.1, read on the forward strand.
CGCCAGCTTTCGCCCAGACCCGCCAGGTTCGCCCAGACCCCGCCAGCTTCGCCCAGACCCCGCCAGCTTCGCCCAGATCCGCCAGCTTCGCTCAGACCCTGCCAGCTTCGCCCAGACCCCGCCACCTTCGTCCAAACCCCGCCACCTTCGCCCAGACCCCGCCAGCTTCGCCCAGATCCGCCAGCTTCGCCCAGACCCCGCCAGCTTCGCCCAGACCCGCCAGCCTTCGTCCAGACCCCACCAGCCTTCGTCCAGACCCGCCAGCCTTCGCCCAGACCCCGCCAGCTTCGCCCAGACCCGCCAGCCTTCGCCCGCCGCAGCCACCCTGTCGAACCCGGACCCACCCACCGACTTGGCTGCTAACACTCGAGCCACTGCCTTCACTTCCCTCTTCACTTTGCCTAAGACCTATAGCCAATACATCAATATCACTTTGAACATGCTTTGTATATTCTCTGTTGGAAATTTATATGTCAAATGTTGTTGCATGGATATAGGCTCTACCTATTAGTATATAGGATTTTCATATAGGTTATGTATATGTCACTTGAAGACCCTCCTTCCTATAGCTAGCCTTTATCAATAGGAATTTGTTCCCAATATGAACAGTGGGTTGCATATGCCGTTATATGGAGCATGTGCTCTGACTTTGTTTTTCTTCTCATTTATCGGCTGCATAACCAAATGAGATTAGAGTGTTTTATATATTAGTATAGCGGTATATACTTTGAAAATTCTAATTTGCTCACATACAGTGTTTTACTGTGTTTGTATCAGCTACTGCTTCGGAGACTTAGACTTTCATCCGACTTGTCGAATCTATCTTGCTTCGTTGTTCGGTATGGTTTATATATATATTCAATTGATATATATTGCAATAAACAAATAGTTGATTTATTTAATTGTTTGAATTGTAGTTTGTGTCGTTTTGCATCGTGCTTGTTCGTGTCTCTTATCTATTCGTCTTCGTGCTTCGTCGTCTTCTCTAACCACGCAAGGTGAATATTTCATTCATGACTCGATCTATTATGCTATGATAATCAAGTGATAATTGTTGTTTATATTAATTTAGATGTTAATTGTTGATTGTTCGAATTGTTGAAGAAAAAAAATTGTAAATCGCTATGCAAGTTAAATTTGAATATTGCTAGTTTACGACAAATAGTTGTGACACTAAAAGTAATATATGATGTTGAATTTGGTTATTAATATAAGTGAAATTTAATATGAAATTGAAATTGATATAGGATAGTCAACAATTTAAAATCGATTATATATGTTGAACTTGATCCCTTTAAATGTTAAATAAATCGTCGCGTAGAATAGCGTTAACTACACTTTGAACCATTGAACGTATGATTGATGTAGTAATTTGATAATAGACACCAAGTGAAAACCCTAACGTAATAATCTTTAATCCGCATGAAACGATGGTGTGAGTTCTAGGAATAATTATATTAATTTGCATAAATAACAAATGTAAATTAATATGATTATTTCGGGATTATTTAAATACATTGTTAAATTGTTATGTATGGTTGTTATTGCTTGTCTATTTACTTTGACACCATCCCAGTTATCACACTGCAAGTTCCCTTTGCTATGCTTTGTTTTATATTGAATAATATTGGGTTGAAATGATAAATACCTAATTAAACAACTTGGCCTAGGATAGAAAATAAAAATAAGAAACCCGATTGGTCAACAAAACCATTTTCGAAATTGAAATATAATTTAAATTAAAGAATGAACTTAACAATTTGGTTGGAAATTTGGTAACAGTTTTAATGGATGTAACTGAAATAAATTTCACGGATTTACTCAAGATAAATTTTATGGATTAGATTGAAGTAAAATTAATGGATTAAATTGAAATGGATTAATAAACCTATGTAATTAAATAAAAATGAATTGGCAAATTTATTGAAATGAGATTTAGAAACAAGTAAGTTTAGAATTTGATAACTTAAAAATTTATTAAATGGGTTAGGTTTAGATTAAAACTCGGTTTTAATTAAATAGATTTGGAACATGTTGTAAATTTTACTTGGAAATTTAGAAAATTTGACTTAGGAGGAATACAAAAACTGACCAAAGTTTATGGATATAACTTAGTGATTATTTAAACTTAAAATGATTTTAAATTTAACGAATTAATCAAATCAGGACATTGTAAATGGAAATGGACTTTTGTTTAGAAATTTAATTGAATTGGTAAATAAATTAAATGAAGTTGGATAAAAAGGAATTTAGTTAATGAAATTAATTTAATCGAATTCATGATAACAGTGGACGTAAACATGAAGTGAAGTGAATAGAATTTGATTTAATAATTTAAACTAAGTTTAGCCTAAAATTGAATTCATTGATTATGAACTAAATTTAATAAGCGACTTTTAGACCTTATTAAATCGAACTTGAATACTTAATTTTAAATTATAACTCAAGTGTTTGAACTAAAAATTGCATTCAAAAATATGTTGTAAAATATCTAAAATAAATTGAATCGTGAATTGTCAAATTTTGGAAGTCAAATTTGCACCTTGACTTTTGGACTTTGATTTGTTTAAACGTTAATTTAACCGACCATCGGTAATAAATACGTAGTTATTAAAGAGACCGGGATCGAGAATGGACATACTCTCTGTCGATACCGAAAACCACTTTAATAACTATTATGCGCGAAGTGTTGATCCAGAATGAAGTGGATGGTTTGGTGAACGCGTTGACTGAGGAAAGAGAACGATATTGGATGACCCCTGACATGACTAAAACAGGAGCTGCGCCGGGCCATTGAGGATCGCCACCTCTAGCGGACACGCTTCTTCGATACCATATCTATTACTTTTGTGATTCGATTTGGGTGCACCCTTTGATTTGGGAGTGTTGTTTCGCGGTGTTGAGATAGTAGCTACTATGCTCAACATCAGTCCGGATCACGCAACTACTAGTATCCTAGTTGGTATTGCCTCATGTACCTTGTCATACTGATTATCCTATTCGCGACCACTACGTTTTGATTTGTACCTTGAGTATATGGATTGCCCTCTGGTGACTTCCGGTTTTGGGGAAACTACGGTCTTGTATATGCTTTTGGGGATATAAAATGTGTTAAGGGGAATTATGGTAACGCTTTAACGCTATTTTAGTATTCTATTTTACTGATTAGACATTACCTACATACCGTATTATATATATATATATATAGTTTATCGGATCCTTAGAGATGTTATTTTATTCATCTTTGAGTTATGGACTTTATTTCCTGCAATTGATTATCCTGCATAAGATTTTGAGTCCTGACTCGAGTGTTTCTTTTGTATATGCTCGGGTCAGTCTGAAGCTATCCAGTTTGCTGATCAAGGTTGGTTGAAGATGTTGAAGACTTAGCATTTATCTTTATCAGTCTATTTCTATTCCAGTATTGTTGTTCTTGTCTGTTGGACATTTATGTATTTCCTTTCAGTCACTTTATGTTTAGACATTGTTGTATTTCATATAGTAGCTTCATGAACTGCTATTATGACGATGTATTTTCTGCTGCATTATTCTGTGACTGTTCTGTGTCTGTGATGTTGTATTGATTCTCATTTACATTTATGTATATATAATCCCATAATGATTCGTGTTTTGTATTATTTAAGTTGACATGTATGGATTATTGTCAATTTAAATGGTCCAAATATACGGGTTGTTACAGTTGGTATCAGAGCTTTGGTTTCCACTAAAAACCTTAGTTTGGGGTTATATAAACTCATTAGACATAGGGTAGCAATACCCTGGAATGAGGAGAATCAATTCAATATACATATCCTTTCAAATTCAAACTTCTTAATTGATTCATTGATTAGACTTTCCTTAAAGTTCTATGATTTTCTATCCTTGGTTTTAGAAAAAAAATTCTTTTGGTATTTCAGGATGAGTGCCAGAAGAAACAACAGGGGAGGAAGGGGAAATGGTCCTGCCCAGGCTGCACCTGCCGCCCCAGCTCTAGTCAAATTAATCACTCTTAGTAAGGAGTATACACAGCTTGGTGGTGTTAAGTTCTCTGGATCCGAGAATATTATTGAAGCTCAACAATGGCTCAAAAGCTTAGAGATGATATTTTCTGGATTGGAGATCACTGATGCTCAGAAGCGTCAGCTTGCTGCTTGGCAACTTCGGGATGCCGCACGAGACTGGTGGGAATCTGTTACTTCTCGTATCGAGGAGAACACCATCACTTGGGCCCAGTTTAGGTATAAATTTATTTGGATTTCATAGTCTAAATTCTTCTTTCAATCCTTGGAATGTTATTTATCTAGTCTATCTTTTGATTAGGGATACTTTCTCGGAACAATGGATGCCAGCTGCTGGGAAAACCCAACTTTATAGAGCTTTTATGGACCTTAAGCAAGGCAGTATGACTTTTTCTGAGTACGAGAGGAAATTCAACGAGCTCTCCAAGTTTGGCCCGGGATTGATCGATACCCCACTTCTGAAGAACGAGAAATTCATTTTGGAAGCTAGATCGGAGTATTATGACTTGCTTACTGGCCACATTCACTACACTTTCACAGAGCTTGTTGACTATGCTCTTCGATATGAGGCGAAGCCTAAGGGACCCACTGCCAAGGCCACTCCTACTCAGTCCTCTTCCAGCCAGCTCAGAAAGAGGAAGATGAACTTTGATCAACAAAAGAAAGCTTGGCAAAAGACTACAGGATTGGGATATGCCCAGAAAAGCCCAATCGACCTTGCTAATATCACTTGCTTCAAATGCGATAAGAAGGGTCATTATGCAAATAGCTGTCCATCCACCGGAGCTGCTATTCCACCACCTCCTCAGATGAGGAATGATTTATGCCATGTCTGCCTCCAGCCAGGTCACTTCAAAAGAGATTGCCCATTGAGGAAGAAAGGCACACCATCAGGAGTATATGCTGTCACCACTCCTGCACCACCTCCACCACCTGCTCAGGATTACCAAGGTACCTTATGAAGTACTTTTTCATTTCATAATTTACCTGTTCGGGTATTATTCGATACTGGTGCTTCTCATAGCTTCATATATATTGATCTTTGTAATAAGCTCAAATTAGAACCTACTCTTGCTACTACTTCCTTATGTGTCTCCAACCCTATTGGAGGACTTGCCAACCTCAGTAGAATTTGTAAAGGGGTTGTGCTCTTGTATGGAAGATATCGATTCACTTGGGATTTCTATGTGCTTGGCTTCGTAGCATTTGACATTTTGTTGGGTGTTGATTGGTTAAGAAATTTCGATGCTGTTATTTCTTGCAAAGCTCGATCTGTTTCTCTAGTCAATGACAAGGGTCTACCGCTTGTCATCGAATGCAAATCACCTCAGAAATATGCGGGAAGCTTCATATTCTCTCTTGATGCTCACCCGGATGACCTTAGTACTACTCCTATTGTTCAGAAATTTCCCGATGTATTTGGAGAGGTCGACTCTCTACCGCCAAAGCGAGAGATCGATTTCCGCATTGACCTTATTCCCGGAGCTACTCCCGTAGTTCTCCCTCATAGAAGGATGGCTCCTAAAGAAAAAGCTGAACTTAAAACCCAAATTGATGATCTATTTGCTAAGGGTTTGATCAGGAGAAGTTGTTCTGAATGGGGCGCCGTAGTCGTCTTTGTCACCAAATCAGATGGATCTCTTCGCATGTGTGTTGATTACCGAGAATTAAACAAGCGCACTCTCAAGAACCGCTATCCGATGCCTTGCATCAATGATTTATTCGATCAGCTCCATGGAGCTAAAGTTTTCTCACAACTTGATCTAGCCACTGGGTTCCACCAACTAAGAGTAGCAGAAGATAGTATTCATAAAACAGCTTTCCGTACCGAGAATGGATTCTATGAATGGTTGGTTATGCCATTTGGTTTGACCAACGCACCTGCTTATTTCGTCGACTTAATGAATAGAGTCTTCCGTGATGTCCTTAACAAGTTTGTTCTTGTCTTCATTGATGATATTCTCGTCTTCTCCAAAGATGAGAAAGAGCATGAGACACATCTTGCTTATGTTCTGGGAACTCTCCGAAATCATCAGCTTAAAGCCAAGTTTTCGAAATGCCACTTCTGGCGAGACGAAGTACGATTCCTTGGCCATATTGTTTCTGAAAACGGGATTTCGGTCAATCCAGCTAAGATCGCCGTAATCAATGTAAGTCCTATCCTATTCGTTAATTCTATTCAACCCATCTTATTCCTTTCTAATTTGAAAACTTATCTACAGGATTGGGAGACTCCAAAACTCCTACTGATATCCGTAGCTTCTTGGGCCTAGCCGGTTATTATCGCAGATTCATTGAGCGCTTTGCCCGGATTTCTGCCCCACTCACTGCTTTAACTCGAAAGGATGTCAAGTTTATTTGGAGTGAGAAGTGTGAATCAGCTTTTAATGAGTTGAAGCGTAAGTTAACTTCAGCCCCAGTGCTTGCGGTAATTGACGGGAGTGAAGGATTAACTGTCTATATCGATGCTTGTCGAGAAGGTTTAGGCGCTGTCCTTATGCAAAATGGAAAGGTCATTGCTTATGCGGGCCGTCAGTTGAAAACTCATGAAGTAAACTATGCGACCCATGATTTAGAGCTTCTAGCAGTTGTATTCGCTTTGAAACTATGGAGGCACCATCTTTTGGGGACAAAATTTGAATTATTCACAGATCATAAGTCCTTGCGGTATATTTTCTCTCAGAAGGACTTGAATCAGAGACAAGTCCGATGGCTCGAATTCTTAGCTGCATATAATCTCGACATCAATTATACTCCTGGAAAAGCAAATGTTGTAGCTGATGCTTTGAGCCGTAGCAAAGCATTGTCTTGTTGTAATCTTGTAGAAGGCATGTTATTTCAGCTTATTATCTCCCCATCTCTTTTGGATCGCATCAAAGCTAAGCAATATGAGGACACCTTGCTCTATCGCATGAAGGAGTTAGTTCTTGGTAGAGTTGGAAATGCTGACAGTAAAGTGGGAGCACAGATAGATAGTAATGGAGTTCTGAAGATTGACAACCGTATTTGTGTTCCAAATGTTGATGGACTGAGACAAGAAGTGCTTAGAGAGAACCATCAATCATCACTTTCATTTCATCCTGGTGTCACCAAGATGTATCGAAATATGAAGCGTTTATATTGGTGGAGTGGGATGAAGAGAGATATTTCCATATATGTTAGTAGATGCACCACTTGCCAGCAAGTCAAGGCCGTTCACCTGAAGACGGCAGGATTACTTCAACCCCTAGAGATTCCGTGTTGGAAATGGGATCAGATTTCTATGGACTTCGTTGACGGATTACCGAGGACCAGAAAAGGGAACGAGAGTATATGGGTGATTGTTGATAGGTTGACAAAATCTGCTCACTTTATTCCTGTTAAGACCACTCGTACTGCTTCGAGTTTGGCCGAGATTTATATGAGAGAGATTGTCAGACTTCATGGAGTTCCATCTAGTATTGTATGCGATAGGGATCCTTTATTCACTAGTAAATTCTGGAAGGCATTTCAGGACATCTTGGGCACTAAACTGAATCTGAGTACAGCTTATCATCCTCAAACAGATGGCCAAACTGAGAGGGTAAACCAGGTTTTGGAAGATCTGCTCCGAGCTTGCATTATTGACTTCGGTGGATCTTGGGAAGACCATCTCCATTTGGTTGAATTCACTTATAATAACAGTTATCAGGTAATCAGAAATTTTCAATTTGAATAAGTAAAATTGAATTGAAATTTAACTATCTTTATAATCAGGCGAGTATTGATATGGCACCGTTCGAAGCTTTGTATGGACGGCCATGCAAATCGCCAGCTTGTTGGATTGAGCCTGGTGACCGATTAGATCTTGGCCCAGATATGATTATGGAAGCATCCGAGAAGGTCAATGAGATCAGAAGGAAGATAAAGACCGCACAGGATAGGCAGAAGAGCTTTGCCGATAGGCGTAGAAGAGAGTTAAAATTTCAGGTTGGAGATGAGATATTTCTTAAGGTATCACCTTTGAAGAATGTTATTCGATTTGGTCGTAGAGGGAAGCTCGCTCCTAGATTTGTTGGACCATTCACTATCACTGAGAGGATTGGTACACTAGCCTACAGAGTTGCGCTGCCGGAGAAATTTGAGGGCGTGCACAACGTATTCCATGTTTCACATCTCCGGAAGGTTGTACACGATCCATCCATGACCATTCCTATTGCTCAGTTAGATGAGGTTGATATTGAGCCGGATTTGACTATAGAGAGGAGACCGCTTCGTATTGTTGATAGGGATACGAAGCAGCTTAGAAGGAAGACTGATAGCCTAGTCAAAGTCCAATGGAATCCCGATGATCGTGATTGTACTTGGGAAACCGAGGAGAGTATCCGAGATTCTAATCCAGAATTGTTTCTTGAAGGTAAATTCCATTCTATATTCTTTACTTTATTCGATAATCTATTTTATATCTATCGTACCTCTTTTATTGTTCTTCCACTCTTTCCTTTGTTCCTTTTCGGGAACGAAAAGTTTTGAGTGGGGGAGAATGTAACGACCCTGAAATTGACCCAGTTTCAAATTTTAAAATCGCTTATTTAATGTAGAAATTCGAATTTTCGCAAACAATTTCCGTTGCTATCCAAACTTCACATTTGGAATGTGTCTAGATAGACATAGGCGTGTGCCAAATTTCGTTGAAAAATATTGAAGTAAATTTCGCTCGTCGCATTTACATATTAGTTAAATTCTATGCGTAAATTTTCTATAGTCCGAACTCAAATATTTTTTCACATTTTTGAATAAGAAAAATATTCTGAATATGACGGCGCATTCCGTTTCGCCAAATTTCGTTTCATTTGTTTGTTAAATTGTCACTCGAGCAACCGGCTAAATAAGATTTATCACTTCGCAAACAATGTCAAACCATAAATATTTTATACCGTTGTGTCCGCCTCGTCACGCTGACCAAAACGGTATATTTGTTTGTGTAAATCGGAGTTCGGCGCTGCGAACTATAAATTTTACGGATTACAAACCGGTCCGTTACGCAGCACAAAACGTTACCCATTCTTTCCAACGTTCAGAATTCCAGGTACCTTTGACTATTCAGCTGCCATGGAAAACCAATAGCCAGTTCGGTTACCAAGAAAATAAATTTGAGGCTTTTGATCTCCTACACTATTCAGTATATACTGATTTTAGTTCAATTCCATTCGTTCACCTCAAACAAAGACTCTCTGGTACGTATCCTCTTCTACTTTCCCTTCATCATTTTATTTTGTTGTTCCTTCCAGAGAAAAAAATCAAACCCACCTTCTCCCCATTTTATTTTTGTTGTTGCTCCCTCCTAAAGTATCAAACGCATCTCCTCCATGCATGCGCATCGCCTCACCCCACTTGGCCACGTCGCCCAGACCCCGCCAGCTTCGCCCAGACCCCACCAGCCTTCGCCCAGACCCGCCAGCTTCGCCCAGACCCCGCCAGCTTCGCCAAGGTCCGCCAGCTTCGCCCAGACCCCACCACCATCGTCCAGACTCCACCAGCCTTCGCCCAGACCCCGCCAGCTTCGCCCAGATCCGCCAGCTTCGCCCAGATCCGCCAGCTTCGCCCAGACCCGCCAGCCTTCGTCCAGACTCCACCAGCCTTCGTCCAGACCCGCCAGCCTTCGCCCAGACCCCGCCAGCTTCATCCAGACCCGCCAGCCTTCGCCCAGACCCGCCAGCCTTCGTCCAGACCCGCCAGCCTTCGCCCGCCGCAGCCACCCTGTCGAACCCGGACCCACCCACCGACTTGGCTGTCAACAAAACCATTTTCGAAATTGAAATATAATTTAAATTAAAGAATGAACTTAACAATTTGGTTGGAAATTTGGTAACAGTTTTAATGGATGTAACTGAAATAAATTTCACGGATTTAATCAAGATAAATTTTATGGATTAGATTGAAGTAAAATTAATGGATTAAATTGAAACGGATTAATAAACCTATGTAATTAAATAAAAATGAATTGGCAAATTTATTGAAATGAGATTTAGAAACAAGTAAGTTTAGAATTTGATAACTTAAAAATTTATTAAATGGGTTAGGTTTAGATTAAAACTCGGTTTTAATTAAATAGATTTGGAACATGTTGTAAATTTTACTTGGAAATTTAGAAAATTTGACTTAGGAGGAATACAAAAACGGACCAAAGTTTATGGATATAACTTAGTGATTATTTAAACTTAAAATGATTTTAAATTTAACGAATTAATCAAATCAGGACATTGTAAATGGAAATGGACTTTTGTTTAGAAATTTAATTGAATTGGTAAATAAATTAAATGAAGTTGGATAAAAAGGAATTTAGTTAATGAAATTGATTTAATCGAATTCATGATAAAAGTGGATGTAAACATGAAGTGAAGTGAATAGAATTTGATTTCATAATTTAAACTAAGTTTAGCCTAAAATTGAATTCATTGATTATGAACTAAATTTAATAAGCGACTTTTAGACCTTATTAAATCGAACTTGAATACTTAATTTTAAATTGTAACTCAAGTGTTTGAACTAAAAATTGCATTCGAAAATATGTTGTAAAATATCTAAAATAAATTGAATCGTGAAATGTCAAATTTTGGAAGTCAAATTTGCACCTTGACTTTTGGACTTTGATTTGTTTAAACGTTAATTTAACCGATCATCGGGTAATAAATACGTAGTTATTAAAGAGACCGGGATCAGGAATGGACATACTCTCTGTCGATACCGAAAACCACTTTAATAACTATTATGCGCGAAGTGTTGATCTAGAATGAAGTGGATGGTTTGGTGAACGCGTTGACTGAAGAAAGAGAACGATATTGGATGACCCCTGACATGTCTAAAACAGGAGCAGCGCCGGGCCATTGAGGATCGCCACCTCTAGCGGACACGCTTCTTCGATACCATATCTATTACTTTTGTGATTCGATTTGGGTGCACCCTTTGATTTGGGAGTGTTGTTTCGCGGTGTTGAGATAGTAGCTACTATGCTCAACATCAGTCTGGATCACGCAACTACTAGTATCCTAGTTGGTATTGCCTCATGTACCTTGTCATACTGATTATCCTATTCGCGACCACTACGTTTTGATTTGTACCTTGAGTATATGGATTGCCCTCTGGTGACTTCCGGTTTTGGGGAAACTACGGTCTTGTATATGCTTTTGGGGATATAAAATGTGTTAAGGGGAATTATGGTAACGCTTTAACGCTATTTTAATATTCTATTTTACTGATTAGACATTACCTACATACCGTATTATATATATATAGATAGTTTATCGGATCCTTAGAGATGTTATTTTATTCATCTTTGAGTTATGGACTTTATTTCCTGCAATTGATTATCCTGCATAAGATTTTGAGTCCTGACTCGAGTGTTTCTTTTGTATATGCTCGGGTCAGTCTGAAGCTATCCAGTTTGCTGATCAAGGTTGGTTGAAGATGTTGAAGACTTAGCATTTATCTTTATCAGTCTATTTCTATTCCAGTATTGTTGTTCTTGTCTGTTGGACATTTATGTATTTCCTTTCAGTCACTTTATGTTTAGACATTGTTGTATTTCATATAGTAGCTTCATGAACTGCTATTATGACGATGTATTTTCCGCTGCATTATTCTGTGACTGTTCTGTGTCTGTGATGTTGTATTGATTCTCATTTACATTTATGTATATATAATCCCATAATGATTCGTGTTTTGTATAATTTAAGTTGACATGTATGGATTATTGTCAATTTAAATGGTCCAAATATACGGGTTGTTACACCATCTCTGGCCGCCACTCCACCCCGCTTCACCACCTCTAAAACCAGCCGAGAAGCACAAGAACGCGCCTCTAACCGTGCTTTCCCTCCGCCTTCCAACCATCAACAGGAGTCGCCGCAAGTTGCCACCACCTTCCACCCTATCGGCCTTCGCTTCCACCCACACGTGCACAGTCTAGTGTCGCTCCGCAACCAAGCTTCGTCCATTCCTCCTCACCACCTTCCTCATGCCGCACATCAGCACCCACTGACGAAGACCGCGGCCACCATCTCCTCCCTCCGACCATTCACCGCTTGCGAGCATAAGCCACCCCTCCCTCTCCCTTCTGACTTCACGTGCCAGCCCAATAGCCGAAGCCATCGGTGCTTTCCTCTGAAACCCGTGAACTGCCTCTCTCCATTCTCCCCTTAATCGTGTATATACAAGGTACATATAACTTTTATGAGTTATTTATTTGATATTATTTGTGTTTGCGCCAAAATTGGTCACAAACACCCAAGGTCGTGAAAGCACCCGTTTACGTGTTCAATTCGATAATATTCAGCACAGAACTCAGCAACAATCAGTATAGAATTCAGCTCTAAGTAACAAATCACAGTAATTCACAAGCAACAATCACAAACACAGGATTTATAGTGGTTCGGCGTTCGTGCCTACGTCCACTTTGAAGGGTTTCTCTTTATTGCTTTGCTCGATTCAATCGATTACAATGGATTACAGCTGACAATTGCTTTGAAATCTGAATGCAACAGCGATTCTGATAGTTAAACTTGAATCCGGCAGAGTCTTGGCGTTCAATGGCGGAAAGATCCTCTTTTCTGAAGGCTTCAGGGTGCTATTTATAGGCGTTGGAGGCCCAGATCTTGCTGAAACTTCGTGAGACTCCTTCTGGCACGTGAGTGGGCCCACGCGACCGACCCCACCAAGTTTCGTCTCGATCTGACATCGGTTCGAAGTGATTTCGAACCCATCAATAAATGGTCCAATCGAGCTGAAACTTGGCAGGAACAATCTTTACCTCACATGGAAGATACTGTGAAAATTTGGTTGCATTTGGATCTATGGTTAAGGAGATATGCTCGGTTCGAAATCGACACCTTCGGTTGGCTGAGGCGTTCGAACCCATTATTTCGAACCCTTCGCTTCGAATCCATCAGTGCACGTGAGCTTGCAGTGACGTGGCGCGCAATATTCGAATCGATCCTAACTTATCTCCGAATGGACCGCTTCGACTCCGTGAACTACGGCGAACACGTCCTCCAAACCAATTGACTCGGTGGATTCGAAATAGGAAGCACTCTTGGTTTCGAACGTGACATTCGAATCCAGGAATTCTTATGGGTTCGAAGTTGATCGGTTCGAATTGGGTTATTCGATGGGTTCGAAGTGAGGATGTGAGGCCGAGTGAAGTCGTGGATTCGAAGGTATGCTACTGTGGTGGGTTCGAAGGTAATGGAGTCGAAGGCGATGGAGTCGAGGCTGGGTACTAGCTGATGGGTTCGAACATCATGGGTTCGAAGGCAAGGGCGTGGATGGGTTCGAACTAGGTGGTTTCGAAGGAGAGGGCGTGGATGGTTTCGAACAGCATGGTTTCGAAAAGGATGGGTTCGAAATTCATGGTTTCGAACCGGACAATGACTATTTCTCTTCACACTGAATCCATCATATCTTGAGCATACGAACTCGGATTGACTTGAAACTTGAAATGATGGCTCCTACAACCTTTCTTGTCGTGTCCTATCAATCGTGGCCTGATCCGGACTCGGGCAAAATTCATCGATATCCATAGCTAAGTGATGTATAACCAATCTCTAAGACGGACTGTTTCCCGTTTTCGACCAATCTTTTGATATCACGGCTTTGCCAAAAAGCGGGATAACATTTTGCCCCCCAAAACATGCCTTGCGGTAGGAAGGTGTGTTTTGTAATGCTTCGAGTTGGATGTTCGTATCCGGTTATCAACCTGCAAAGAACTCGATAGTTTCATATGGACTCAAATGACGATCGTTCGAGATCGAGCTATTTGGGATGAAGCGCGGCCGTTCGTGGTCAAGCGTCAACTTCAAATGACGATCGTTCGCGATCGAGTCATTCGAGGTGAAGTGCGACCGTGCGCGGTCGAGCGTATAAATCCATGCTTCGATCGTTCGGGATCGTATGCTGCTTGAGGTGAATCGGGACCGTTCGCGGTCCGTGCCGTTCGTGGCATAAGATCGAATAGGACCGTTAGCGGTCGATGCCGTTCGCGGCGAATGATGAGATGGGACCGTTCGCGGTCGACTGCCGTTCGTGGCAAATGATGATCGTTCGCGACCAAGTGCCGTTCAAGGCGAATTGTGACCGTTCGAGGTCGGTTTTCATAATCAGTGAGCCATGACCGTTCGCGATCAATGGCGTTCGAGGCAGGAAGCGATCGTTCGCGATCGTGTGCCGTTCGAGGCGAATCTGTGACCGTTCGCGGTCGTGTGCCGTTCGAGGCGGAGGGTGATCGTTCGCGATCGTGTGCCGTTCGAGGCGAATTTGTGACCGTTCGCGGTCGGGTTTCGGACCTCAAGTGACGACCGTTCGCGATCAAGCCATTTGAGGTAAGGCGAGTTATGACTGTTCGAAGTCGGGTGCCGTTCGTGGCGGATTGTGACCGTTCGAGGTCGGATGCCGTTCGAGGCGAATTGTGTGTGTGCCCGGGAGGGCTTGGTGTTATCGATGCCAGGGTCACGTTCGGGTGAGTTCCTGGATCGTTTATAGGGGCGGTTCATCGCCGTCTCAGAGCTTACCTAGGGACCGTTCGCGACCCTGTACATGTGCAAGCAGCCTAGCCATTCCAGAGTTATCAAAATCAAATAATTATCAAACAGATGAGTTCCAAAAACAATGTCCAGATAAACAAAGTCCAAACGTTCAAATCAAAATGAAACGAAAGTAAAGCATGGATGTCAAAGTGTAAGTTCCCACTACGAAACGGTCGGTGATCACTCAGAGCATGCCTGGAGATCGTTCGCGATCTCGCGCATGTGTAAATGATTTAATTGTGGTAGTGGAAGCTTACGACTTGTTCATCGTTATTTCATTCAGTTGATAACCAAACGGTGCCTTGATTCAGGATCGCCTCTAGCTGACGTGGATGGTGGTCGCTCTGGTTCCGCCACAGGAGCTCGCCTCCTTACATACTGAGGGAGCATACCGTTCCTGATATGCCCTTCCACCTCATCCTTCAGGTGCCTACAATCATTAGTAGTATGACCATTTAATTCATGGAATACACAGAACTTATCTGATTTCCTTTCGTCTGAGGTAGGATCCCTTCGCATCGGCCTACGGTACGGAATCTGTTCTTTGGTATCCTGATAAATTCGTTCCAGGCTCTCGTTCAACTCAGTGTAGGTGGTGAATCGCGGCTCCCTCCGTTGCCGCTTTGATCTGTCTCTGTCATTCTCAATCTTTCTTTTACCTTTATCTTTGTCCGAGTCCCTTCTAGGGGCGTCTTTGAGTGCAAAAATTTCTATCCCATCTCCTTCTTCTCTCTCGGCATTCGCATCTTCTAATCGTAAAAACTTTTCCGCTTCATGATAGAATTCCTCTAGATCAATGGGTGGATCTTTAGTCAATGAATTTTTGAACTCTGTGCCGTCAGCTATTCCGGACACGGCTGCCATTACTACCATGGATGGATCTGCTCTATCCACTGAAGCTGCTGCAGCATTAAATCGTGCTAGATAACTTCTCAAGGTCTCTCCAGCCTTTTGCTTTAGGGTTGCCAGAGTCATCACGTTCTTGGGTCTGGTAATATGAACCCTGAATTGTCTCATAAATCTCTCCACTAAACCATTCCATGTACCGATGGATCCGTTCTCCAACTGTCTAAACCATAGTGCGGCGATATCTGTCAAATACAATGGAAAACACCGGGCCATAACCTCCTCCGATGCCCCCAGTACTTCCATATGCCTCATATATTTTGTCAGGTGGACCGTGGGGTCCGCTCTCCCGTCATACATATCCAACGATGGTAGTTTGAAATCAGGTGGGTTCCTAGCTTGCCTGATTGCTGAAGTAAAAGGACTTCTATTGACATCTTCCAAATCTTTGTTCACCATACCGCCTCTCAAAGCTCTCCTAACTATCTCTGCCAATCGGTCGTTGTCTCCGAGATGTAATCCTTGTTCACTACTTCCAACCTGTCCCCCGAGCTCACGAGGTAACCCCGGGATCTGCCCCCTTGACTGAGCGTTCGCATCTCTACTACTACCGGGTTGCGCAGATGCTCCTCTTTCTCTTTCCAAGATTGGGTCAACATTCTCCATATGTGTGCCCCCTAGCTCTGGTGCTATGCCGGATGGTCCCGCTCCGTTCTGGGCTCCATTGGCTTCTCTATTCTGTGCCCCAAGCTGTCCTATCTGTTGAAGTAAACTCTGGATCATTTCCTCTTGCCTCTTCATCATAGTTTCCATCTCGTCCCTCGTGATGTATATCGATGGTTGATTTGCTCCTGAGGAAGCCTCTTGGCTTCCCTGTGGTTCGCTTCTCTCTGTCCTTGGCCTCCTACTCGATTGTCTTGCCATAATTCCTAAATCTGAACTCCTATATTTTCAAAATCAACTTTTTCCTGAATCAGTTCTCAGTGAAAGCACCAAAATGTTTGCGCCAAAATTGGTCACAAACACCCAAGGTCGTGAAAGCACCCGTTTACGTGTTCAATTCGATAATATTCAGCACAGAACTCAGCAACAATCAGTATAGAATTCAGCTCTAAGTAACAAATCACAGTAATTCACAAGCAACAATCACAAACACAGGATTTATAGTGGTTCGGCGTTCGTGCCTACGTCCACTTTGAAGGGTTTCTCTTTATTGCTTTGCTCGATTCAATCGATTACAATGGATTACAGCTGACAATTGCTTTGAAATCTGAATGCAACAGCGATTCTGATAGTTAAACTTGAATCCGGCAGAGTCTTGGCGTTCAATGGCGGAAAGATCCTCTTTTCTGAAGGCTTCAGGGTGCTATTTATAGGCGTTGGAGGCCCAGATCTTGCTGAAACTTCGTGAGACTCCTTCTGGCACGTGAGTGGGCCCACGCGACCGACCCCACCAAGTTTCGTCTCGATCTGACATCGGTTCGAAGTGATTTCGAACCCATCAATAAATGGTCCAATCGAGCTGAAACTTGGCAGGAACAATCTTTACCTCACATGGAAGATACTGTGAAAATTTGGTTGCATTTGGATCTATGGTTAAGGAGATATGCTCGGTTCGAAATCGACACCTTCGGTTGGCTGAGGCGTTCGAACCCATTATTTCGAACCCTTCGCTTCGAATCCATCAGTGCACGTGAGCTTGCAGTGACGTGGCGCGCAATATTCGAATCGATCCTAACTTATCTCCGAATGGACCGCTTCGACTCCGTGAACTACGGCGAACACGTCCTCCAAACCAATTGACTCGGTGGATTCGAAATAGGAAGCACTCTTGGTTTCGAACGTGACATTCGAATCCAGGAATTCTTATGGGTTCGAAGTTGATCGGTTCGAATTGGGTTATTCGATGGGTTCGAAGTGAGGATGTGAGGCCGAGTGAAGTCGTGGATTCGAAGGTATGCTACTGTGGTGGGTTCGAAGGTAATGGAGTCGAAGGCGATGGAGTCGAGGCTGGGTACTAGCTGATGGGTTCGAACATCATGGGTTCGAAGGCAAGGGCGTGGATGGGTTCGAACTAGGTGGTTTCGAAGGAGAGGGCGTGGATGGTTTCGAACAGCATGGTTTCGAAAAGGATGGGTTCGAAATTCATGGTTTCGAACCGGACAATGACTATTTCTCTTCACACTGAATCCATCATATCTTGAGCATACGAACTCGGATTGACTTGAAACTTGAAATGATGGCTCCTACAACCTTTCTTGTCGTGTCCTATCAATCGTGGCCTGATCCGGACTCGGGCAAAATTCATCGATATCCATAGCTAAGTGATGTATAACCAATCTCTAAGACGGACTGTTTCCCGTTTTCGACCAATCTTTTGATATCACGGCTTTGCCAAAAAGCGGGATAACAATTTGCATAAGATGAGAATAGTTCAAAATATATATATACAAGATCTGTTTAAATATAAAGTTTCTGTGATTCTTTTCATTCTATATATTGCGATTTATTGATACAGTAGTATATCTCAATATATACAGTTGTACTTGAGTTTTGTTTGGTATAAAAGTTGGGTATTTGGAATTTTATATATTGTTGGTTATATATTATACGTATATACTATTTTATAGTCGCAGCTCATATTTATAGTTTAAGCGTATCATATACGGGGTTTAATTAAGATTTTATAAAAAAAGAAGAAAAAAAGAAACATGTCGTGATCTATATATGTCTCTATATATTAATTTATAATAAATATCGTTTTTAAATTTTTTATGGTAATTGTGTGGGTTGCGTATAGATGTAGCTTTCATCTACCACTTGCTTGGTCTGTGTGGTATTGATATTTGTTATACGTGTTATAACAATATTGTTTGTTAAGGTATTTTATATATATAAGTTTTGGATATGTTAGTTTATGCATATGGTATGTAAATTTATATATTTGTTCAAAGTCTACATATATAATTGTGTTATTTATATAGCAGTACAATATTTATGCATAATTTTTATACAGACTGTGTTATACATAATTATATATATTTTATATTAACTAGTTGTTTACTATGTAATTGTTGGTTACATGTAATAGTGAATAAGAATTGCATACATGAATTTTAACAGCCTGCATATTTGTTATATATATATATATATATATATATATATATATATATATATATATTATATATAGTTTGGGTTTGGAAGACAAGTATGAATATATGGTTTTGAAATTCTATTTTTTGGACTTATCTAGAAACAAATGTGTGTGTGTGTGTGTGTGTGTATGAGTTGTAATATATTGTGTATAGGTTTGATTCTTTTTGAGTATTCATTTAAGCTATGAACTTCCAAAATCATATGAATATTTAATTTAATAAATGTTTAAATTGGGAATATGATTTCTTTTATATAAATTGTTATATATAGTGGTATATATGAAGTCACTTATACCATTCATTTGTATCGACGCTGTCTTGATTTGATTTCGTCAAATTCTATTCTTCAGCTTTGTTCATCGAACTCGAGTCCATCGTGCTTTGCTTCGAAATCCATGCTTGGATACGTAACTCATCCCGTTGTTCTTCTCTCTAGCCTCGAAAGGTGAGTAACCACTCACGATTAATGTTCTTTTATTTATTAAATTTGATTTCAATTGAAATGACAATTGAAATATATTGATGTTATTTATTGCACTGTTATTTATGTATCAGTTCACTTTTGACATCTGACACCATTATCTGTTATTTACACAACGATAATCCCGTTTGATTGATAATTGATTGATTGATTGTGGTTTATATTGGATGTTAAATTGTAATGTACAAGTGATAAATATTATGCAATTGAATTTGACGTAGAATAGTTAAAATTTGAATCGATATATGTGTAGAACTTGATTAGTTAAATTTGTGTAATATGGCCCCTTTAAATGTTAAATTAAGTGACACGTAGGATTTGGTTAATTACACCTAGAACCACTGAATGTATGTTGTTTAAATTGATGATATATGAAATTGTAAATAGATGACAAGTGAAGAATCGTAATGTAAAAATCTTTATCTACATGAAATGATAGTGTAGATTCTAGAAATAATTATATTAATTTGCATAAACAACAGATGTAAATTAATATGATTATTTTGGGATTATTTAAATTAATTATTGGATATGTTGTGAGTCGTTCTCCTCGAGTCTGGAATTCTCCCAGTATTTGATTTACAATTAGTTGAGAATCACTATGGAGACATAAAGAACCGACTCCAATCTCCAGGGCAAGTTCTAATCCGGCTATCACTGCTTCGTATTCTGCGTCATTGTTGGTGGCAGCGAATTCCAACCTTTGGGCATAGTGCAGCTTCCTTCTCGTGGGGGTGATTATCACAGCACCTGCCCCCGAGCCTTGTTCATTTGATGCTCCATCTACGAAGAGATTCCACTTGATATCTTCTGCTATTTCAGATTGCTCCTTACCTTCGTTAGAAGTGAATTCGGCAATGAAATTAGCTATGGCTTGCCCCTTGATAGCGGTGCGAGGATGGTAGGTGATATCATATTGACTCAGTTCAATGTACCACTTAAGTAGTCGTCCAGAAGTGTCGGGGCGATGGAGTACCTGCCTTAGCGGTTGATCGGTTAAAACTCTGATGGAATGAGATTGGAAATAATGTCGCAGTTTCCGTGATGTGATTAGCAAACAGTATGCTAGCTTTTCTAGTTTAGGGTATCTGGCTTCTGCCCCTGTAAATCTCTTGCTTACAAAGTATACGGGTCGCTGCGTGCGGTTGTCTTCTCTCACCATAGCGGCGCTTAAAGCATGGGACGATACAGCAAGGTATAGGTATAGTTCCTCGCCTTCATTTGGAGTTGAGAGTACTGGTGGTCTCTGGAGGTGTTCGATTAAGTTAAGGAAGGCTGTCGAGCATTCGTCAGTCCACTCGAACTTTCCTTTGTCTTTCTTTAGAGCTTCAAAGAAATGGATGCATTTGTCGGTTGCTTTAGAGATGAACCTGCTTAGGGCGGCCACTTTCCCGTTTAGGCTTTGCATCTCTCTTCGAGTGGATGGTATCTTGATATCTTGCAAAGCCCGAACTTGTTCGGGGTTTGCTCCAATCCCCCTGGCATGGACGATGAATCCCAAGAACTTTCCCGACGATGCTCCGAAGGAGCACTTTAGAGGGTTCAGCTTCATTTCATATTGGCGAAGTACTTGAAACATCTCGTCCATGTGGTTTATATGATCGTTGGCTTTCCTCGATTTTATCAGCATGTCATCCACATAAACTTCCATAGTTCGTCCTATTAGTTCCACAAACATCTTGTTGACGAGGCGCTGATAAGTAGCTCCGGCGTTTTTAAGTCCAAAAGGCGTTACTCTGTAGCAGTACAATCCCCGGTCAGTGATGAAACTAGTGTGGTCTTGATCGGGGGCGTGCATAGGGATCTGGTTATGTCCTGAGTATGCGTCCATAAAGGATAAGAGTTCTTATCCGGCTGTGCTGTCCACGAGCTGATCGATTCGGGGGAGTGGGAAGCAGTCCTTCGGACAAGCGTTATTTATGTTGGAGAAGTCGATGCATGTTCGCCACTTCCCATTAGCCTTCTTTACCAGCACCGGGTTGGCGATCCATTTTGGGTAGATGGCTTCTTGTATGAAGTTATTGGCAAGTAGGTTCTTTACTTCTTCCTCGAGGGCTGTTGATCGTTCTGCCCCCATGCTTCTCTTTTTCTGCTTTACTGGTACCTTGGCGGGATCGTTGTTCAGTACGTGGCATGCTACATCTGGGGAGATTCCTGTCATGTCAGCGTGCGTCCACGCAAATACATCCATGTTGTGGCGAAGAAAATCAATGAGTTGATCCTTTAATTCTTCTTTTAGTTGAGATCCGATTTTCAATAGTCTACTTGAGTCATGTTTGTCTACAACTACGAATTCCATAGCCTCTGCAGGCTCGGCGGTGGCCTCCTCCTCCTTGTCCCTGGGGTCTAATTCATTGAAAGGATCACTGGTATATCGAAGAGGTGGGGCTTTCTTTAGTTGTTATGCTTCCAAGCTTTTCATGCAGAGAGTAGTCTCTGCATTTTTTCCTTTATCTTTTCTGCGGTTATTGCGAAGTTCAGTTACATAGCAGTCTCGAGCAGCATCTTGATCTCCCTCTATTTCTCCTATTCCGTTATCTGTTGGAAATTTCATCTTCAGACACCATGGGGTTAGGACCATTTGGAAGTCAGACAAGGCTGGTCTTCCCAAAAAGGCGTTGTAGGCCGAGTGGTTCTCTATTAGTACAAATATTTGTCTTCGCACAACGGAGCGGGGATGACTTCCTATTTCAACAAAGAGGTCCAGTTTCCCGAGGGGCATCTTCGCATCTCCAGTGAAACCATGTAGTGGTTTGTTGCAGGGAGACACATCCTTTATTGACAGCTTCATTTTGTCGAAAGCATGCTTGAATAGGATATTTACTGAGCTTCCAATGTCTACTAAAATTCGAAAAACTTTGGCTGGACCGAACCAGACAGAGATGACCATAGGATCCATGTGTGGGTACTGCCTTCCCTCTAAATCACGCCTACTGAATGTGATGTCGTCATTCTCTTTCCGTTTCGGGTGGCGTTCTTCCATAACAGAATTAACGTGACCTTCATCGTTTCTAAGTGACTTACCGTATCTTTCCATCTCTGCCCAGCTTCTGTCGGCGATGTGTGGTCCTCCTGATATAGTATGGACCACTATCTTCTCTTGACTAGAGCCGCTGGTGTTGCGATTTCCTCCGCCTACTTCTGGGAGGGGTTGCCCTGGGTTCTCATTGGTGGGAGCTGGAGTCCTGTTCTGGCTTCGTACATAGCATTCCAGTCTCTTCCTTCTAATGTGTTCTTCAATAAAGTCCCCAAGATGGTGGCATTCATTGGTGTCATGTCCATGGGATTCGTGGAAGCGACGGAACTTTCCAGACTTGAGTGCGTTATCTGACTCCTTCTTGTGCGGGGGGCGCTTGTATCTAATTTCGTCTTGAGTGGCTAGGAAGATGTTTTCGATTGTTTCATTCAAAGGAGTGTAAGAGTCAAATCTTGGTCCTGGTCGATATAAGCGCTTTTCTCCCTTCTTGCCCCCAGCATTGTCTCTAGATTCATTTCTCCGAACATCCTTTGCTGCAGCGGGAACCCTGGCCGGAGCTGTCTTAGCCTGTTGCCCTGACTGCCTCTCAGTGGCAGTGTCTTCAAGTCCCATATATTTTCCAGCTTCATGGAAGAAATCAGGTAAAGTAGCTAGTTTTTCCTTGGTTAGTCTTCTAGCAAATTTACTATCTGGATGTACACCACTGCAGAGGGCCATTAGGATAAGTTTCTCGTTGGCATCTTGGACTGCGGCCGCTGCGGCGTTGAATCGGGTTAGATATTGTTGCACCGTCTCTCCGGGTTTCTGTTTGATATTAGATAAGGAATAAGCATCCTTGGGTTGTTCCACATGAATGCGGAACTGGCTGATGAACTTTTCTTTCAACATTTCCCATGAGCTGATGGACCCTTCGGGTAGGTGGCAGAAGCAGGAGGTAGCTAGATCTGCCAAGAATAGCGGGAAGCATTTACACAACACTCACTCTGTTGCTCCGCTCATGAGCATAAGTTGGGTGTATCTCTGTAAGTGTATGATGGGGTCAGAGGTTCCCTTGTAAGGTTCCATTGTTGGTATTTTCCATTCCCGGGGGGTGATGGTAGTTTCGATATTGCGGGTGAAGGGGCTGGTTACCCTAGCGCCTATCCCCCGATCCCTTTGGTCCCGTTGGACGCATTCTCTGAACGATCGCACCATCCTTTCATCAGAATTTGGGGTGGATAGAAATGAGTTTGGTTCTTCCCTGCGGGATTGATTCCGTCCAGACGACTTGTAGGGGTGGTATCGTCTGTCACTCCTAACATTCTCCAATGGCTGCCTCTGGTCTTCCGGTGGCATGCTGGGGTCAGCCACATTTGGCCCTTGCCTTGATCTTCCCCTGCTAGGTTCTGTTCTCAGCACTCCCTCGGGTCCAACTTCGGGCTGGACTCCAGCTCGGCCCCGTCTACTGGTGTTTCCATGGTTAGGTAGCATGACAGGCTCAGCTACATCCGACCCCTGCCTGGCACCTCCTCCGTTGGGTTCGGTTCCAAGTGTTTCCTTGGGTCAGAATTCGGGCTGAGTCTGGGCTCGGCTCCTACCGTTGCTGTTTCTGTTGTTAACCTCTTCGAAGAAGAAAGACCTTTGTCGTCTCCCAGATCCTCCAGACCGGGACTCACCCCATGATTCAGTGTTGCGGTTGGATTCTTCAGCATCCCTTAAGCGTGACATGAGTTGGTCCACCAAGGCTTTTAGTTGAGATGCGATGCGGTTAGTTACTTCAGCCACAACCCTGTCCAGATCCGTCCTTGTAATTGGTTGTTCCATAGCAGGGGTTGTCGGATCTGCCTGATTTCCATTTGCTGTCGGAAATGGACGATTGTCTTGATTTCTGATTACTGGATCTGGGATACTGCTAGTTGCAATGTTCTTTCCTTTATTGGCATCTTTCTTCCGTCCGGGAGGCATGTTTTCCAAGCAATGAACGATGTTGATTGGAAAAGGTTTGAGTGGGAGAAGCTGAAGCTTCGAGCTCCTGTTCCCAGTGAAAGCACCAAAAATGTTTGCACAAAAAATGGGAAAACACCTCCAAGTCGTATGATGTAGTTGATTATACGTTGTTCTTAGTGATTTGGGTGATTTATGCAAATATATAGAAAGCAGGGGCTAAATTGTAAAATACACACAGATTTATAGTGGTTCGGCCAGAACGTGCCTACGTCCACTTTATATGTTATTCTCCTCTTCTATTCTGATTACAAGTACAAAGCTTTGATTACAAGTAACTGAAAGTTGTTTGAAAGTTCTATCCGTGCTTAATCTCTCAAACTTGTCTGCCATTGTTGTACCCCTGCCCCTCTATTTATAGAGTGAGGCTGGGGGCAGGGGTCTTGGATGTAATGGCTGCTGGTGGGTCTGGGCTAGTGCAATCTGGCCTAGAAGAGTAGGTCCGGCATGCCCTGGTTCAGTGGTAGGTGGTAGATGGTTTGGTTCGGCAGTGGTTGCTGGAGAGGCTTTTGGATCGGTGGCCACCTGGTTCGGTGGTGGTTGGAGCGGTGGTTCTATGATTCGATGGTCGTGGGATGTTGATTCGGTGGAACTGGTCCGGTGAGATGTTGGACCGGTGGGACTTGGTGGAGAAGTGGTCCGGTAGGAGGTAGGGAGTGGTTAATGGTTCGGCTTGGAGTTGGTTCGAATTGGGGTTGGTCCGGTAGTGCTTGGATGGGTAATGGGAGGACGGAGTGTGGTTCGGTTGTCTTGGGCCGGTAATGGGCTGGTTCGGCTGAAACTTACCCAACATAATTATATCATTTACCAATTTTGAAAACAGTATTGTGTTAGTTTGCTCTGTTCAAGTGTTTTGGAATTCCTATCGATAGCATGGGCCAGACGAATCGGCCGAAACCCCAAATCAGCCTTAAGAACTCAAACAACACAATATAAAACATTTTTACATTAATTACAAATACACTGCCTCACACGATGATTCAAGAATGGATTTCAAAATAGGGTTAGAGGTTCAATTCAGAGAGACCCTAGTCCAAGAGAATTCTAATAAGGTAGGCTTGAAAGGAAGATAGATAATTAAATTATAAAAGAAGAAATGGATAGACTTATTTTTATCATGGCGACCTTAACCGGGTCAACCAAGATTCCAAGAATAAGATTGATGCAGATATTCAATTTCCTGCTTGAAGGGAAGAGAAGGGACTTTACCCACTATCGGGATAATCTCTAATTATTGGAGTGGAGTCAAGATTACAAGGGAATTACTCTGATCATCTAATATAGACGGTTCGGCATTGCAAGAAATAACAGCATCTAAACGAGGATATGGAAGTCCCTGGTGAATCGACGCCTGTTGTAAAAGAGTTTCACATCTTTACAAATCATAAAGAGGTTGGCGTGACTGCCTATGGGTTTCTCACACATAAGGATGGAGTTGCCGATTGAGGTGACAATATGTGCTCATATTCATTATAGAAATCAACCGATGTAGAGCTATGGGATGCTCTAGAATCAAAAGAACACGAACAAGAAGAGACTAGAATGGATTTCAGAACAAAAGGGAGGGTTCCAAAATCCTAAAGAATTTCTAATCCAGGAGTGTAACGATCTGATTTTTCGATGCTCGAAAATCGACATCAATACGTCTAATGTATCAAATGCCGAACAACCGAATGCCGAAAAACTAAACCATTAGGGTTAAGAAGAAGGAGATAAAAGAAGAAATAGAAAAAAAATATTAGAATCTCATAAATGCAGCGGAATATATATAATAGATAAATGATCGATTTTTATAAAAATAACTATATCTGTTTTATATATTACATCATCAGAGTACAATACAATCAATAACACAATTCAAGATGGTTATAATATCCCGTTCTTCCAAGGTGAATATACAGCTTACACTGCACAGCGGAAATATAAATCTACGAAAATACGCCTCATCATCCAGCTCGTCGCTTGAGCTCCACATTAGTCCATCCAGAATCTGTACTCTGTAATACTAGGTCTGACCTAAGCATTATAGTTAAATAGTACACGAGTTAGTCTGGAAAAACCAGCGTGAGAAAACACACTCAATTGAATTACTAAAGTTTTCAAAATCATTTGAAGTCAAAGGTATCTCGTAAGACCATGCCACAAATAAACATGTCGGATTTTTACCTTACGATAACCAAAGCAGTTCTTATTAAATCCTCTGATACTATAGTAGTGTCTATATATAAATACTTATTCAAGTAGCCGAAATTGTTACACTATTAAATTCTAGCATACTAGACTCTACAAACAAAACCATAAAGGAACGTAGGGAGAATGGATTTCCAACTAATGACTAGGCACTGGGGTACCACCTTTCATGGTACCTGGTCCAGATCAGCATACGGGTGATCCACCCTGACCCCCTGCAACACAATACCGAGCTACCCCTTACTAGATAGTCCGAATAAGTCATCCCGCGGTTGGGATCAGCAACCGTCCACACAGCCGAATAAAAAGAGACCTCTAGACAGGGATGACCTTACCCTAATTGGGTGCTACCCACTTAGCCTTGCTGCATAATCCTTGATTTTCAGTCATTCCCGGTTGATGTGGTTCGAGGATCAGCTTACCTTTTTAGAACATTTTCACTAGAATGCTCACCGTCGATGTTACTCCTGATGATGTTTTGAAAGCATTCATCCACACAAGTCTGTTCCGGGTCCGAACGGAACCAAAGTCATTATTCCTACTACATCCATTTTGGAATCACCCTCAGGATTAGTAGCGATTATCCCTTGCACTTCACTGCTCCATCTTCGACTCCAAGCTCTTGTCTTCCTCACGAAACGTTCAAACCGGATCGAAGTGGTTTTCGGAAAATTAATCCCGATTCCGGTCTCTTCGAAACGATCAGTGCATTGGTCAATATTGATAATCGGTTATTTAACTATCAAACAACATTCACAACCAACCATCAGATTTAAATAATTTTCCTAATTATTTATTTCAAAATATCTTCGCAAGCTAGGATCCTTTGAAAACAGTTTCCAAGTCTCTTCCTTTCACAGAATAAATTTTCAAATATTGTTTATTTCCATTGAATTTCACCAAGTCTTAACACATAGATTTTAAATAATTTTAAACACTTTATCTGAACATATGTATATACACTTTAAAACATTTAATAAATAAAAACTACTTAAGAGACTTTATTTAAAATGCTAGTTATGGAAATTTTATAATAACTTCTTATGTAAAACTTAAACCAAAACTAAATTTAAAACAAAAGTTATGAAATTCTATACAATTTCTCAAACAAAAATTTCAGCCAAACTCCCCTTAAAATAAAACTACTTTATAAAATGTAAATATTAATAATTATCTTTTCAAATCGCAATACCAATTACCCTTTTGAAATAATTACTACTATAACTAATTTAATAAATATTTACCTATAAAAATTTAAATAACTTAAGTAAAAATTTCTCAAAACATTTTTTTATATGAATTTTTAACTTATACTTAAAAATCTGCTTTGAAAACGTACTTAACTTTTTAGGGAAATACACTTTTCTTTCACACCTTTAAAAATAAATCACTATTTATTTTCAAAACCAATTACCCGTTCTTTTATAAATTCCCACCGTGAATTTATACTTCCAAATACTCACTGATACCTTATTTCACTTTATAAACCAAGTTTATAAATTCCAAAGTCTCATCCTCCTTTTTAAAAAAAAACAGTTTCAAAAATCGATTTCCAATTCTATTCCATTTAAAAAAGTAAATTCGTTTACTTACTAAATTTATTTCAAAACCATTAATTTCAAATTTAACTACCTTATTATGATTTAAAATCTTCTTATTTAAATTGAAAATACAAACTTCATTTTTTTTTCAAATTTCTTCATAATTTTTCTCAAACAAATTTAAAACTTGAATTTAAAAATAATTTCTTTACTCCTTAAAATAATATCACTTAAGTTTTAAAATTCCTTTATT
This sequence comes from Allium cepa, assembly GCA_030765085.1. Taxonomy (NCBI): domain Eukaryota; kingdom Viridiplantae; phylum Streptophyta; class Magnoliopsida; order Asparagales; family Amaryllidaceae; genus Allium; species Allium cepa. The sequence continues at coordinate 827,546,867 of CM060934.1, forward strand.
CCATTTATTCAAAAAAATCTCCTTCCCATACTCGAAATTTATTTACTAGAATTTGAAAATCGACTTTAACCTTTCCAAATCATTCTTTAATTATCCAAATTCCTTATAATTATTTTTCTTAAAATTTTCCTTTTATTTACTTTAACATCCAAATTATATATATTTCATTTCTCAAAATACCAATACATACATATATATATATATATATATATATATATATATATATATATATAACCAAGCCATAGCATTCAATGAATTTCAATTACCAATATAATCATTCACTGATCATAAATAAATCATATAACAGAATATGAAATAAATTCAAACATTTGAGGAATCCAGTTGAATCACTCCAACCTGTTTCCCTGCATCCACAAATGTCAGCACAATATAAATACCAATCCTGCTTCGAGGCGGGATATCGCGATATAGAGAGTCATCCGCTATTATGTAGGGCGCATAGGGTCTCATCCGCTATATAATGCGGGAAATCAATCACTCCAATATATACTATACGTATACTATATATATATATATATATATATATATATATCACATCCCGATTGATAATAATTCATCAATTCAAGCAATCAACAAACAATTTAAATTTAACTATTTAAATTTAGAAATCCAAATGAGTGAGATTAACTCACCTTTGATTTCTGTTTTGCAATCCACTTCAAATCGGCTTGTTTTTCTTTACGATTTCTAACCTTGTACAAACAATTATATGATTTTTATTAATATTCGAACCAATCGAACAATTAAATTTCCATTTGATACTTTTAATTAACCAATGATTTTATTTAAACTAATAGTTTGATTTTAAACTAATTTCTTTTAATATTTCTACTGACTAAAATTTTAAATAGGTTAATTAAACAAGCCAATCATTATAATACTTTATTCTAAAACAACTAATAACCTTTAAAACGTACATATGTATATTTATTTTCTTTTTCTTGTTTTGAAACCACATACACCCAAAAGTAACCTAAATACGTATTAAAAACAAATCTTTAAAAACTCTTCAACATTTTTTTCTAGAATTCCTATATTTTCCAAAGTCATTTACTATTTCACCTATATGAATATTTTTATTTGATGTTAAACAGAATTATTTTATACCTTCTGCTGTAAATAATTTTTTTTCCTTGTATATATATATATATATATATATATATATATATCCAGTTTAACCTGATTAAAATAAATAGTATATAACCTCATTTACAATTCTACTTTATTTTTATTTTTTCAAAATCTTGTCTGAAAGTATATATGTTTACTATGAATTAACATACAAATACATATATTAAAAAAAATACAATACCTCACCGCAACCAGGGCCTCCAACGAATAGACCTTCTTGCGAGCACAAATCCTCAAACCCTAGCCGATATCGCATCGTACTTGCCTAGGAAACGAATCCCCTCTTCCTCACGTGGCCACTGCTTCTACCATCACCACTATCGAGAGGTCGCCATCACTAGATCTGTAATGAATCACGACCACGAGCCCTAGCAACATCGAACGATGAACTGTAAAGATGAACCGCTGGAGAAGAATGGAGTCGCCCATGTCATCTTCATTACCTCGCAAGCTCCCAGAACTTCTCGTGCCTCTGTGCCTCACAATGCCCTAGCCAAGCTCGTCCATCCACACTCACGCGACTCTGATTTGAAGAGTCTGGCATTAAAAGATCAAAGAAAAAGAAGGTCGTGTTTGGATTTTGTTTTTCAATCTGCCATTATTTTACAGTATTTCAAATTGATACCAAAGAGGAAAGGGGTTCGATGTGATTTTATTTCATCTGGCTCGAGTTCTTCTCTTATTTTTTTTAAAAACAACGCACGTCAAGAGAAAAGAATAAATGAAGCCAAGTGTTTGAAGGAAAGAAATATGTAAAATTCTCTCTGAGAAAACACTATTATATTAAATGCATATATTTTATTTTTTAATTTAAATCGTTTAGAAAATGAAGCCAAAATTCTCGATCTCCTATCAAGACATGCCGCTACGCATTTATAATGTTAAACCCCTATTTCGAATGCAATGGAAAAGGTTCCGAGTCCTAATTCAATCGTATGGAGAAGATAGCTTTTTGGACCTTATTATTATACTGAATTTTCGATTTAATTTCAGCGCTTTTACTTACCGTACGCTCAAACGATCACTTCAAATACTACAAAAATTGAAATCCGATAATAATAATACACTATTACGGATCTAATGGAACTGGTTTCGTCGAATTCTGAGACTATGCCTCAGAAGGCTATTTTTTAAATATCATTTTAAACAATATATTTTAAAATTGAACAAACACTGTTAAATTCAATTTTAACTCATATATTATCTTCAATATTGTCAATGTAAATCTTATAAGCTTCCAAATTATTTTTAACAAGCTCAAAACTGAAGATTCAATATTTTACCCAATTTCAAATTATTAAATTCTAATTTAATTATCCAATAAACAGTGATATTTGAAATTCAGGTTGAAACTTGACTTTGAAATATTAAAATCAATTAAATATTTCAATTTCAAATATCCAAAAATTCTTGTCGTCACATTCCTTCCCCCTTAAAAGAATTTCGTCCCCGAAATTACTAGTTAAGAAGAATGATCCATAACCTTTTAACTATTTTGCCCAAAGCCAACAGTTTCCAACCACTTCCCCAAAACAAATCTTTTTATTAAAGTCACAATCACTCTTTAACTTCCTAAACTTATCCATAACTTCCAAACAATACTATTTTCTCAACAAATTCAAATTATATTTCAAATTCAAATTTTAAATTCAAAATTCTCAAAAAAATTCTAGCTTCCTAAATTTCAAAAAATTTCACCGGCGTCTGCTTTGCGCGGCTAGATCGGTAATACTACAAAATGCCTCTACGGGCTCCCAACACTAGTACAAAAAGTGCATATTGCTTCGCCTCATTTGAAAAGGTTGAAGTAAAAACTGATGCAAATAAAACTATTTGCATCAGTTCTATCTTAATAACCAGTGCAATTGGTACGCGGAAAGCAATAGGTAATAAAAAATCAAATTTGCATCAATTGTCACCAACAGGAAAATACATCGATGCAAATAGTTTTAGTCGCATCGGCTTTCAAGTCAACTGATGCAACTGCATTAATTTGCATCCCTTACCAACATAATTTTGTTCGGTCCCTTGCTTCAAAACAAAAAACCCTAGAAATAATTTGACAAACACAAAAAATTTCTTTCTTCCAAATCAGGTACAATCCAAAAGTCAATACAAAAGTGATAAACAGAAACTTCAATCGGTGTTAATTTTCTTTCTTCCAGCTCAGGTACAATCCATGTGATCTATTCGTGAATAAACTAATTTTCTTCGTCAAATGGTTTATTAATCTGATCCTCCATCGTTGGAATAAATTTTGCTAATTAATATATTTATATGTATATGGAACTGCAAATCACCTTTTACCAGAAATTTAAATCAAACCAAAATAAAGAATAGGTAATCTGTGGTTCGATATCGATTCAAACGAGTGTTCTCTAGGTGGTTGCCTCGGATGCGGGTGTAGAGGATTGGGTAATTTGGATGAAGGCTTGTGATTGGTGGTTGTGATTGGGTTTACGGTCGTGATTCCAGTGGTAGGTTGCAATTTTGGCGTTTGCAATTTTTGAATGAAGCGGTAATGGGACTTGTGGGTCTTTGTGAAGTAAATAGGGGTGTCTGGGTGAGGTTGTTGTGTGGACGTTCTGTGATGGAGTTCGTCGTGGTTGAAGAAGTTTAAAATAGCTGTTGTATGGTTATTGGTGGTCCAAGTGATATGTAATAAAGATGGTGTATGAAGAGGCTTGTCGTGTTGATGTGCATCAGTTTGTATGAAGGGGCAGGACGACAGTTGTATTAGTATTTGATGATATGGTGATGTGGTTTTTTATCACAGAGGTATATGGATGAATGGTATGGTGTAATGTGCACTTCTGGTAAGGGAGTGGTTCGGATATGTGGATGGCTGGAGGTTGTATTGTTATGAATGATGATTGAAGAAGCAGTTTCTAGTTGGAAGAAAGGGGTTGGTTGAATGATGGCAGTTATGTTGATGAAGACAGTAGGCAGGTTGTAAAAGGTGGAGTAGGCACTGTTGCTGTGAATACAACCTGTGATGTCCTAATTGATGCACAGCTGAACGGTGGTTAGGGGATTGAATTGTTGGTGTGGAATGGGGATGTGGCAAAGGGCAAAGCTTTTGGTCGAGGAGTATGTGCAATGTGTGTTGTAGGAAAATGTTGTAGGCTGTATGGAAGATGAAGTATTAGATGATGAAGTTATGGTTATGAGGAAATGTATGGCTTGTAGTTGTATGAAATGGTGGCAGGATAGTGAGGCTGCCGATGTTTATAGAAGGTGTGATGGTGGTCGGTGGTGGTAGAGGGGTGTAAATATGGTCAGAGCAGGTAGAAATGGTTATGTTTGTGGAAATTATGTTAAAGTGTATGCAGGGGGTTGTGAAGCGTTTGATGGTGGGTTTTGATGGTTGAACTACAGTTGAGTGAAGGGAAATGTGCAGTTGTTAAGAGGAGTTATTGATATGTGGTGGAGAGGATAGAGTTGCAGGTAGTTGTATGATGACTGTTGAAGTGTTATTGGCAGTAGAGGGGATGAAGTAATTTTGGGAATTAGCAGCAGTTATGTGAGGAGGAAGTATGTTGTTTGCATAGTTGCAAGTTGTGGTGTAACAATAGGAATGTGCACAGACAACTTAGTAATGTGGTGACAGTTTTGGTCTGGGAAGTGATGTCTGGGTTGCTGAAGATATGTGGGTATGTCGTGCAGGAGATATTGGATATGTATGGGTTTTTGAAGTGATTTGTGGCAGTGAGTAGGGGATTTCAACGACAGTATTGGTTTTGGAGTTGGAACAGTGGGATGGCAGAGATTTGTTTCGGGGAAGTATAGGACAGTAGGAGGTTAGGGTGGTCAGTGGCAATTCAGATGGTCAGAAGGTGATTGTTGAGTTGAAGTTTTGCCAATGGGATGTTAAAGGAGATGTTGTATTGTGAAGATAGTGTTTGTTCAATGTGTGCATTAAAGGTGTGTTGACAGGGGACGTAGGAGAAGTTGGGAGTTGTGGACTTGGTTGCAAGCAGTGGTCAGTGTTGTGAATCGTCGTTATTGAAATGATCGTGCTGCTGTGATGTTTTTTGGAGTGGCAAGGTTGAAGGTTTTTCAGGTATGAGGAGGTCAGTACACATGAGGGATGTGTCCAAGCAACCAACCGTATTTTTCATTGGTTGTTAGTAACAACCGATGCAAAAAGGTCTGTTTTGCATCGGTTTTAGAACTGATGCAAAACTGTTAAGCATGTTGCATCGGTTGTATATGCACGGATGTTGAACTGATTGAAAAGGGGGTAAACAACCGATGCAAATGGCATATTTTGTAGTAGTGCAGATTTCAAAAGAAAACCAAAAAGCCAAGTGGCTAGATCAGAAAACCATCAAATTTCATACAGAAATTTAAATACATATATTTTTGTTGAGCAATTCAATTCATCTTCTGAAATCAAAAATCCCAATTTATCCTTTGCCTTAAACACACATGTCTATCCTACTTAACAATAATATCCAACCGCAGAATTCAAAATCATTTTATTCACTTCTTTACAAAATTTTCAATATCTATTGCGTTCAAGTTCATATGTTGTACATGTATCATCCATATACGATATCATATTTGATCGCATACTCGATCACACAATTTCACTTCCGAACTAGTATCGTCCACCTGACTTCCTAATGTGGACTCAGATCTGGTTTCTTGAACAGAAACCGTCATTCTCCTTGCATAGCCATAAATTATGATAGAGAATTTCAAAAATCAATCAAAAATCCATATCTAGGGTTCGTTCCGAAAATCGAGTGAAAAATCCCAACTCGGATCGATATAACTATCTCGAAATTCTACACTCGAATTCTGAATCGAATCGTTATGCGAATAAAATGATATACCTACATCTTACGTATTTATATCCATTGACAATTAGCTATATCAATTCTCTTTTATTCACATTCATTTTGATTTCTATTCACTTATTTACAACCATCCCATATCACAACTTCCAATTTGATTTTTCATCCAATTATTAACTTAGAATATTTTTCTTAATTCCAAATTTACTTAAGAATTCCACTATTAAGTTCAATATAAATATTTTATATATACTCCTTATATTTAATTTCACTTCACCACTTAAGCTTTTGTATCCATTTTCATTTAACTCAAATTTTAATTCCATTCTGAATTTTACCCTTCATTTTTAAATATTGAATTCTATTCATCTTATTTAAACCATATTTAATTAATCATTCCTTTAATTTGCTTCACTTATTATTTTATTTTAAATCTCAATGGATTTTATTTTCAATCTTTAATTATTTTAGTCCACTTCGAATCAATTCTACAACTTCACTTAACTCAATTCAAAATGAATTTGAAAATTCAATTTCAGTTCCATTTACTTACAGTTTAAATTAAATATCAACCTAAAATTCATTTCTGACTCATTTGCTTACCCATTTAAATCAATTAGTTTACTTGATAATTTTCTTTTAAATATTTTGTTTTATTTAGTCTAACTTGACAAATTTTCCATCTCTAATAATTCAAAATGAATTTCAACATTCAGTTTCAATTTCATTTTCTTGCAATTGTAAATTCATTCATTCATTCACAAACTTATTCCACCTTAATAAATTTTATTTAAGTAACCATTTCACTTTGTCCACAACTAGATTTAATTACAGTTTGATTTAATTCAAAATTTTAAACTTCTATAAGTTTTCCAAATTTAATTACATTTCATTCACAAATCTTTTTAATTCATTTAATTGGTTTACTTCACTAGCTTATTCTGTTTTCATACTTATTTTAAGTTAACTCTTCTTAAGTTAAATTTTATTCTAAACAAATTTCAAATTTTATAAGTTAAATAAGATTTATCCAAATCAATTTGTTTCAAAAATCAAACCCAATTTGGCAAAAAAAGGCCAATCCATAACATCCAGGTAGCAATCTCTCTCTTGGAAACTTAAAAATGAACATCGATGATGCTACAGTCATCACCGAAGTTATTTTCCAACGACCGAAGTGAGTTCAATGCTTTTACCTCTTTAAAAACATCTTAAATATTTTAAATTCCAAATCCTACTAGATTTCATTTCCAATTCAAAAATATCTCTCAAATAATATCACCATTATTTCTCCAAAACCCCTGAAAATCATTTTCAAGCTAAAAAGGAATTTAATTTTCAAATTCCAAATCCTGTTAACTCATATTCGAGCATTACTCTGGAATTTTATCTCATTTTAATTATAAATCACACTATAATTCACATTTATAAATTTCATTTGTTAAATGAATTTATCTCCAAATCTTGGTCATACCATTATTTCCTTATTTCAATTACCATAACAACAACGATAATAATTCACTATTATCACTTCCTAACAACCAAGCAACCATATACTGTAATAATTTACAAAATTATTTCCTTTATATACAAAATAAATTTGGGAAAAATTATTTCATTTACCATATTTAAAACAATGCTATGTCGGCTTATCTTGTTTAAGAGTTTAGAAATCCCTGTCGATACAGTTGGCCAGTCTGCACCGACCGGAATCTATAAACACTTAACCGATAAGTCAACACAATATAAAAACCATTTTTATATTCACTAACAAATACGTGCTCATATCTACTAATACACTCAAACTCATTCTAGAGTACTACGGATTCTATTTTTAATGAGTAATCCCCACCAGAGCCAAGGTTCTCGCTTAACCTTCTGGTATGATACCAAGTGTAACGACCCAATTTTTTGACACCCGAAAATCGACATCAATACATCTACTGTGTCAAATGCCGAGCAACTGAATGCCGGAAAACCAAACCATTAGGGTTAAAGAAGAAAGAGGTAGAAGAAGAAATAGAAAACAATATCAGAATCTTACAAACACCGCGGAAATATATAATAGATAAATGACTGATTTTTATAAAAAGAACTATATCTGTTTTATACATTACATCATCAGAGTACAATACAATCAATAAAACAATTTAGGACGGTTATAATATCTCATCCTTCCAAGCTGAATATACTACTTACACTGCACAACAAAAATATAAATCTACAAGAATACGCCTTGTCATCCAGCTCGTTTCTTGAGCTCCACAGCAGTCCATCCAGAATTTGTATTCTATAATACTCGGTCCGACCCAAGCATTATAGTTAACTAATACCCGAGTCATTCTGGAAAACTAGCGTGAGAAAACATACTCAATTGGTTATTAAAGTTTTCAAAACCATATGAAATCAAAGGTATCTCGTAAGACCACGCCATAAATAAACATGTCGGGTTTTTACCTTACGATAACCAAAACATTTCTTATTAAATCCTCTGATATTATAGTAGTGTATATATACAAATACTTACTCAAGTACCCAAATTGTTACATTATTAAATACCAGCAATACTAGGCTCTACAAACAAACTTTAAAGGCACGTAGGGAGAAAGGATGTCCAACTAATGAATAGGCACTAGGGTACCACCTGTTACAGTACCTGGTCTATATCAGCAAATCGAGGATCCACCATGATCCCCTAAAACACAAGACCGGAGCTACCCCTTACTGGATAGTCCGAATAAGATCATCCCGCGGTTGGGATCAGCAACCGTCCATACAACCGAATAAAAAGCGACTTCTAGACAAGGATAACCTTACCCAAAGTGGTGCTACCCACTTAACCTTGCTGCATAACCCCTAATTTTCAGTCATTCCCGATTGATGTGGTTCGAGGTTCAGCGTTGCCTTTTTAGAACATTTTCACTTAGAAGGCTCACCGTCCTCCTGATGATGTTCTGAAAGCATTCATCCATACAAGTCTGTTCTGCGTCCGAATGGAACCGAAGGCACTATTCCTATTGCATCCATTTTGGAATCACCCTCAGGATTAGTAGTGATTAGCCCCTGCACTTCACCGCTCCATCTTCGACTCCAAACTCTTGTCTTCCTCATGAACTGTTCAAATCGGATAGAAGTGGTTTTTGGGAAATTAATCGTGATCCCGGTCTCTTCGAAACGATCAGCGCATTAGTTAATATTGATAGTCAGTTATTGAACTATCAAATAACATTCACAACCAACCATTAGATTTAAATAATTTTCCAAATTATTTATTTCAAAATATTTTCGCAGGCTACAACCCTTTGAAAATAGTTTTCAAGTCACTTCCCTTCGCAGAATAAATTTGCAGAAATTGTTTATTTCCATTGAATTTCACCAAGTCTTAATACTTAGATTTTGAATAATTTTAACCCCTTTATCCAAATATATATATATACACACACACTTTAAAACATTTAAAAAATAAAAGCTACTTAAGAGACTTTATTTAAAACGCTAGTTATGAAATTTTATAATAACTTCTTATGTAAAACTTAAACCAAAACTAAATTCTATACAATTTCTCAAATTTTTTTAGCTAAACTACCTTTAAAATAAAACTAATTTATAAAATATAAATACTAATAATTATCTTTTTAAATCATAATACCAATTACCCTTTTGAAATAATTACTACTATAACTAATTTAATAAATATTTAACTTAAAAATAATAATTTCGCAAAACATTTTTTAAAATAACTTTAAACTTTTTAACTTATACTTAAAAATCTGCTTTGAAAACGTACTTGGCTTTTCAGGGAAATATACTTTTCTTTCGCACCTTTAAAAATAAATCATTATTTATTTTCAAAACAAATTACCCGATCTTTTATAAATTCCCACCGTGAATTCATACCTCCAAGTATCCACTGATATCTTATTTCACTTTATAAACCCAGTTTATAAATTCTATAGTCTCATCCTCCTTTTTAAAAAAACACAGTTTCAACATTAAATCAATTTTCAAATCGATTTCCAAATCTATGCCATTTAAAAAAAAATCCTTTACTTACTCGGTTTATTTCAAAACCATTAATTTCATATTTAACTTCCTTATTATGATTTAAAATCTTCTTATTTAAACTGAAAATACAAACTTCATCTTTTTTTCAAATTTCTTCTTCATCTTTTCCAAACAAATTTAAAACTTGAATTTAAAAATAAATTCTTTACTCCTTAAAATAATATCACTTAAGTTTTAAAAATTAATTTATTCCATTTATTCAAAAAAAATTCCTTCCCATACTCAAAATTTTCAGATAGTTAAGAAAAGAAGAAAAGAGAAAGAAGAAGAAAACAAGAACAAGTCACAGAAAAATCACATTCGCAGCGGATCAAATATAATATCAAATAAAATAGCAGTAATACAAAGAAAACTACATCTGTTAATTTACATTTAAATACATCAGAGTTACACATATACATAAACACTGGACAAATCAATCATGTCCAGATACAACAATATCACAGTGGAAACTCTCCATACATTCCTGCCATCCAGCTCAGCTCCTGAGCTCAAGAACGTCCTTACCTGAAAATTTGTAATACTCAGTCTGACCTGAGCATTACATCAAAGTAACACCCGGGTCAGGCTGAAAACCAGCGTGAGTAAACCCATCTAACAAAGAATACAAAAACATACAACTTATATAACCCGGATGACTTATATCAATTTACAACTTCACAAGTGGTTATAGACATTACTAATTTCACACCTCAATTTCTAAGTACCAAAACTTAGATTTATGGTCCAATTCACTTAAATCGTTCCATTTCAGCCTATTGATTTCACATATCAATTTATAATAAATCGAAGTGGTTTCGGGTATTTATCGATACCCGACCCCAGTCTCTTCGAATCCCATATTATTTTAACCCAAGTTACTCAGATGAAATACAATTTAATTTGAAATATAGGATGTCACATCCACACAGAAACTTATCATACAGCCCAATCTTACCATATCATAAAGCATTTATATTAGAGAAAGCATTCAATTTAAGACATCTAATCAATCCGGTCATTCACAAGCAAGACCAATTAATCACATTATCTCAAATTAATCAATCAAATTAATTTTCTTCCATCACTAAGAATCATGCTTACTTATTCATTAACTAGTCACAAACCAGTTATTTAATTACAATTTTAATTAATTACCTTTAGTAATTAATCTTAAATTAATCACATTTATTAATTAATTAATCACATTAATTAATTAACTAAAATTAACTAAGTAATTAACCCTTAATTACTTACATAAGTAATTACCTTCTAATTACTTCCATTAGATGATTACCCTCTTAATTAATTATTTAACAAGTAATTAATTCCATCATTAAATAATCTTTAACTAATTAATTAATTACTTACTTTATAATTAATTTACTTCAAAACAATTTTATTAATTAATTCCTCAATTAATTACATCTAGTGATTATCCACTAATCACTTCAACTTTAATTACTCCCATGAGTAATTTTCCACTAATTACTTTCATAAGTAATTACCATTCTTAATTACATTCAATAATTAACCATTGATTACTTCCTTAAGTAATCACACTTAATTAATCCTTAATTAAGTGATTATTTAAAATTAAATGATCAATTAACTAATTATTTAAAATTAATTAAATAATTAATTAACATCTTATATTTTAAAAAAACCTTAATTAATTAAGAAAACATTATTCTTAATTAAACTTTATCTATTAATAATCATATTTTAATTAAGTATTCTTAAATTCATAACAAAATAATTTAACCATATTTATTTTTATAAATAAATTATTTGAATTTAAATCAAATGTTAATAACTTAACAACAAATTATTCTATTTGGTTTTCAAAATTTTAACAATAACCTTATTTGGAAATAAGGCATTAAGAAATCAAGTTTAAATTTTAAAACACTTTAAATTATCTAATATAAACTTATTTATTTTCAATATAATTTTGGAAACTTTGTTATTAAAACATTACTTAACAATTTACTTAAACTTTGATTAAATATTTTAAAATGAAAACATTTCTTTTGAATTAAGATTCAAAACACTTTCTTAAATTAAAATTCAAATTTTAGTTAAGTAATTACTTTCAAAAACATACTTCTTAACAATTTAAATTTAGATTAAATTCAATTAATGCTTTAAAAGTTTGATTTACTTTATTTCCAAAACAACAAGTTTAAATTTAGTGTTCTTTATAAACTTGTTTATAACTTAATGCTTGATTCTTAAATTATTCAACTCAAGTTTATTTTGCAACTCAGACTAACACAGTACCAACTAACACAGCAAACAAAATTACTTGAGCCAGCCCAGAAGACCTCCAGCCCCCTTCAATCTTTGAGTCGTACACGATGAAAACACGAGCCTTCTTCGAGAGAAAAATCTCATCTGCCCAAATCATTTTCCAGTGCACACGAACGTGCACGGTGCACGTGCGCCATCGCCGGCGGCCACCAAAAGTCGTCGCGACAATCGTCATCGATCACTCTAACACTCGCGAGCACAACCGAAAACCCAAATTCAACAATTGGTACGCGAATCAAAATTCGGCAAATCGTACCAAAAACTGCAGCTACAACTCGACACCAAACCCACTATGCTGACCACCACGACGTCGTTACACCTTGCCGACCCCACCATCAAAGTGCCATGACCATGAACATCAATTCCCCCAAATGCGATCGAACTCGATCCATCTTTCACGACGCAATTGCCAAGACAGCCAAGCCGAAACCCAAACTAGTATAAATCCTAGTTCATTCAAATCCCATCGGTTTATCCATTAAAAAATATTAAATTGTATTTTCCCTTCATTCACAACATACAAGCTAGCTTCGATCAAGATTCTAGCTTTAATTATCACATTGATCTTCGGCAAATCAATAAAACCCAATTTTCGAACAAACCCCAAGTACATACGAAATACCCAACTAAAAATTATGAATTGCATATCAAAATTCATGATTTTTAACTATTAATCAACTATACAAGCACAAGCAAGAATTAAGAATATAAATTTTTGACATGCATCGGTTATTTACTGTAATATCTATTTTAAAAATTATTTGTTGCATTTTAAATTAAGAAACTATTTTTAAAATTTCTATCAAACATTGACATACAACTTTTATTCATATATCCAGATCTAATATAGTTTAGATTAAAAGATTTTTATTTTTCTTTTGAAATTTTCCTTAAGAAAGCAGTTTTTGTAAAAGAACGGAGATGAACATAATAGGTTTCCTATCTTCAAACATTTTCTATCAACAGCATACACATATAACAGTACAAATATTCATTAACAAAGCCTAATCCATTACATGAAACAATAAATTCAACTACACTAAGATAGAAACTATTTTTAAAACAAAATTTACTCACCTTTTAAACTCTGAACAGAGCAATAGTTTGAAATATGGACTGTCTACTTAATTTAGATCTGAATCTTCTTTGTTTACTTGAACCTCAGTTGCTTCCTTGATTTGCTTTAGATGAAGGCAGGATTTAATTTAGTTTTCTCCTTGAAAAACTGAAGCTTGAATGTTAATAAATTGTTGTTGATTTGGTCTGAACTTGATTTTAGACTTGAGCTTATTGCTTGATTAAATTTTGAATTTGATTTCAACTGAACTTGAATTTTATTTTCCTGGTTTTAGTTCCTTCCCAGGTTTTGGTTTTAGTAAATTTTGAAAAAGAGAGAAAGAAGGTGTAGGGATGTTTTTAATAATCTTGTTTTAATTTTACTTATAAAAAAATGCCACTTGTTAATTTACTTCCATTTGTCCCTAAAATGCATTAATTTATTTACATTTGTTTAACTATATGCACTTTAACTTACAAGTGTAACTTCCTTGAATTAATGAAATTTTTAAATGGTTCTATAAAATTTATATATTTATATTAGTATGTATTATCAAAAAAAAATTGATTCTTATTTTAACTATTATACTACTTAGATGCTACAAATTCATATTTTATACATTTCCTTATGTATTTATATTAAAATTAGAAAAAGAGTTTATAATCCCAATTTACTCTTATGACATTTTCAATTGAATTTTAAATCCAAATTCTATTTAAAATCTATTTTTATAAATATATATCAAATTAAGACTTATTTTATTTGTTTAAATTACAAATTTTTATTTTAAAACTTTTTAATCCTTTTAGTTATTCAATTAACAGATGTCCAAAAATTTGGGTTATCACATTCCTCCCCTCTTAGAATCTTTTCGTCCCCAAAAAGGAAAGAAGCCAGAACTTATTTAATGCTTAAAACCAATTAAATCACTTTTGATCATTTTAAAACACTTTAAAATCTATATAATATTTCCAAATTAGTTTTTATAGAAAATATCTTTTTATGACTGGATGTCTTAATAGGTCCATCCTTGTTCTCACAGAAATTCAGTCATACGTTGATCAGGCGTAGGAATGAAAATCTACAAGTACTTAGTAGACCCATCTTCAATATCCAGTGAAAATACTTTCGGAAAATAGTTTTATTGAAAATATAGAAAATCATTTATTTTGAAAGTAGAAGAAATATCTTGGTGAGAATGCTCTGGAAATCATCACCCCCATCCATGGTCGCAGTTACATTCCAGAGTTACGTTGCCATCACAGCAAACGTCCATATAATTGCAGGCTCTCCGTGGCCTCTCGATTACGCCATGGAATCCCACAACAGATCACAGTTACATTCCAGGGTTACGTTGCCATCACAGAAAAAGTCCATGTAACTACAGGCTCTCAGCGGCCTCTGATTTTCGCTGTCAAAATGAAACTTCTCCACTCCTACATAAGTCGCAGTCTACCGATATAAAATCAAGCGCAAACTGTTGGCTCTCAGCCGCACACACGACTTTCGCTATGTTACCATAGGTCGCAGTCTACCGATAAAAAATCTGTAACGACCCGTATTTTACGTGTCGATAAATCGGAGAATTTCTAGGTCGTTAGAGTTGTTTAAGTCGTCCTTAGCCTAAGTCGTGTGGAGGTTAGCTCGTGTGAGCGACTTATAGTTGTGGCCAGTTAAGGATTAAAGGGATTAGGGGTTAACTCGTGCGTTGATTAGGTCGTGTACGAGCTATTGGTGAGCGGCTTAGCTAGGGTTTTAAGTCGTTAACGACTCATAGGCTTAGCTGACTTAGGATGTTGCCGAATTAGCGTGTTAACGAGTCAGTGGTGTTGCCGACTTAGTGTTAGACCGAGTTGAGATAGCGACCGACTCATAGGGTGACGACTTAAGAAGTTTCCGAGTTAAAGTAGCCAGCCGAGGTAAGAGATGGAGCGACTTAAGTTAGTAGCCGACTCAAGGGAATAGCCGACTTAGGACTTAGAGCGGCATGCATGAGTCTTATGCAGTTGGGTCGGCTCGGTGATGAGTCGTAGGCGAGATAAGGCTTGGGCTTGTGTCGTGTGTGTCTTGGGTCGTGTCTGGGTTAAGTCGTACGAAGGCTTGAGTGTTAGGTCGGGTACCTGATGAGTCGTGAGTCGTTGAGGCATAGGTTGCTAGGTCGTAAACGACCTAGTTAAGTCGCGGCATGTTGATCTGTGTTGTGTTAGGTCGGTGGTTCGAGTTAAGGGACACGGTAGTGTTTTTAAGTCGTGTGCTTTCTGTGGTCCCAGGTCGTAATGGGGTTAGGTCATAGCATAGGCTAAGTCATTAGGCAGTTGACTCGGAGGCTTTTGTGATGATAGGTCGCAGAGTTAGATGAGTCGTGGACGACTCATGGGATAAGTCATGACCGACTTATAAGGGACCGACTCAGGAGTTTTCCAGCCTATAAATAGAGGGGTTTGGCTCGCTTTTTGACACCGGATTTTGAAGCGACGAAGTGCTGCCATTTTGAGAGCTTGACTACAACATTTCTTCATCTCCTTTTCTCCATTCCAATCTAGTTCTAACATCCATCCAAGATCGAAGATCCAAGAGCCAAAATTGAAGATCTTCATCCAACCAAGCTAGATTTCATCGTTTCAAGCGGGATTTCGACGAATCAAGCCTTGTTCTTCGCTGTCCAGATCTGAAGTTGCTAGTTTTTTTTGAAGTGTTTGGGTGATTTGGTGAGTGGTGGTTATCTCTCACGCGGACCCAAAGGAGTATATTGGTTTGGTGGTTTGTTGGAGTGTTGTAGATAGTGATTTTATGCATTTTCCTTAGATCTAAGTATAGATCCATTACTTATGAAGATGTTTACTTTTGCAAGTTCATTCATCAAGTTGTAGGGACAAAACCCATGATTTATATTTGTTAGATCTATGCTAAAAACCCATGATTCATGTATGATAGACCTATTCTCATTTATTTACGAAATTGCCATTTTAGTTATAAATGCCTATTTAGATCTTGATTGACTACTTATTTGTTTGGATTAATGTTGCCTTGTTTGATTGTTGTGAATGAGTTATCTAGTTGATAGATTTGGACAAGTATGGTCAAAGACGATTCAAAAGTTACGGAAGAGGCTCTTGAATGGTGAAAGTTGCTTAAGGCATATGTAGTGGATGTTGAAGCTCACATGTATGGATTGGATGATGTTGAGATGGAATTTTGCCATGATGCGATGAGGCAAACCATGATGTTAAGATGAGCCTTTGCTATGATGAAGATGAGGCAAGGCATGATGTGATGTAACCTTGGTATAATCGAGAAGGATTACTCCAAGCATGTTGATAACTTGAAGGGTAGTTCGAGTTGATTGGTAATGGATGGCTCAAGAGGTAGTTTGGGCTAGGTTGAGAATAGTCGTCAAGAAGGATGACTAGAAGGCTTGGATTTCATCGTTGTTGAAGGTTCTAGCAGACTCAAAGCAAGAGTACAAGGGTTGCCCTAAAGACTACAGGTAGGTGGTCTGGACACCCTAAAGACTACAGGTAGGTGGTCGAGTACTCTGGGTAGTTGCGAAAATTCCTAGACACGGGTCATGATGACGTGCGGAGTTATGTCTAGAACCGGGGTTACCATTAGCCCTTGATAGATGGCTCAGGAAGGAGTCGGTCATTCAATTAACGGTGATTTCGAAGCAAGGTTAACAGTGATAGCCAGAGTCATGGATATTTGATTGTACCATCATTCGGCCTCAAGAGCGGTGTTTTCTGGTTGCTTATCTGATCTTGGTTTAGGCCTTGGGGGTTTGTATTTGGAAAACATCGACCTTGACTCGAGTGGTTATTGCTTTACCTTAATTGTCTGCTATGTTATGCTTGCTTCTCCTTAGTGTGTTTGGGGGCTATCACTGTAGAAAGAGGTGGAGTAGGATGGTTTGGTTCCTATTCCTTTTATCCCATATGCTCTTTTGGTATGTTTGATAGTTGATTTACTGCTCACTAAGACTTTGTCTGACTCAAGATTTTATGTCTCCTCTTATTACCTTGGGTTGTTCATCCATGTTGGGATGGGCAGACTAGGTAGCAGGTGACAGGTGCTGTTCATGGAGATACGCTGATGATGACGAAGACGAGCAGGAGGCTTTTGCATATTCTTTCATATTATATGTACTGGGTGTTCCGCTGCTGTATTTGTTTGAGTGTTATGTAGTGAGGCTTTGATGTATGAATGATTCATATGTTTGTATAAAACTACTATGGTGCTTATATGATGATTTTCTATTATGGAACTTCACTATATATATTTCCCTATTGTATTTTATCCATGCGCTGTGAGTTATACGATAGATTCTGCGATGTTTATTCTACCCTTGACGGTCACCCATGGCTGCCTGGCACACTTTCAGCGCACCATTCCCTTGTTTCCGTGCGAGAGTCATGGGCGGTCGTCACATTTGGTATCAGAGCTTTGGTTAATCGATTTTAGCCAACGCTCGCTGACGTAACTACGTATGAGAGACGTAATTGTATTTTGATGAATGATTACTATATATAATATAGTGGCTTGGAAGGATTTGAACTCCTTATGCAGTTGTTTCTCAAGGTGTTCTAAGTCATTCCTTTTTTGTAGATATTAAGGATGAGTCGAAGAGGGAGACCAGCTGCGAGGGAAAGCCGTGCTGCTAGGGAAGCTGTTGATTATACTCCTATGTTTGAGGCCATGATGACTTCGATCATGAGGAGAATACCAGCTTCAGGATCATCAGTGGATGTGGGATTTCAAGTTCAAGCTCCAAGACCAGTGGATTTTGCTAAGCTTTGCAAGGACTATACTTCTCTTGGAGGAAAGGTTTTCTTGGGAACGGAATCGACCATTGAGGTGCAGAGATGGATTGATGCTTGTCAAAGGATTTTTGGTGACTTGGGAATTGAGGATGCAACTAAGAGGAAGCTCGCATCAAGGCAACTTCAAGGGAGAGCTTCGGATTGGTGGAATTCTATCACCATTGATACTCCGGAGGAGGAGATTACTTGGGAGCAATTCCAAGCTAGATTTGAAGCTAAGTTCATCTCTACAGCTCAGAAATCTGTTTTGTTCAAGAAGTTTGTAGAGCTCAAGCAAGTTGGGAGATCGGTCCTTGAGTATGTTTCTGAGTTTGAGGCTTTGTCCAAGTATGCCAGATCGTATATTGATTCTCCCTATCAGAAGAATGAGAAGTTTGTGACAGGCTTGGACACTTATCTTGGGAGACAGTTGGTGGATCATTTGGACGATCCGTTTGAGAAGCTTGTGGAGAAAGCTCTCAGGTATGAGAGTTTGTTTCCTAAGGAAGGATCTGTTGTTGCTGTAACCAAGGAAGGGTCTAGGCCACAGCAGGGTGGAAACAAGAAGAGGAAGCAGCAGCAACAGAAGGGTAAGGATGGCCAGAAGAAGCCGAAGGGTGAAGTGACCTGCTACAACTGTCAGCAGAAGGGTCATCTCTTCAGAGATTGCAAGAATCCCAAGGTGCCGGGAAAGTGTTATAACTGTGATAAGCTGGGACATATCAAGAAGAATTGTCCGGAGTCGAGGAAGGACAGGCAGATTGTGCAAGCTTATGCTATGGGAGCTGTGCCGTCGTCTTCAAAAGCTCCTACTGCTGAAGAGAAGGGGAAGAGTGTGGTGGTTCAAGGTACTCTTTCCATTTGTGGTGTTCCAGTTAGAGTGTTGTTTGATACTGGAGCGTCGCATTCTTTTGTTTGTGATGATCTTGTAGGCCGGTTAGGTTTGAAACCGGATATTGTTGATAGGCCATTGGTTGTGACTAATCCAGTTGGGGGTTCGTCATGTTTGTGTATGATATGTCGTGGTCTAGTTGTGTCGAGTCATGATTGCTCTTTAGCTTGTGATTGCTTTGTTCTGAACTTTGCGGGGTTCGAAATTATTTTGGGTATGGACTGGCTTAGGAAGTATGCGGCAAGGATTGATTGTGAGAGGCTGGAGGTGACAGTCGGGAATGTGGAAGGGCGAAAGGTTGTGATACGATGTAAGCATGAGGAAGGCGTCTTCATGAGCTTCATGTATTCGCTGGTTGTTCCACGGGATGGACTGTCATCGGTGCCTATTGTGAATGGATTTGAGGATGTCTTTGACGAAGTCAAAGGGTTACCGCCGCATAGGGAGATCGAGTTTCGTATCGATCTAGTTGAGGGAGCTAGACCTGTTGTGATGCCTCTTAGGCGGATGGCGCCTAGGGAGCAGCTAGAGTTGAAGGTGCAAGTTGATGACCTTTTGCAGAAAGGATTCATTCGGCGTAGTGTGTCCGAATGGGGTGCACCAGTTGTGTTCGCAACCAAAGCGGATGGATCGTTAAGGTTGTGTGTGGATTATCGTGAGCTGAATAAGGTGACTAAGAAGAACAAGTATCCATTGCCGAGAATAGATGACTTGTTTGATCAGCTTCACGAGGCTAAGGTGTTTTCTCAGATGGATTTGGCGACGGGATTTCACCAGTTGAGAGTGGCGAAGGATAGTGTGCCGAAGACTGCTTTTAGGACACCATCCGGATTTTATGAGTGGCTGGTAATGCCGTTTGGATTGACCAACGCACCAGCATATTTTGTGGATCTTATGAATAGAGTGTTCAGAGATCAGTTGAATAAGTTCGTGCTTGTGTTCGTGGATGATATTCTGATTTATTCCAGAACTGAGGAAGAACACAAGACACACTTGAGGATTGTTTTGGAAATCTTGCGGAAACATCAGCTGAAGGCTAAGTTTTCAAAGTGTCACTTCTGGAAGGGTGAAGTGAGGTTCTTAGGCCATGTTATCTCTGGAAATGGAATCGCGGTTGATCCCGCTAAGGTAGCAGCAATTCAGGATTGGGTTAGACCTAAGAATGCATCTGATGTGAGAAGTTTTCTTGGATTAGCAGGATATTATCGACGGTTTATCAAAGACTTTTCCAAAATAGCTGCACTGTTAACAGGATTGACGAAAAAGAACCAAGTATTCAGATGGGATGATAAGTGTGAGCAAGCTTTCGTAATCCTGAAAGAGCGACTGACGAGTGCTCCTGTTTTGACTATTCCAAGTGGGAATGATGAGATGGTGGTTTACACCGATGCATGTGGTACTGGACTTGGAGCAGTGCTGATGCAGAAGGATAAAGTTGTTGCGTATGCTAGTCGACAACTGAAGCCGCATGAAAGGAATTATCCGACTCATGATTTGGAGTTAGCGGCAATTGTCTTTGCTTTGAAGATGTGGAGACATTATCTATTGGGAGTTCGATTTGAGTTGTTTACAGATCATAAGTCGTTGAAGTATCTGTTCTCCCAAAAGGATTTGAATCTTCGACAGCAACGGTGGCTAGAGTTTTTAGCATCGTATGATTTTGGTATAGCCTATACTCCGGGAAAAGGCAACGCAATGGCAGATGCGTTAAGTCGAAGACATGCAGGATTGGGAGCCATGTTTTCGGAATGGAAGAGTCTAGAGTATTTGGCTAAATTTGACTTTAGGCCTAGATGTGAATTGGAACCTGAGATGTTAGCAAACTTATCGATAAGGCCTACTCTTGTGGAGAGAATTGGCGAGAGCCAAAAGCGAGACGATAAGCTTGTCAAGATTATCCAAGATTTGGAATCTGGATTGGACCCAGAGAAGGATAAGGGATTCGAAGTCGATCGAGAGGGTTGGCTTTGGAAGCAAGGACGACTGGTTGTTCCCGATATAGATGGATTGAGAGATGAAGTTTTGAGGGAAAGTCATCACTCGGAGTTGACGATTCATCCAGGCGGAAATAAGATGTATCGGGACATGAAGAGAACCTATTATTGGGAAGGTATGAAGAAGGATGTTGGAAATTTTATTTCCAAGTGTATGAACTGCCAATTCGTGAAAGCTGAGCAGAAGAAGCCCAGTGGATTACTTCAGCCATTAGAGATTCCTACATGGAAGTGGGAGCAAGTGTCGATGGATTTTATCGATGGTCTACCTAGAACTAGGACAAGGAATGAAGGGATTTGGGTCATTGTAGATCGTTTGACTAAGAGTGCAAGGTTCATTCCTGTTCGATCAACTAGGACTGCATCGAAGTTGGCTGAGCTTTATGTTAAGTGGATAGTTCGATTCCATGGTGTTCCGAAGAGTATAGTGAGCGACCGAGATTCTTTGTTCACTAGTGGATTTTGGAAGAGCTTCCTGGAGGTTTTGGGAACTGAGTTGTGTTTGAGTACAGCTTATCACCCTCAAACAGATGGTCAGACTGAGAGAGTCAACCGGGTTTTGGAAGATCTCCTGAGGGCATGTGTTTTGGATTTCGGAGGATCATGGGAAGATCACCTTCATTTGGTGGAATTTGCATATAATAACAGCTACCAGTCAAGTATTGGTATGGCACCATATGAGGCATTGTATGGAAGACCGTGTAACTCTCCGACATGTTGGTTGGAAACTGGAGAAAAGCTGATACTTGGGCCAGAAATGATTCAACAGACTTCGGATTGTATAAAGATCATTCGGCAACGAATGAAGGCAGCCCAAGATCGTCAGAAAAGTTATGCCAATAATCGTCGTAAGGATTTGGAATTCGACGTAGGAGATATGGTTTTTGTGAAGATTTCTCCTCTGAAGAATGTTATTCGATTTGGAAAGAAAGGAAAGTTAACTCCGAGATTTGTTGGACCATTCCCGATTAACGAGCGAATTGGAAAGCTCGCCTATAGATTGGAGTTACCGAAAAAGATGGCGGGTGTGCACAATGTTTTTCATGTATCTTATCTACGAAAGTATGTGCACGACCCAACTACGGTGGTTTCTGCTGATAGCTGTGAAGACTTGGAGGTTGATCCAGTTGTTACGAGACCTCGTAAGCCGCTTCGTGTTGTTGAAACCGACACGAAACAGCTTAGGAGGAAGACGATTACGTTGCTCAAGGTACAATGGAGTGATGATGTTGACGACTGTACGTGGGAGGAGGAAGAGAGGATGAAGGCAGCTCATCCTGAACTCTTCAAGGTATGGCCCTAAGGTGTCGTGACATCTCATGAATTTGTAACTTGTTCTAAGTCTTAGAATTCTGCATGCTAGGATAGTAATTGGATGCATGGTTTGTTGATTGCTATGGATGGTAGGCATGCGGAATAATTTTGATTGCTCTTAATTGCATGGAATTTCGGGGGCGAAATTCCTAAGGGGGAGAGAATGTAACGACCCGTATTTTACGTGTCGATAAATCGGAGAATTTCTAGGTCGTTAGAGTTGTTTAAGTCTTCCTTAGCCTAAGTCGTGTGGAGGTTAGCTCGTGTGAGCGACTTATTGTTGTGGCCGAGTTAAGGATTAAAGGGATTAGTGGTTAACTCGTGCGTTGATTAGGTCGTGTACGAGCTATTGGTGAGCGGCTTAGCTAGGGTTTTAAGTCGTTAACGACTCATAGGCTTAGCTGACTTAGGATGTTGCCGAATTAGCGTGTTAACGAGTCAGTGGTGTTGCCGACTTAGTGTTAGACCGAGTTGAGATAGCGACCGACTCATAGGGTGACGACTTAAGAAGTTTCCGAGTTAAAGTAGCCAGCCGAGGTAAGAGATGGAGCGACTTAAGTTAGTAGCCGACTCAAGGGAATAGCCGACTTAGGACTTAGAGCGGCATGCATGAGTCTTATGCAGTTGGGTCGGCTCGGTGATGAGTCGTAGGCGAGATAAGGCTTGGGCTTGTGTCGTGTGTGTCTTGGGTCGTGTCTGGGTTAAGTCGTACGAAGGCTTGAGTGTTAGGTCGGGTACCTGATGAGTCGTGAGTCGTTGAGGCATAGGTTGCTAGGTCGTAAACGACCTAGTTAAGTCGCGGCATGTTGATCTGTGTTGTGTTAGGTCGGTGGTTCGAGTTAAGGGACACGGTAGTGTTTTTAAGTCGTGTGCTTTCTGTGGTCCCAGGTCGTAATGGGGTTAGGTCGTAGCATAGGCTAAGTCGTTAGGCAGTTGACTCGGAGGCTTTTGTGATGATAGGTCGCAGAGTTAGATGAGTCGTGGACGACTCATGGGATAAGTCGTGACCGACTTATAAGGGGCCGACTCAGGAACTTTCTAGCCTATAAATAGAGGGGTTTGGCTCACTTTTTGACACCGGATTTTGAAGCGACGAAGTGCTGCCATTTTGAGAGCTCGACTACAACATTTCTTAATCTCCTTTTCTCCATTCCAATCTAGTTCTAACATCCATCCAAGATCGAAGATCCAAGAGCCAAAATTGAAGATCTTCATCCAACCAAGCTAGATTTCATCGTTTCAAGCGGGATTTCGACGAATCAAGCCTTGTTCTTCGCTGTCCAGATCTGAAGTTGCTAGTTTTTTTTGAAGTGTTTGGGTGATTTGGTGAGTGGTGGTTATCTCTCACGCGGACCCAAAGGAGTATATTGGTTTGGTGGTTTGTTGGAGTGTTGTAGATAGTGATTTTATGCATTTTCCTTAGATCTAAGTATAGATCCATTACTTATGAAGATGTTTACTTTTGCAAGTTCATTCATCAAGTTGTAGGGACAAAACCCATGATTTATATTTGTTAGATCTATGCTAAAAACCCATGATTCATGTATGATAGACCTATTCTCATTTATTTACGAAATTGCCATTTTAGTTATAAATGCCTATTTAGATCTTGATTGACTACTTATTTGTTTGGATTAATGTTGCCTTGTTTGATTGTTGTGAATGAGTTATGTAGTTGATAGATTTGGACAAGTATGGTCAAAGACGATTCAAAAGCTACGGAAGAGGCTCTTGAATGGTGAAAGTTGCTTAAGGCATATGTAGTGGATGTTGAAGCTCACATGTATGGATTGGATGATGTTGAGATGGAATTTTGCCATGATGCGATGAGGCAAACCATGATGTTAAGATGAGCCTTTGCTATGATGAAGATGAGGCAAGGCATGATGTGATGTAACCTTGGTATAATCGAGAAGGATTACTCCAAGCATGTTGATAACTTGAAGGGTAGTTCGAGTTGATTGGTAATGGATGGCTCAAGAGGTAGTTTGGGCTAGGTTGAGAATAGTCGTCAAGGAGGATGACTAGAAGGCTTGGATTTCATCGTTGTTGAAGGTTCTAGCAGACTCAAAGCAAGAGTACAAGGGTTGCCCTAAAGACTACAGGTAGGTGGTCTGGACACCCTAAAGACTACAGGTAGGTGGTCGAGTACTCTGGGTAGTTGCGAAAATTCCTAGACACGGGTCATGATGACGTGCGGAGTTATGTCTAGAACCGGGGTTACCATTAGCCCTTGATAGATGGCTCAGGAAGGAGTCGGTCATTCAATTAACGGTGATTTCGAAGCAAGGTTAACAGTGATAGCCAAAGTCATGGATATTTGATTGTACCATCATTCGGCCTCAAGAGCGGTGTTTTCTGGTTGCTTATCTGATCTTG
Source organism: Allium cepa (assembly GCA_030765085.1). Taxonomy (NCBI): domain Eukaryota; kingdom Viridiplantae; phylum Streptophyta; class Magnoliopsida; order Asparagales; family Amaryllidaceae; genus Allium; species Allium cepa. The sequence continues at coordinate 827,571,610 of CM060934.1, forward strand.
GTTTAGGCCTTGGGGGTTTGTATTTGGAAAACATCGACCTTGACTCGAGTGGTTATTGCTTTACCTTAATTGTCTGCTGTGTTATGTTTGCTTCTCCTTAGTGTGTTTGGGGGCTATCACTGTAGAAAGAGGTGGAGTAGGATGGTTTGGTTCCTATTCCTTTTATCCCATATGCTCTTTTGGTTTGTTTGATAGTTGATTTACTGCTCACTAAGACTTTGTCTGACTCAAGATTTTATGTCTCCTCTTATTACCTTGGGCTGTTCATCCATGTTGGGATGGGCAGACTAGGTAGCAGTTGACAAGTGTTGTTCATGGAGATACGCTGATGATGACGAAGACGAGCAGGAGGCTTTTGCATATTCTTTCATATTATATGTACTGGGTGTTCCGCTGCTGTATTTGTTTGAGTGTTATGTAGTGAGGCTTTGATGTATGAATGATTCATATGTTTGTATAAAACTACTATGGTGCTTATATGATGATTTTCTGTTATGGAACTTCACTATATATATTTCTCTATTGTATTTTATCCATGCGCTGTGAGTTATACAATAGATTCTGCGATGTTTATTCTACCCTTGACGGTCACCCATGGCTGCCTGGCACACTTTCAGCGCACCATTCCCTTGTTTCCGTGCGAGAGTCATGGGCGGTCGTCACAAAATCAAACGCAGACTGTTGGCTCTCAGCGACACACACGACTTTCGCTATGGTACACTACTCATATTCCCCAGGAACTAGTTTTGTCCGGACTCCTCACAAGATCAACTTTAGAGCCTCCCCTTGGGGCTCAAGGCAGCACCACCACCCGGTGGCACTCCTGAGAAGTTCATTTCAAGGGAGCGCCTTTTTTCCCAGAGTCATCATCAAAACATTTTATACTATACACATATAGTATCTTCAAATCATACACCTAGTATGATCTCATACAAAGCTTCTTTACACAAAATCAATTATTCCAAAATCGATAATTCTCAAACTAGGCTTTCCAAATTCTCATATTGATTTTATCCAAATCAAAAAGCCTTTCCAAATCCAAAGGTTCCTAAAACCTTTTCTAAAATCCTCATAAGATCCTTTATATATATACAGATATATATATAATTTTTAAAACTTTGGATCACTTCAAACTTGTATAAAACTCCTTTTATACTTCAAACAATTTCAAAAACCCTTTTCTTCTGGCAAAAGATTCAACAAGGGGAGTTTCATTTTATAAAACAAAGATATTTAACTTTGTTTACTCAAAATCAAATATTCAAATTTTATTACTCCTTTCAATATCATTTGCATTAAAATCCGTACAATGTACACATATCATCCGTACGCTCTACCAAGCTGATCGCTCACTCGACCACACAATTTCACTTCCGAACTAGTATCGTCCACCCGACTTCCTAGTGCGGACACATATCTGGTTTCTTGATCAGAAACTGACATTCTCTTGCATAGTCATAACTATGATAGAGAATATCCAGAACAAATCAACAATCCTTATCCAGGTTCGCCGTACGAAAATCGAGTGAAAAATTCCAACTCGGATCGACATACTATCTCGAAATTCTATGCTCAAATCTGGATCAAATCATTATGCGAATATAACAACATACGTACACCCTATATATTTATCTTTATTGGTTATTAGCCAAATCTATTTCTCTTTCTATTCACATTTCCTTTAGATTCTACCCACTTACTCACAATTGCCTTAATCCATTTGGATTATCACCTTTATTCTTACCTTAATTGGGTATTCAATCATAAACAGTTTAAACTCTGTCCATTTAAATTAAAAATAGGTAAGTGGTTGAAAAACAATTTATAGTTTGTAAAAATAGCTGTAAAATAGTTCAGTAATTGTAAAATAATTGGAACATAGTTCAATAGTTATAGAAATTTTAAATAATTGCAAAATAGCTATAAAATAGTAATTAGCTTATAAAATAGTTGGAAAATTGTTAAACAGTTTCAAAAATAATTGTAAAACAAGTATAAAATAGTTTGGCTTTTAAAAGAAAGGTTGTATATATAATGAATAGGTTGGAAAAATAGGTTTATATTAAAACAATTTATATTAAAAATAGTCCAGAGTCAAAACTGCTCACTTCCCAATCTCCATTCTCATCAATTCAATTTAAATTTCCACTTCCATTTAAATTGACCCAATTCCAATTTAAATGACTTCAATTTCCATTGAAATTGATTCAACCCCAATTCAAGTTGAATTAACCTCAGTTTCTTTCCAAATTTAACTTCATTCAACCTTGATCTCAAATTCTACTAATTCAAATAAATTTCAATTGAACTAGTTCCAATTTCAATTCATTTCAACTCCAGTTTGAATAAATCCCAATTTTAAACTCCATTTCCAAATCAAGTTGAATTATCCTTGATTTCCTCCTAAATTCAATTCAAATTTCATTTGAATTTAAAACTATTCAACTTTAATTACAATTCCGAATTATTCAAATCAATTCGGACTAATTTGAAATTGAACCGACTTCAATTTCAAATTGTTTCAAATTAATCCAATTCAAATTTTCCATTTGAATTTTATACTTATACATCTTCAATCACAATTTCAATTAATTCAAATCAAATTCAATTTGAAATAATTTCAATTCAAATTTAAACCATCTCGAATTATATAAATCCGAGTTAAATTCACTAAGGTTGGTTTAACCCTTTAAACCAAGTTAACCTTTATTTAAAGCTTTTAAACAATTTAATTTCTGAGCTTTATCTACTTATTTAAAAGTTTACATCAGAGTTCCAAACATTTTTAACTTGAAAAATCAATTTATTACCCAATTTTATCTACTAGTTTGAAACCAATTCTTAAACAAGTCTAATTTTCAGATTCAATCATTTAGGTTTTCAGTTCAAAGTAATTTCATATCCTTAATTTCAAATTAACGTTAGATTTTTTCTTTTATCTCAATAATGGATATATTACCATACTTCATTTCTCATTCATTAGAAACAAATCCAATTCACAACTTAAAGATTTTTAACAACAATAGGATGATATCATCTAATTTATTTTAAAACATCCATTCATTTTCAATTTCTAGTTCTCAAATCCATTTTGAGATCAACAAACTCTCAATTCCAATCTACCATTTAACTTTCCAAGTTAAATCTTAATTTCATCTTCAAATTTCCAAATCAGGTAGATCATTCCAACTTATTTAACTCTTTCCCCAGTTAAACTCAATTCACTTAATCCAGTCAATTTTACCCAATTTGAATTTCCGTTTCAAATTCTAAACTTCACATTAATAATCTTCCCATTTATAAGTTCAAAAACTTAGCACTTCGGGTATCACATCTTATTCCAAATTCAAAACTCACCATTTAGAGTTTATTTCAAACCACCTTTGATATTATGTATATCCACATATATACATATTAATTTCTTTCACGTACCAAGTTATACTTTAAAATTTTAAACCACCTTTGGTTTTCAATTCAAAACAAATTTCTTTAAATTTTCAAACAACTCTTGTTTGAAATAGGACCATTTCATTCAAATGCACTAAATAATATTATTTATTATCTCTTTTAATAATTTGAAAACAAATTCCAAATGTTTTTAAATTTTAAGATTCAAACTTCACAATTTAGATCAACTTTAATTTCAGTTTATATCCCATACTTATCTAAATGGTTTACTTCCTTAAAACATTTCATTATTATGTTATTCTGAAATTCTTTCCCAAATTCACGAATTAAATTTCAGTTTGAATTTATTTCAATCTTATCTTTATTCAATTTAAAATTCAGTTTGGTTGTGTTATATTACTTCTCAATTTAATTCCAATAATTTTAACAACCAATTCCCTTAATATTTATTAGAAAGAAATGTTGCTTTATGTATCAAAATATATTCTTATATAAAAACTTTTAAAATCTTTATATAAGAAAATAACAAGTACGCCCTCATATATATATATATATATATATATATATATATACACACACACACACACACACACACTCAACTCATTCTAAGGTACCACTTCCCCTATCCTTAATGAGTAATCCAACCAGAGCCAAGGTTCTCGCTTAACCTTCAGCTCTGATACCAAATGCAACGACCCGAAAATTCCGATCTTGAAATTTCCAGATAGTTAAGAAAAGAAGAAAAGAGAAAGAAGAAGAAAACAGGAACAAGTCACAGAAATCTCACATTCGCAGTGGATCAAATATAATATCAAATAAAATAGCAGTTATACAAAGAAAACTACATCTGTTAATTTACATTTAAATACATCAGAGTTACACGTATCCATAAACACTGGACAAATCAATCATGTCCATATACTACAATATCACAATGGAAACTCTCCACACGTCCCTGCCATCCAGCTCACCTCCTGAGCTCCAAAACGTCCTTACCTGAAAATCTGTAATACTCGGTCTGACCCGAGCATTACATCAAAGTAACACCCAGGTCAGGCTGGAAACCAGCGTGAGTAAACCCATCTAACAAAGAATACAAAAACATACAACTTATATAACCCGGGTGACTTATATCAATTTACAACTTCACAAGTGGTTATAGACATTACTAATTTCACACCTCAATTTCTAAGTACCAAAACTTAGATTTATGGTCCAATTCACTTAAATCATTCCATTTCAGCCTATTGATTTCACATATCAATTTATAATAAATCGAAGTGGTTTCGGGTATTTATCGATACCCGACCCCAGTCTCTTCGAATCCCATATTATTTTAACCCAAGTTACTCAGATGAAATACAATTTAATTTTAAATATAGGATGTCACATCCACACAGAAACTTATCATACATCCCAATCTTACCATACCATAAAGCATTTATATTAGAGAAAGCGTTCAATTTAAGACATCTAATCAATCCGGTCATTCACAAGCAAGACCAATTAATCACATTATCTCAAATTAATCAATCAAATTAATTTTCTTCCATCACTAAGAATCATGCTTACTTATTCATTAACTAGTCACAAACCAGTTATTCATTAACTAGTCACAAACCTGTTATTTAATTACAATTTTAATTAATTACCTTTAGTAATTAATCATAAATTAATCACATTTATTAATTAATTAATCGCATTAATTAATTAACTAAAATTAACTAAGTAATTAATCTTTAATTACTTACATGAGTAATTACCTTCTAATTACTTCCATTAGATGATTACCCTCTTAATTAATTATTTAACAAGTAATTAATTCCATCATTAAATAATCTTTAACTATTTAATTAATTAATTACTTCATAATTAATTTACTTTAAAACCAATTTATTAATTAATTCCTCAATTAATTACATCTAGTGATTATCCACTAATCACTTCAACTTTATTTACTCTCATGAGTAATTTTCCACTAATTACTTCCATAAGTAATTACCATTCTTAATTACATTCAATAATTAACCATTGATTACTTCCTTAAGTAATCACACTTAATTAATCAATAATTAAATGATTATTTAAAATTAAATAATCAATTAACTAATTATTTAAAATTAATTAAATAATTAACTAACATCTTATATTTAAAAAAACCTTAATTAATTAAGAAAACATTATTGTTAATTAAACTTTATCTATTTAATCATATTTTAATTAAGTATTCTTAAATTCATAATAAAATAATTTAACCATATTTATTTTTATAAATAAATTATTTGAATTTAAATCAAATTTTAATAACTTAACAATAAATTATTCTATTTGGTTTTCAAAATTTTAACAATAACCTTATTTGGAAATAAGGCATTAAGAAATCAAGTTTAAATTTTAAAACACTTCAAATTATCTAATATAAACTTATTTATTTTCAATATAATTTTGGAAACTTTGTTATTAAAACATTACTTAACAATTTACTTAAACTTTGATTAGATATTTTAAAATGAAAACATTTCTTTTGAATTAAGATTCAAAGCACTTTCTTAAATTAAAATTCAAAATTTAGCTAAGTAATTACTTTCAAAAACATACTTCTTAACAATTTAAATTTGAATTAAATTCAATTAATGCTTTAAAAGTTTGATTTACTTTATTTCCAAAACAACAAGTTTAAATTTAGTTTTCTTTATAAACTTGTTTATAACTTAATGCTTGATTCTTAAATTATTCAACTCAAGTTTATTTTGAAACTTACACTAACATAGTACCAGCTAACACAGCAAACAAAATCACTCGAGCCAGCCCCGAAGACCTCCAGCCCCCTTCAATCTTCGAGTTGTACACGATGAAAACACGAGCCTTCTTCGAGAGAAAAAACTCGTCTTCCCCAAATCATTGTCCAGTGCACGCGAACGTGCACGGTGCACGTGAGCCATCGCCGGTGGCCACCAAAAGTCGTCGCGACAATCGTCATCGATCACTCTAACACTCGCAAGCACAACCGAAAACCCAGATTCAACAATTGGTATGCGAATCAAAATTTGGCAAATCGTACCAAAAACTGCAGCTACAACTCGACACCAAACCCACAACGCCGACCACCACGCCGTCATTACACCTCGCCGACCCCACCATCAAAGCGCCATGACCATGAACATCAATTCCCCCAAATGCGATCGAACTCGATCCATCTTCCACGACGCAATTGCTAAGACAGTCAAGACGAAACCCAAACTAGTATAAACCCTAGTTCATTCAAATCCCATCGATTTATCCTTTGAAAAAAATTAAATTGTATTTTCCCTTCATCCACAACATACAAACAAGCTTCGATCAAGATTCTAGCTTCAATTATCACCTTGATCTTCGGCAAATCACTAAAACCCAATTTTCGAACAAACCCCAAATACATACAAAATACCCAACTAAAAATTATGAATTGCATATCAAAATTAATGATTTTTAACTATTAATCCAACTATACAACCAAAAGCAAGAATTAAGAATATAAATTTTTGACATGCATCAGTTATTTACTGTAATATCTATTTTAAAAATTATTTGTTGCATTTTAAATTAAGAAACTATTTTTAAAATTTCTATCAAACATTGACATACAACTTTTATTCATATATACAGATCTAATATAATTTAGATTAAAAGATTTTTATTTTTCTTTCGAAATTTTCCTTAAGAAAATAGTATTTGTAAAAGAACAGAGATGAACATAATAGGTTTCCTATCTTCAAACATTTTCTATCAACAGCATACACATATAACAGTACAAATATTCATTAACAAAGCCAAATCCATCACATGCAACAATAAATTCAACTACACTAAGATAAAAACTGTTTTTAAAAAAAATTTACTCACCTTTTAAACTCTGAACAGAGTAATAGTTTGAAATCTGGACTGTCTACTTAATTTAGATCTGAATCTTCTTTGTTTACTTGAACCTGAGTTGCTTCCTTGATTTTCTTTAGATGAAGGCAGGATTTAATTTAGTTTTCTCCTTGTAAATTGAAGCTTGAATGTTAATCAAATTGTTGTTGTTTTGGTCTGAACTTGATTTTAGACTTAAGCTTGTTGCTTGATTAAATTTTGAATTTGATTTCAACTGAACTTGAATTTTATTTTCCTGGTTTTAGTTCCTTCCCAGGTTTTGTTTTTAGTAAATTTTGAAAAAGAAAGAAAGAAGGTGTAGGGATGTTTTTAATAATCTTGTTTTAATTTTACTTACATAAAAAAGGCCACTTGTTAATTTACTTCCATTTGTCCCTAACATGCATTAATTTATTTACATTTGTTTAACTATATACACTTTAACTTACAAGTGTAACTTCCTTGAATTAATGAAATTTTGAAATGGTTCTATAAAATTTATATATTTATATTAGTATGTATTGTCAAATTTTTTTATTCTTATTTTAACTATTATACTACTTAGATACTACAAATTCATATTTTATACATTTCCTTATGTATATATTAAAATTAGAAAAAGAGTTTATAATCCCAGTTTACTCTTATGACATTTTCAATTGAATTTTAAATCCAAATTTTATTAAAAATCTATTTTTATAAATATATATCAAATTAAGACTTATTTTATTTGTTTAAATTACAAATTTGTATTTTAAAACTTTTTAATCCTGTTAATTATTCAATTAACAGATGTCTAAAAATTTGGGCTATCACAAACTTATATACATACTAAAAATCAAATCTTTAAAAACTCTTCAACATTCTTTTTTTTCTAAAATTCCTATATTTTCCAAAGTCATTTACTATTTCACTTATACGAATATTTTTGTTTGATTTTAAACAGAATTATTTTTATACCTTCTACTGTAAATATATTTTTTCCTTGTGTGTATATATATATATATATGTATATATGTGTATATATATATTACCAGTTTAACCTGATTAAAATTACAGTATATAACCTCATTTACAATTCTATTTTATTTTATTATTTTTCAAAATCTTGTCTGAAAGTATACATGTTTGTTGTGAATTAACATACAAATACATATATTAAAAAAATATACAATACCTCACCGCAACAGGACCTCCGACGAACAGACCTTCTCGCGAGCACAAATCCCCAAACCCTAGCCGATATCGCATCATACATGCCTGGGAAACGAATCCCCTCCTCCTCGCATGGCCACTGCTTCTACCATCACTACTATTGAGAGGTCGCCATCACCAGATCAGTAATGAATCATGACCACGAGCCCTAGCAACATCGAACGACGAACAGTCAAGATGAACCATTAGAGAAGAACGGAGTGGCCCATGTCGTCTTCACTACCTCACGAGCTACCAGAACTTCTCATGCCTCCATGCCTCACAATGCCCTAGCCAAGCTCATCCATCCACACGTGCACGACTCTGATTTGAAAAGCCCGACATTAAAGTCGAAGAAAAAGAAGGTCGCGTTTGGATTTTTTTTAATCTGCCATTTTTTTACAGTATTTCGAATTGATGCCAAAGAGGAAAGGGATTCGATCTGATTTTTATTTCATCTGGGTCGAGTTCTTCTCTTATTATTTTTTTTTTTAAAAACAACGCGTGTCAAGAGAAAAGAAAAAAAGAAGCCAAGTGTTTAAAGGAAAGAAATGTGCAAAATTTGCCCTGAGAAAACACTATTATATTAAATACATAAAAAAAATTTAAATTTAAATTTAAATCGTTTAGAAAATGAAACCTAATTTCGTTCTCCTATCTAGGCGTGAAGTTAGGCATCTATAATGTTAAACCCCTATTTCGAACGCAATGGAAAAGGTTCCGAGTCCTATTTCGATCGTATGGAGAAGATAACTTTTGGACCTTATTATTATATTGAATTTTCGATTTAATTTCGGTGTGTTTACTTACCGTACGGCCAAATGATCACTACAAATACTACAAAATTGAAATCTGATAGTAATACACTATTACAGATCCAATGGAACTGGGTTCGTCGAATTCCGAGACTGTGCCTCGGAAGGCTATTTTTTAAATATCAATTTAAATGTTATATTTTTAAACTGAATAAACACTGTTAAATTCAATCTTAACTCATTTATTATCTTCAGTATTGTTAATATAAATCTTATAAGCTTCCAAATTATTTTCAACAATCCCAAAACTGAAGATTCTATATTTTACCCAATTTTTAATTATTAAATTCAATAATTTAATTATCCAATAAACAGTGATATTTGAAATTCACGTTGAAACTTGGCTTTTAGACATTAAAATCAATTAAATATCCCAATGTCAAATATCCAAGAATTCCGAGTTGTCATAAGGAGGGTCCTAACAAAGAGGCTCAAGCTCGAACAAATATGATTCTATAATTAATTTTACTCCATATGCTAAGTTTTGCTAAACTAGAGCTCTAATACCAACTGTAACGACCCGATATTTTGAACTATTTGCATCCACACATGTCGGACTTGAATTTCTCAAAACAATAGGTTGTTAATTATATATTTGGCAGAACTCAGCATATGCAGTAAATAAATCAATCACAGAATCACAGACACAGCGTAGTATAACAATAAGCAGCATAATGGATAAATTGTAGTTCATGAAGCTACTATAAAACATCAGAGTCTGAAACAAAATACAACAGAATATCTCAAATAACATGAAATCTCAAATACAAACAGATGACAAGTTTGAACAAAACAACTAGAAAAGTTGAATAGATAAGATGGATCTTCAATAAAAGCTCCAATCTCCAAAGGTGAGTCTTAAATGTTGTGGCACTCGGTCTGACCGGAGCATAAAGCAAAACACGAAACACTCGAGTTAGTATTAACATTATTATATCCATAAATTCAAATCAAGTGAAATGTCAACTGAAATACAAGTAACTTAGAGGATGTTTGGGATTTCCATCCCCTAAGGATCCATGGAACTATCTACTATGCAGTAATATACGTTATTATAATATGTCTATAGTAAAGTAAACTATCAAAATAACATTAAGGCGTTACCCATATCCCCCGTAACACAATTTTATATATTTCCATAGTCTATATAGTACCGTAATTCCTCCATAAACTAGAGGGCAATTAGAGGGCACTCCATTGGTACGGAACAAACCAAACTCGTAGAAGGCGCGATAGGGCATGCAATAAGGCAGTCGAGGCGATGCCAGGATAGATGTACTGTTTGTGTATCCCCAATAGTTGAAATGCATAGTAGCTACTACCACCCACCTCATGACACACTTCCAAATCAAGGTGCACCCAATCAAATCACAAAAGAAACAAAATGGTATCGAAGAAATGTGTGCGAACGGAGGAATGACCTCACTTGGCACGGCGTGGCTCCAGTTTTAGCCACATCAAGCTGACTCACGATAGTCGGGGCTATGTAAATACCATATAGAATCGTCACCAAACCATCCTACTTCATTCTGAAACCACTACTTACACAGTTGTTAAAGTGGTATTCGGTATTGGCAGGGAGTATGACAATATCCGAACCCGGTCTCTTTAAATACCAAATGCTTATTTCACTTTGTAGTCATTTCATTTCAAATAGTTCATGCTTCATATCAAAAATCATATTCATTTCAAAACCTTATCAATTAAATATCATTATTCACTTTAAATAATATCCATTTCCAGAGTCGTAACACTTTAAAAATTATAACACTTTCGAAATCGAAAACACTTTTGAAATCTTAACAATTTGGAAATCATTAATTTTGACTTAAACGGTTTAGATATTGAAAATAGTGTATATGTGTGTGTGTATATATATATATAATAAATATTTATAAATTAAAATAGTTTATATATTAAAATATTTTATATATTAAAATATTTATATACTAAAACTACTTTATAAAATAAAAAATAGTTTCCTCCAATTTTGCAAATCGACTCAAATCATCTTAAATTCCAAAATTAAAATTAATTCTAGTTTAACCATTTCAATTCAAAGTTCAAAGATTCAAGTTTAAATATTCCAACATTTACAGCACAAATTTCATTTATATTTCAACATTTAACTTTAATGTTTATTCAAAGTGGAAAATATTCACTTACCCATTTAATAACAATTTATTTAAATCGCAATTTATAAATTAAAATCAATATTAAATTTCAATCTCAATTTTTTTTAAAATTGAGAATATTCATTTAATCTTATAAATCGTATTTTTTCCAAAATCTCAAAATCATTAAGTTCAAATAAGTTTTAATTTAGATTCAGTTTTCAACCAATTAAATTCCAAGTCACATTAATTTATCTTCCCAACCTTTATTACTAAAGTTATAAAAAAAATATTAATATAAATTTAAACAAATACTTAAAAATAATACAAAAAAAATTAAATTAAATTTTATTAAATTATATCTTATTATTAAATACATTTGTATTAAATCCTATTTTATATATTTTGAAAATAATAGAATTATAAGAAAATCTTAAAAATTGGATTTTCTAAAACTAACTTATAAATTAAAATTTCCAAAACATTTTATTTAAAATCTAATTTTTTTTCCTTATATATGAAAGTAGCACTTATTTATTATATAAAACAATATTTATTCAAATCCATATATTTCCTTTTAAATTTTGAAAATCATTTTCAAAATATAGACCAACGGCATCCGTATATAATTTTCTACCCTATGGTCAAGTGATACAGATATTTATCATTTCAATCCGCAATTTAAATATCTATGGGTACATATCATTTCAACCTGCAATCCTAAAATTCAAAATCAATGAAAATCGCTTCGGTTTTTCATTTCAACCCATAACGATTTTCCCCTATTCTATAAAACCGTTTGGTTATGTATCATTTCAACTTATAGGGAATTTAAATTAACAGGGATCTTGCAGAGTGGGAGCAAATATGATAAAATATAACATACCAATAACAGGCATATATCATCAGTGATAAAATGAAAAAAAATATACACACTAGGATATGGTGTCATATATCATAGATGAATAATTTTAGATAATGGCAATATCATATTTGACAATTAAATAACTAACAAATTCAAATTTAGCGACATATTTCAACTGTCATTTCAAGTGAAATCAAATTTACTAAATATAAGAATGATAATCATGAGTGATTGCTCACCTTTCGAGGCTAGAGAAATTTGATAACGGATTGAGTTGCAAATCCGAGCTACGAATTTCAAAATAAAGTATGATGAACATGGATTTGATGATCAAAGCAAAGTTGCAAATTTGGAATTGACGGAACAAATCAAAATTAGCTTAATATAATAGAAACGAAATAAATATTATATCCATATATATCTTCTCTAATAATCAATATAAGATTTTGAACTCATATTTAAAATTATATATATATATATATATTGAAATAAGTGCTAAATTTAAACATTTATGCAATAAAATCTCTAAATATGTTTATTCAAAACCTAGACTCATGTATACTCTTATAAAAATTAATATATAACATATACAAACTCACGTACATATTATACTTAAAATCAATATTTAGTATAAGAACCAATATAAAATTACTTCATTATAAACTCAAACAGACCATTTATAACTCATATATAAATAAACATGAAATATATGACTTATGTTAACATGTAATTGAAGAGCCTGGAAAATCAGATTCTCTAATACACTTATATATATTTGAAAACCCAAACTCATATATACTTATATAAATAGGCTAATATATAATCATATATACTAACTTACATACTTATTATATCAAATCAATATTATTATAAGCCTATACACATATATACTTTGAAATCAACAATATATATATATATATGACTAATATATAAGCTGATATATATATATACTTACAGATCAAATAAGAACTTACAAAAATAATATAGCTTATCTATACAGTACTTATACATGGTAGATCTATATAATCATACTGTAAGCTAAACATATGTAGATTATATAAGTAAACTATTATAAATTTTTACGTATAAGAAAAATATATGTACAACCAACTATTTTTAAATATCTAGAGTAAGTTATAATATATATATATATATATATGTAACATATATGTATATGCAAACGTATACCTGCAAGCTTCAAAGAGAAGCAAGCGAGCATGCTTGCTGTCAGCATTGGGTGGGGAAAATGATGAGCCAACTTCGGCTGAGAGGTGGGTGGAGTTGGATGCGGCAGGTGCGGCTCGGGTGGCTGTTCTTGGGTTATCGGCTGTAGATGTGGAGAGGGAAGGAGGGCACGGCTCGGAGCTGACAAGGGTGAAGTGGGTGGTGACTCGTGGTGGCTTTAGGTGATGCATGTGGTCGGTGGAGGAGGCTTCACGTGAGAGGAGCGAGGTGGATCTAGGGTTCATGCTCAACTGGGCTACTGATGGGGTCGCGAAGTTGTTGTGGCGGAGGAGTTTGAGGATGTCCGAGCGACAGAGGGGAAGTGGATAAGTAGGGAAGTGAGGTCGATCGGTTTCCTCGGTTTGATGGGCTGGAAGGCAAACAAGGGGGGAAAGGAGGCCGAGCAATGGTGGATGGTTGGAACTGTGGTGAGAAGATTGAAGAACATGAAGGTGTTTGGAATAAGAGGCCAAGTAGAAATAGCAGGTTGACGAATTTGCAAACAATATATATATATATATGTTAGAATGAAAAATATTTGAAGCCTTTTTTCTCTTTGATTTCTAGAACAGAGAGGAAAGGAAGACAGAAGACAATGAACAAGCACATAAAATGAAAAGCGGAAACGGCCAATAGTCAGGTATGTGAATATCAAGAAATAATAAAAGTAAAAAGGCCGTTTGCATTCAACTGGTAGGCAGATAAAAGGACAAAGAGAAACCAAAAGGCACAAATATGGATACTGATATGGAAATCTTTGTACTGATTTTACGGCGCACCAAACCCCGAAATGTACAAAGGGTATACTGTGATGATCAGCATGACAAGGCGATCAAAATGGTATACAGATATCCACGATACAATCATCCTATCAGAAGTCGATATTCGGCACCAAAAATGCTGCTAAAACGCTGAAAATAAGATAAATGTAGCAATAGCAGTCCAAATTTGGCGAAACGAAATATGACATCTCACTCAGAAGATGATGAACATTTTTATTATATAAAAATATTCGGGTTTGAAAAATATTTTATTATCATCAAGAATTAAGTGATTTAATTTTAGATAGAATTACACAACAAAATAAACTTCCATATCTTTTGATGAAAATTTAACGTTTGCTATGTTTATATAGACATATTTCACATATCAAATTTTCATTTTCAAATTCAGTTATTTAAAATTTCACAATAATTCAGTTAATTACGTTATAAAAACGTTAAAATTTATGGATCGTTACAAAACACCTTCAGTGGAAAGCTATTTATTATTTTTCACTGTGCAACTATGCTCACTACTGTATCATTTACTTAACTCGCCACATCACAATTCAGAATTGTGAAGTATTTACAATGCAAGATTATAGTTATGGACTTTTTCAGCTTTCCAAATTGAGCTATTTCATTCACATTCAAGCCACACAGAGATTTACTTACCATCATCAACGTCAATGCTACTTGTCAGGCTAACCATACCCTTCTTTACTACCTCTATCAACAGCTTCCATCTATTTCGAAAATAACACACATAGGAGAAGGATATAAGGGTAATATACGATAGAAAAATAACAAGCACGTCCCCAGAAGATTACCTTGGTAATCATCGTATACTCCTACCACCCTATTAATATAGGGTGACTACCACACACCTAAGGAAAATAGAGACTCTAAGTCACTCTAAGGCCAAGACTCGTGTCAAATTATTCTATACTGTTATAAACCTGCTCCGATACCAACCTACATTGCTCCATCCATATACCCATACCACCGAAGAGAATTGCTAGGTAATCATGTCTAGTAATATGAAGAATGAGGCTTGTTAGAAGCAACCACACATGAATATTCCCTTAAGCTAGCATTGATAAGTATTATAATCTCATATAACACATCCATACATATCCAGTATCGGAAAAAGCAATAAAAATATAGGTATACTAGGATACAATAATATACAACTTATATAAATGAACATAGAGTCACAGACAGTAGCAAAATATAATATGTCATAAACTGATACCAACTGCTAGCTCTGATACCAAACTGCAATAATGTGTCTCCCTAAACCTATACGCACACATATTGAGTCAAGTTCAAAATACACAATTCATAGCCATCTCATCAAAAATAAATAGAGAAATTTAAAGGAAAATGTACATAGCCATCACTCAAAATATATGTATATGTATGTATGTATGAATGTATGTATGTAGGTATGTATGTACACATCGTATCCTCTAAAGCTCAACCATCAAAAATGGCTAATCCCTGTACCTAAAAAGTTTTGAACTAACCCTAGTACTATATAATTAAAAAATGAATCAAACTACATCTGAATCCAAGGTAAGCAAAAAAAATAAGCATGTTAATAAAAGGGAAAGTATGAATATGACACAATGTAACATCTATCGTGACGTCATAATAATATACCATGCATTGCATCTCAATATCACCTACGAAATACCTATAAGCAAGTAGTAATAATCATATTATTAAATTGAGTGATAATAATCAAACTTATTGAAATCTCAAAATGCAGTGGACAAGCACATAACTTGTCTATAAAATCACCAATAAAGTGATGAATCTTGAACCATACCAGATACGAAAGTCAATAACCAAAATATAAATCTTGGCTTGTAGTCCAAATGAAGTGAAGACTTCCAATTGTCAAGCCCTAAAAGATGGATCAACAAACATAGAATTCCAAATAAATAATCAATGCATCAGATCTAGATTTAGGTCCTAATGAAAGTAATAACTTCCGGTTGTTAAGCCAAAAAAGATAAATCAAGAAATCTGGAACCTAAATAAAACGTAATCCATACAAAATACATCAATCAATATCCAGGCATACTATCTCGACTTAGAGACTTAATAGAAGTAAACACTTATGACTATTAGATCTTGGAGACAGCGACAAATAATAATCTCAATATAGCACAATTCATATGAAATATCGAAAGAAATATCCAAATAATTATCTCTACCTATAGTTCTAATGGAAGTGATAACTTCAGACTATCAGGCCCTTCGAGATATCAAGAAATGTAAACTCAAATAAACATCAAAATCAGTTAAATACTCAATATACAAAATCCTTTATCTTGATCATAGTCCTTAGAGAGGGGAAATTCTCGACTGGATGGTCCTAGGACACAAAAACAACAAATCATACAAAAAGAAGATCTCTTAGCCATTGGCTCCTATAAGATAATGACAAATAAGCTCACAGCAAGTCTCCAATGTCATACATAGATAATAAACTGCTATTTAGGATTAGGTAATCTTAATTGACAGATCAACACGCAGCTAGTTTTTAATGTCAAATAACTATTGTCTCTGATAAGGTGATAATATCAAATATCTTATATATAATGGATCTACCTAAATAATCCAAATAGGAGACTGACAGACTGTAGCACTATCCAAGAAACACAAATGACCGCAATCTGTTTCCTATGGTACCTTACTTAGTCCCAGAATCGTGACACTCATGTCTATTGCATGTCATAAAAACATCGCAAGACTACGCTACGCATTCATTGTGAATCCTATTTGCCCTTGATAACAGTCTGTTGGTCCTTAAGTGATATCTAGACAATGGCAGTAATGAGAGAAATAACCCTCGACATACAAACTCAACAAGGTGACCTCATGGGTATGGGGCGTAACCCCACAATCGAGACCGCTAGGATGCATAAATAGCAAATCTGGTAGGTTTCATTCACATGCTCTCCATAGTGATATGAACCTTATGAAATAGATTCCCATACTATCAACTTGATAAGTCTTAATAAGAGTGATAGCTAATACTCTCTACCCCATGAGTCCTAATGAGAGCCATTTCAAATACTCTTGACTCTAGGACTCTCGATGAGGGTGATTGCTCTAGACTATAAGGGTCCTAATGAGAGCATATTAATATAAAAAATCCTTAACAACTAGCCCTTGTAGTAGATAATGATACTAGACAATTAGTCCATATAAGATTCAATGAAAATACTCTCGATGGGATGAGCCTGATGAGAGTAATAACAAATACTCTTGACCCCATACGTCCTAATGAGAGCATCATAACTTAATAATACCTCAAGTACTTGCCCTAGCAGTAAATAATAATATCACTCGACTAGTTAGTCCTAAAAGGATAAATTTTTAAATCCCAATGTACCTCTAGCTAGTAGCCTTTTGGAGAGTTATAGAACTCTCGACTACTAAGCTCTAAGGAGTCACATCAAGACGATATTATAATTCTAACCCATCCCTAGAATATAAATCACATCTAATCATCAATAGCACTTGAAAAAATATTACTTGAGCATTCCATACTACTCAGTAATTACTTGAACATTTACTAGAATCAAGTAAACTAGACTCAACAAATCAACAATTATTATATAGTATGAGTCATTATAATAACCCAATAAAATATTACCGAGCATCCCATACCATTCGGTACTACTAATTTTTTACTTAACATCCTCATTATAGAATTAAATCATAAAATCATGGAATATTCTATATAGGAGGATTCAAGAGAGAAATCGAAAAGGTATTACCAAATTTCCCATGCTGCTTGATATTGCTATATCGTTAAGTCAAAATTTTCATCATATAATATTCCATATAAATTGCAAATCAATTAATTTTGAACCACTAAACATATAAAAAGGGAACTATATTTCAAAACTCTTAAAAATAGATTTCTATAATCAACCATTCCTTTATTAAATTACTTTTGAGTCCTTTTTATCAATTATATACGTTATAAAAGAAATTCCCTTTTAGGAAAATATTATTAAAGCCCCTCATTTAAACTTATAATGTAACGACTCGAAAATTCATTACTTTGGGAAAATTTTAATATTAAAATATAATATTATTATTATTATTTACATAAATGATAATGCTTGAATAATAAATAATATTGGTAATCTTATTTTGAACAAATATTTACAAAGATACACACCTAGGAAAATATAAATAAAATGACCGAAAACCATTTTATCAATAAACTGCTCTTAGACCATCCGACATCGTGCATAGAGCTGGATACATACACCTACTTATCTATATGAGTGAGAATATGTAATAAAATTATATATTTTATTTTTGAAATTTAAATCTCTTTATGACATCATCAATGATATCACTATTTTGGAATAAATGGTTTTTAAATATAAATTGAGTTTAAATGATTTAACAATTATTTTAATTATTAAATAAGCCCTTTTAATTATTATATAATGACAAAATATTATCACCAAACTTTGTTTACAAATATATATATATGTATGTATGTATGTATGTATGTTTGTATGTATGTATGTATGTATGTATGTATGTATGTTAACTAAAAAATGAAAATATGATAGGACATTGGAATCGAATTTCATAACAATTTAATATAGAAAAGGTATATAACTTTATGGATCATTGTGACATACATATCCATATGTCACATGCATACATATACATACATATAGCATTTATAAATATATGTATGTATATATGTATGTACATTAATAAATATCTAAGACATTTTCCTGAACTTCATCCTTAAGAAGCCTAAAGTCAACCTCTCTTACAACCAAAGTAGAAGCATATGGTATACACATTGGGGTACTCGGCTGTGAGTGATAAGGTAGGAGGAGTGATGGTGAGGAAATGGTGATGTATGTGCACATAAATATCATGATATTTTTTATCACTATTTGGCCTATAAATACCACCATCCTCTTCACTTCATTTGCTCATAAATTCATAATTCACTTATCCCTTCCACTTAATGCCTTCCTACCTTACGAAATTAATGAAGAAAATTATGGCAAAAAGTAATTAAAAGTGTGTATGTGTGTGTATTATACAAATACCTCCAAGCTAAAGCAAATCTCCTCCTTCTCCCCCTCTTAATCCATGGACGCCGCCTCTTATCATCCTTGGCTAAGCCTACCTCCACTTGTAAGCATAGGTCAAGCCTTCCCAAAGGACCAAAGCTTGATTCTATAGGCTCCAGTGCGATCGTTGCAAAGCTATAGCAAATTTTTGTACAGTTAGGAACGAACTCAAAGTGAGAAACTTTGTTTATACTATGATATTTTAAATGCTATATATGTTTGGCCATGTTTGGTTATGATGATTATGAACCTTGTTTGGATATGATAATATGCTTTTTTGGATGTGTAAATAATTCACGATTAATATACGTCGAATATCACAAAGAAAATCACTTTCCTTTAATAAATGAAATGGTGTATATGAGATTGTTGAACCTCTTTAAAATGGTTTAAAATGATTAGGAATGTTTTATAAACATTTAAAAGTGTTTCGACAAAGTTTGGAAAGGATATGGAAAATTAGTTAAAGTAGGCGCTTCGCGTAACGGTAGTTCGTAATTTCATGCCATAGAAAGTTAAACTCATTTATAGAATGGAATCAACGTCAGAATTCTTTGGAATAATAATTTTACCAACTCTTATAATCATAGTTTTAATACAAAATACAAAGAATGAGATTTTGTTTAGTAGATTTTGAAATATGAGCAGATCAAATTTTCAAAATAACCGCGCTTTGGCATCTCGGAAACCAAAAAGATAAATTCTTTACAAACAATATTTTTAACTCTTTAAAAATATGAAATAAATTATAGAAATATAATAAAATGTTTTAAAAGAGATTTGAGTAATTAAGATGGATTTCTAAATGATCAAAAAGTCATTTTGATCAAATAAGCTTTTAAAACACTATTTGCATCCCTTTTTGCTACATTTTTAATAACTTCTAAAATATGGCTTTAAACATAAGTGTTCTTTTCCAAATATTTTATAAATGCTTTCAAAAAATAATTAAGTATTTAAAAGATAATATGGAAGTTTTATAATTTATTTTAAAGAGTTTAAATAAATGATTTAAAGAAAAGCTATTATAATTAAGTAATTTAATCTTGGCTCTAAAAGTCGAAGAGTGGACTGGATTTTTCTATTCGTGAGATATGAATATGAGGTGTTTAAACTAAGGGGACGATCAAGAGCAACCAGTACCCTGGCTCACCTGGCCTTTTTCCTAGGCGAGGGATAGATAAGGTCGAAATGTCAAAAACGAGGTAAGTATAAGAGATTTAATTTTTTCCATATTTAATAGAACTTGGATTGTATAGAAATAATCTTCTTATACTTGGTGTTAAATTATGAGGAGGGAATCCATACTATCCATGTGAATTTAAGAGGTGATTTCACCATTATTCGATGTATAGTAAAGGTTGATAATGAATTTGATATTGAGTAGAATTAGTATAATTTCTATCAACCCTTTTTATACTCAGTAATGTATTCCAATATGACTTATGAAAATGATTTGATATTTCTAAAGTTAAAGAGAAGATTGATGATTTCATATATACTGAAAAGAAATGTATTAACGATATATGTCTCTAGAAGATATTTTATGATAAACAGAAAGTAATTAATCAAATGATAATCACCTATTTACTTAACATCTTTTTATCGATGATTGACTTGAAGGAGACGGGATGGGATTTAGGTTCTTCCTATCCAAAAACTACTTCGAACTTATATATGTTTGAAGGTTAAGATATGGAATGATAATAAAATTAGATGATGGAATGTAGGGGCTACTTGTCACTGACCCTCATGGGAAATTTCCCGTATCATATATTTGTGATAATAGTATCTTCATTTGAATTCAATGCAAGGGCTGCTTGCTACTAATCCTAGGGGCGATTCCCGAAAAGATGTAGTAGGAGAGTTCCTTTGGTTTATCCTATTCCTAGATAACTTGTATGGACGAATGTCTGACATTGCATTTCCAACATACATGTACATTGATTTTTACAAACATACATCTGTTTTTTAGTGTAGGAAGTAACTCTCTTACAAGTAGGATCCTTGTCTGAGACATATGAGATCAGAGGTTGTATATTATTAGAAATCAATAGTGTGATGGAATTCGCAATGTGGCATTCAAACTGGAATGAGCTATGAGAAAATTAATCGTTATTTGGACCTCATCACTTGAAAATGGCTTAAATAAGGCATGTTGTAAGGCTATGTTGTTCCCAGCCATGAGGGTAGGTTCATCACCTTTCTAGATTTCTCTTTATATGCCGAGTATGTTGTGTATGCTATGGGATCCTAGATAATTCGGTTACGACCAGGGTGATGTCATACTCGGCTCTATCCACCATCAGATTGGTCTACGGGTAGACCGCTCTTGCTAGATATAGAGGTTTCGAAGATGTCAATCCTCGGTACATTCCTCTAAAGATGTACTGTACAAAAGGTAGTCCCTTACCTTGTCATCATATGGAATACATTCTCCAATAAGCGCCTTCGGCCTTGATTGTAGAACCTAGTATGTTAGAATTTAATATATAAAAATTTCGGCTAAGATTATGTATATTTGCCTAATAATTATTTTCAAAACAATATCATTAAAAATAATATTACTAGACTTTGCATAGTAAAGATTTTGGTTATCGTAAGGCAAATACATGTTTCGTGTTTATGTGTGGCGTGGTCTTCAGGGATGCCTTTTGTTTTCAAATATCCGTATTTTGAATTTCTCACACCAGTCTCATGACCGACCCAGATTTTATTTTCCTTTTCTCTTAAACTCCGTATGCCCTGTTTTTTTAGGCATCCAAGTAGTTAGGTAGCATGTAGCATTTCGAGAAGGAGCATGAAGCATTTTTGATCCTTTGTAGAAAGTTATCTATTTGTACACTATATTATGTATGATGTATCTACCATCACCTGTAAGGATAGGCAGTTATAACTATCCTGGCTAGATTAGCAATTAGTAGAATCTGATAGATCAATTTAGAGTAATTGAATGTACTACTCATATGTATAATTAAATTTCGAACACAATGTGAGATCCTTTTTTTGTTTTCTACCCTTATTTTCTTTTACCCCACGATAGTAAGCCTTCACAGTACTTGGGCTTACGGTACGTGAATACTGAGGATGTATTAGTATCGATTTTTGAGGGTCAAGGAGGTTGTCTTCATATTCGGCATTAGAGTTTATAGTTGAGCAAACATCTAATCCTTAATAGGGTCAACTCATTAGAGATACGATTGGTAATTCCCTAGAATGAGTTTAGCATATATTTGAGATTTTATCTGAATAAGTATATTCAGTTTTATGCCCATTCCCTAAGACAATCTCATATATAATTCTGGAGATGTTTCCTTACAATATGTAGATAGTAGGAAATGAGTAACAGAAGAGGATGAGTAAAGGGGGGTAGCAACACCACGGCCACCAATGGTTGATCGAATGCTATAGTAATCAAGGAAGTGATAATCCTATGCAAATTAACATCGCTACTCTATGCAAGAATTACACCGGCTTGGGAGGGAAACCAACCATTCAAAGGAATGGAGTCTTTTATTGAAGTTTTGGCTTAAATCTCCTCCTGTGAAATAATTTTCAAGGGACTGAATATCGGGGATGAATTGAAAAGGTTCTTAACTTCTTGGCAGTTAAAAGAAGGGCCTCTAGCATGGTGGGAGTCCATAACTATAAATGTTTTAGAAGATAATTTCTCATGGGAATAGTTCGAGGAAGTCTTGGAAGAACAATATATGCCAACTGTAGGAAAATCCCCCCTTTATTGGAGTTTTACGGATTAAAAGCATGGAGAGATGTCCATAGGAGAATATTCCAACGAGTTCGGTGAATTGTTCCATTATGGGCTGGGTCTGATCGACGCTCCTTTAAAGAAAAATAAAATGTTTATAGCTGGAATGAAGGGGCAATATCAGGACAGGATGAACGTGCGTGTAAAGGTAAGCTTCGTAGGTTTGGTAAATATGGGTTTTCGATATAAAACTCTAAACAAAAGAATATGCCCATAACTCAGCAACAATAACTGGAAGAAGAGGAAGTTCAAAAACTCTGGGAAGAAGCTATCGCAAGATAAGCCAAAAGGAAGACCACAAGAAAACAATTTGAAGGATTTACTCATTATAATTGCCAATATAAGGGTCATTTTTCCACCACCTATAAGAATCCTAAGGCTCGAGATAGGATCTGCTACAATTGTCCAAATTAGGGCATTAGAAAAAGGATTGCCTACTGATAAAGAAATGAGAACAGTTAGCGTTTTGCCATTAAAGATGAACCCTCAACTTCGACTGATGCGAAGGGCAAGAGAGTTCTTGAACGTAAGATTTGCAATTATGTATATCTAGTTAGATTTTTATTTGATGCTAAAGCTTCCCACAGTTCTATTTTTAAAGAATTGGTTGATAAATTGAAATTTACCATAAAATATAGATACCCTTATCTGTGTCTCTAATCTTGTAGGTAGTAAAACAAATTTGTGTATAATTTGTGAAAAGGTATAAGTTGCCTACCTATCCTAAACAAATTTATGTAACCTATCATCCTCGATTTTATTATATTTGAGATTATACTCAGTATGGATTGGTTATCTGAATATGAAGCTGTACTTGATTGTATCAAAAGGAAAGTATGGTTAAAAAATAAAAGAGGTGAACCTTTTAAAATAACTGCGAAAAACCAAATCCAGTAATGGATAGTTTTATGTATGCCTGAAATTCACTTTTGAAAACATCTAAAAGAAATACCAATTGTTAAGGAATATTCGAACATTTTTTTAGGAAGTTAAAATTTTACCTCTACATAGGGAAATTGAGTTTTGAATCGATTTAATTTCTGGTGCGAGGTCTGTTTTTCATATTCTCAAATAATGGCCCCCAAGTAAGCAAATGAATTAGGGAATCAAACTGATGAATTGTTAAAGAAAGGACTAATTAGACTAAGTTGCTCAAGTTGTAGCTCAACAATAGTTTTTGTTGCAAAGTCAGATGGCTCCCTAAGACTTTGTGTAGACTGTCGAGACCTTAATAAAAAAAGATTAAGAACAAGTATCCTCAACCCCGTATATTGATTTGTTTGACTGACTTCATAGTGCTCAAATATTCTCCAGAATGGACCTAGATACAGGATTCCATCAATTAAGGATAGAAGAAGACTGCATTCCTTCACTGCATTCGGAGGACCAAATGATTTCTATGAGTGGTTGGCTATGTGTTTTAGGATAACCAATGCGCCCGCTTATGTTGTGGACCTAACGAATAGAGTATTCAGGGGTGTGCTCCACAAATTCTTATTAGTTTTTATTAATGGTGTTCTTATATATTCAAAGACCAAAGAAGAACACAAAAGGAATTTAGAGATTGTACTAGAAATATTGAGAAGGAATGTGCTCAAGGCTAAGTTCTCAAAATGCCACTTCTATCAAAAGAATGTAAGGTTCCTTGGACATGTTGTGTCAAAGGAAGGAATCTCAATTGACCCAGGAAAATTGCAACCATTCTAGATTGAAAGCAACCACAAACTCCAAAGGACATTCGTGGCTTCATAGGATTGGTAGGATATACTGGAGATTTATCCAGAATTTCTCCAAGATTTCCTGTCACTTGATGAAGTTGATTATGAAGGATGTTAAATTTGAATGGACATCGAAATGTGAAGAAGCATTCTAGGAACTTAAGAAAAGGTTAACTACTGCTCCAGTCCTAACTATTATTGATGAAAACGGCGGTTTCACCGTTTATACTGATGCTTGTGGACAAGGAGTGGGCGCTGTACTAATGCAACATGAGAAGGTTATCGAATATGCAAGTAGGCAGTTAAAGACGCATGAGCGAAATTATGCAACACATGACTTAGAACTATTAGTTATGGTGTTCGCATTAAAGATTTAGAGACATTATTTACAAGGTAATAATTTCTCATAGTTTATTTTGATAAACTTTATTTGACCTTGGTAAATAATTCTTTAAATAGGTGAAAAGTTCAAACTCTTCATAGATCACAAATATTTGAAGTATCTTTTCACTTAGAAGGCTTTGAATATGGGACAGCAGCATTGGCTAGGATTTTCCCGCGTCATATGATTTAGATATCCTATATATCCCCGGGAAAGCCAATGTAGTAGCAGAAAGCATGTCGTTATAGCTTACTTAATAGTACATCCAACTTTGATTAACCGTATAAAAGAGAACCAGCTCAAAGATTCGTTTGTTCCAAAGACGGTCTAAGCGGTGGAGAAAAAAGGGTACCAAAAAGATGGATATGATTCAGGGTGGATGACCAAGGAATATTAAGGATGAATGGAATAGTATGCATCCCAAATGTCAACGGGATAAGCAGGAAGTTTAACATAATATCATAGTTCTTGACTTTCAGTACATCTCGGAATTATCAAAATGTATCGAGATATGAAAAATAATTTTTAGAGGGATGGTATGAAGAGGGATATCTCTATCCATATTAGCAAAAGCGCAAATTTTCAACAGATCAAAAGCAATCAACAAAAGACTGCTGGATTACTCCAACTTCTTGAAGTTCTAACTTAGAAATGGGACCAAATATCAATGGATTTCATCAATGACTTACTTCGATCAAGAAAAGGGAATGAAGGAATTTGGGTTATAATAGATTGATCAACCAAAAGTGCACACTTTGTCCTAGTATAGCCAATGAGAACTGCTGCAAGGCTTGCAAAAATATTCATGAGGGAAATTGTTCAATTGCATAGTGTCTTAAGCAGCATAGTTAGTGATCGAGACATAATCTTTACTAGTATGTTCTAGGAGGCATTGCAAACAGCTTGGGGAACGAAGCTATGTATAAGCACCGCATATCATCCTAGATTGCTGGTCGAACTAAATGTAAATTGAGTATTGAAAGATCTTTTGAGAGATGTATATTAGATTTTGGAGGTTCATGGGAAAATTTTCTTCATTTGATGGAATCTCCTGCAACAATAGCTATCAGGCCAGTATTGGTATGGCACCGTATAAAGCTTTATATGATCGTCCATGTAGATTACCAACATGTTGGATCAAAAACAAAGATTGGTTAGTACTTGGTCTCTATATGATTTAAGAAGCTTCAAAAAAGGTCGACATGATCATAAAGAAGATGAAAGAAGTCCAAAGCAGGCGGAAAAGCTATGCTGGTCAAAGGCATAGAAATTTGGAATTCTTAGTAGGAGATTTTGTATTCTTGAAAGTCTCTCCGATGGGAGGATTGGTTAGATTTGGATGGGAAGTGAAGTTAGCACCTCGATTTATTGGACCTTTCCCCTTCTTGAGAGGATTGACCCATTAGCTGATCATGTGGAATTGCCCGAAAGGTTATCTGGTGTGCATAACGTCTTTTACGTATCTCATCTATGAAAATATGTGCACGATCCGGAGCAAATTGTAGAAGCAGCTGCCTAGAAAGATTTAAAGGAGAACCAAATTTGGCAGTTATTAGACGACCTGTTCGAATCGTGGCTCATGATGAGAAGTGATTGGGAGGGAAGGTTTTAAGGTTGGTTAATGTTAAATGGAGTGGTGATGCCGAAGGCTGCACTTGGGAAATAGAAGATAGAATGAGGAAAGCTTATCTTGAGTTTAGGATTGATGTATAGTTTGCATGACCGTCTATGGTATGGTCACTTATCATATCTTGTAAATATTTCTCCATGTCAAATATTTTTACTTTTCGACTCATTTTCTTCTTATCCTTAATTTCGAGGACGAAATTCTTTTAAGGACGGAAGTAGATAACGACCCGGAAATTCATCAGTTTGAAAAAATTTAAAATATTCAAATATAAGATTTTTTTTCACACAAATGATAATGTTTTAAACAATAAATGATATTGGTATTCTTATTTTGAACAAATATCTACAAAGGTATACGCTTTGGAAAATATCGACAGAATGACTGGAAACCATTTTGTTAATCAACGCCTCTTAGACCATCCGACATCATGCACGGAGCTAGATACATACACTCATTTATCTATGTGAGTGAGAATATGTAATAAAATTATTTATTTTATTTTTTTAAATTTAAATCTCTTTATGACATCATCAATAATATCACTATTTTGGAATAAATGATTTTTGAATTTAAATTGAGTTTAAATGATTTAATAATTATTTTATTATTAAATAAGCCTTTTAATTATTATATAACGATAGAAATATGATTATCAAACTTTGTTTACAAATGTGTGTGTCTATATATACTACCCAAAAGGTGAGAATATGATCGTAAATCAAAATCGGATTTCATATCGATTCAATGTAGAAAAGTTGTATAACGTTATGGACCATTGTGACATATATATGCACATATACATGTGCACATATAAATACATGCAACATGTCACATGCACACATATGCATACATATAGCATATAGAAACAAATATGATACGAAATATCTAAGATATTTTCCTAAATTTCATCCTTAAGCAACTCAATTTCAACCTCTTACACCCAAAGTAGAAGCACATGGGTACACACATGGAGGTACTCGGCCGTGAGTGATGAAGTAGGAGGAGGGTATAGTGGTGAGAAATGGTGATGTGTGTGCAGATAAATGTCATGATATTTTTTATCACTTTTTTTGCTTATGAATACCACCATCCATCTTCACTTCATTTTCTCATTAATTCCTAATTCAATTCTCCTCTCCACTTTAATGGCTTCCTAACTTACGGAATTAGTGAAGAAAATTATGGCAAAAGGTAATTAAAAGTATGTAGTGTATATATATTATACAACACCTCCAATCCAAACCAGATCTCCTCTTTCTCCCCTTCTAAATCCACGGCCACCACCTCCTACCATCCTTGGCCAAGCCCTCCACCACTTGCAAGCATAGGCCGAGTCTTCTCGAAGGTCCAAGGCTCGATTCCATAGGCTCCAGTGCGATTGTAGCAAAGCTATAGTGAATTTTCATAAATTTAGAAACGAATTCAAAGTGAGAAACTATATTTACACTATGATATTTTATATGATATATATGTTTGGCTATGCTTTGTTCTGATCATTATGAACCATGATGGGATATGATAATATGTTTGTTAGGATGTGTAAACAATTCATGTTTAATACACGTCGAATATCACAAAGAAAATCACCTTCCTTTAATAAATGAAATGGTGTATATGAGATTGTTAAACCACTTTAAAGTGGTTTAAAATGATTTTGAAATTTTTTATAAATATTTAGGAGTGTTTCGAGAAAGTTTGGAAAGGATATGGAATAAAAATAGTTGCTTCGTGTAACGGTAGTTCACGATTTCACACCATAGAAAGTTAAACCCATTTATAGAATAAAAACAAAATCAGAATTCTTTGGAATAAGAATTTTCAAAACTCTTATAATCATAGTTTTTAGACAAAAGACAAAGATTGAGATTTCCTTTAGTAGATCTTGAGATATGAGCAAATCAAGTTTTCAATATAATCATGCTTTGGCAATTCGGAAACCAAAACGATAAATTCTTTAAAATTGATATTTTTAATTCTTTAAAAATATGGAATAAATTCTATAAATATATTAAAATGTTTTAAAAGAGATTTTATTTATAAAAACGGATTTCTAAATGATTGAAAAGTCATTTTGATCAGGCAAGCTTTTAGAACACTATTCGCAGCACTTTTTACAGCAGTTTTTAATAATTTTTGAAATATGGTTTTATACTTAAGTATTTTTTTCCCAAGTCTTTTATAAATGTTTTTGAGTAAATAATTAGGTATTTTATAGATAATGTGGAGGTTTTACAATTTATTTTAAAGAGTTTAAGTAAATGATTTAAAGAAAAGTTGTTATAATTAAGTGATTTAATCTTGGCTCTAACAGCCAATGAGTAGACTGGATTTTCCTACTCATGAGATCTGAATGTGAGGTGCTTGAACTAGGGAGATGTTCAAGAGAAACCAATGTCCAGCCTCAACTAGCCTCTTTCCTGGTCGAGGGATAGATAAGGTCGTAGTGTCGAAAATAAGGTAAGAGATTTAATTTTTTCCAAATTCAATACAACTTGGATTGTATAGAAATAATCTTCTTATACTTGGTATTTGTTTATGCCAAAATTGATCGCAAACCCCAGAAGTAGTGAAAACACCGGTGTTTACGTACTTATCTACAATATCCAAACACATATCTTAGATCCAGATAAAGTAGAGGATAAAAATGAATAAATAACAAAATTAAAATGTAAGAAAGAAAGAAAGAACAAAAGACTTATAGTGGTTTGGCTATCTCTAGCCTACGTCCACTTTGAACTAATCCTTTTATTCCTTTTATATTGAGATTACAATTACAAGCCTTAGGACATCAACCAACAAAATAGCAGAGTTTTGGCGTAAAGAGCAAAAGAAAATCCCCATACCATAGGACTGCTATTTATAGATGTAGATCTAAAAATATGCGCCCCAAAAATTGGAACACCTTTTCTCTCTTGCAGATGGGTCTGCTAGATCGATCTAGAGTGATTTGAGATCGATCCAAGTATAATCCGTATCGATCCAAATTGGCTCCATTTGAGTTGAGGTCGATCATGGAGGTTCCTGAGTGCATAAGCAAGCTTCTATGAAAGTTTTCGTAGCATTTGGACCTATAGAATGAGAGTTATAATCTATCCAAGTTTTCATTTGCAAGTAGGCTGGAACCTTCATATCCATCGAGTAGTGTGTATCCATCGCTTTTGCTCCACCAATTCATATCCATGCCTCTGTTCCTACTTTTGCATCGATCTCGAATGTCCTATTGAAGTCATATGACTTCGTATCCATCGGTCGCTCCTTTGTTTATGTCTTTCGTATCGATCCAATACCTAATCGATACGAAATGCCCTTCAAACTCCTATGATCGCTGCTTCATTCTACGTATCGATCCCAGCCTTGATTAATACAAAGTATGCTGCCATACTAATGCCGTGTCCAACCAAATCGATGCATATTGCATCGATATGAAGCCATCAATCCCAAGACCGATCGATCCAAACTAACTACCACCATGATCGATTTGAGGAGATCGATACACGCCCACTTCTTATCAATAGTGACCCATCCATAACTCGATCATACCAACTCAATTTGACCTGAAATTTTAAACGTAGCTTTTCCTAGCCTTGCTCATCATTCCCAATCAATCCTGTCTTGATTGGAGCTCGGTCAAATTTTGGCGGTGTCGATCATAGCCTTGTTTCCAATCGATCTTCAATCCTGATATCCATCCTTTACAACCAATATGTTGATACCTGGGCTTAATCAAAACGCGGGGTAACATTTTCCTCCAAAAACATGCCTCGTGGTAAGAAGGCGTGTTTTGAATAACTCTGAATCTGACATCCAAAGTCCATATTTCATCCATAGCCATACCATCTGATCCATAATCCAATCTATTACCAGGTTGTCGTAGTCTTATCCTTATCAGAAACCATGACCGCTCCGAGCCAATACTCGATTTAAAATCAAGTAACCAAATCCTTAGCCAATTTCATATCCATCTGAACCCGACAACCGAGTGTTAATCCATCCATATCCAATAACCAATAACCGAATCCATGACCTCTCTGGGTCGATAACCGAATCCAGGAGCCGAATCCAGGACCGCTCCGGGTCCATACCCAAATCCTTAGCTGTTCATAGCCGATACCAGAATCCATAACCCCTTTGGGTTCTTTCCAAGTGCAACCAACACTCGATGACCTATACTATGCAACGCTTTAGTGTTCTTGGTTTAGTGTCCCTGAACGCTGAGTAATGTTATGGCTTAAGTCCTAAGTCAAATCCTGGTCGCTCCGGACCTTTGCCGAGTATAGTGTATACCTGACAACCTAAAATAGTAACGATAAATAATATGGGCCTAAGATCTAGGCCGAATCCAGGTCCCTACGGAACCTTGCCGAGCATAGTCCATACTCAATAACCTGTATCAGCCGATATGCCAAGTTCGGACGAAGCCACTTACCCCTTTCCAGGCATAATCCATACCCGACGACCATTTACTAGAAACCAAATAAAAATCCAATCAAAATCCAATCTGAAATCTAGATTAAATCAGAAGACCAAAAATCCATACCAGAAATCCAAACTAATATCCAAACCAGAAAACAAGCATCCAAACTAAAGTCTAAACCAGAAAGCTAACAAAGCCAAGAGTTCAAACCAAACTCCGAAACCAAATCATAAAAAAGAAAATGTCCAAACCAAAAAAAAAGATTTCACAAAATAGAAAGCTGCGGTTTATCATCATCTCAGAGCATGCTTAGGGGCTATCTCCATCCCCATACATGAATAAGTGACTTAGCCATTTGCCTCGAATTTGCTACTTATTACATCATCCCTGTCAGTCGATAACCAATCGACCAACATTCCTGGGCCTTGCGCCATCATCATTTGAGATAGACGGTGGTTGCTTCTGTTCCACCATCGCAATTCGAGTTCTGACATATTGCCGCAACTGACCACTCCATACATGCACCTTGATTATATTCTTTCGATGCCTGCAGCTGTTGGTATCATGCACGTCTAGATCATGAAAAAGACAGTGCCTTCTAGATGCCCCTCGCATTCTAAGGGTACCCTCCATGGCGGCCTTCGATAAGGAAGGCAATCCCGAGTCTCCAGAAATATCTGCACCAATGTTTCATTCAACCCTGTGTAAGTGGAGAATTTTGGCTCTCCCCACTGCTTCCTTACTCTTCCAAAGTTGTCATCCAACTTCCTCTTCCCTTTATCCTTATCCATACCCGAGCTTTCATCGGATGATTCTCCATCCTTAACCACATTTACTTCTTTTTGTTTCGAGTCCAAACATGCGTCCTCCTATTAAAGAAATCTTTCGACTACGAGAAAGAATTCCCCGAGATCCATTGGTGGATCCCGTATTGATGATACTTTGAAATAAGAGTCATACCTAACTCCTAACACTACCGCCATTAGAACCATTAATTGATCCGGCAGATCCACTGAAGCAACTATTGTATTGAACCGAGATATGAAAGCCCTGAGTGATTCCCATGTCCTTTGTTTTACCGATGTCAATGTCATCACATTTTTCGGCTTTTTGATATGAACTCAAAAATACTTCAAAAATCTGCCTATCAATTCAGTCCATGTCCTAATAGATCCATTTTCCAACAGCATGAACCATATAACAGCTACACCTATCGGGTACAGAGGGAAACACTGGGCCATAACTTCCTCCGATGCACTCAACACTTCCATGTGTGTCATGTACCACATCAAATGATTGGTAGGATCATCCCTGCCATTGTACACCTCCAGAGTAGGTAGCTTGAACTCTGGTGGATTCCTAACCGTTCTGATATCATGGGTAAACGGACTCCTATTTATTCCCTCCAGATCTTTTTTTTGCTAAACCCGCCCATGGTTCTCTTTATAATCTCAGCTAATCATTGTTGTCCACTAAGGATTGCCTCCCGGGTCCCCAAGAGAATTCTGGTACATACTCTTCATCATGTACTCTTGTGCTCCTGCCGACATCCTGTTGTGTGGTATCACTTGGAATCCCTCCATGAATTGGTATATCATTGCATGGTAGT
Organism: Allium cepa; assembly: GCA_030765085.1. Classification (NCBI taxonomy): domain Eukaryota; kingdom Viridiplantae; phylum Streptophyta; class Magnoliopsida; order Asparagales; family Amaryllidaceae; genus Allium; species Allium cepa. Next base: position 827,604,536 of record CM060934.1, read on the forward strand.
GTGCCCTGAGTCTGGATACATCCAAATTGGTAACTGTATCCTGATTGGGGGATGTGCCCTGTTGAGCTGCTCCATCCAATTACCTGTTGGGTCCTTCTGTTACAACTCCGTAGATTTGAATTCTAGTAGCTGCTACTGCTCCTACCTGTCCAAACTATCTGAGAAGGCTCTACATTATTTCCTCCTGCCTTTTTAACAATTCTTCTTGCATAGCTCCCATTATCATCTACATCTCATCTTAGATGAGGAAAACTGAGGCCTAACTCGCTCTTGAGGAAGCCTCCTAACTCCCTTCATGTTGACTCCAAATCCGGTGTAGTGGGTGCTGCTCTTTCTCAGTGAAAGCATAAAAGTGTTCGTGTCGAAGTTGGTCACAAACCCTAGAAGTAGTGAAAGCACCGGTGTTTATGCACAGATCCACAATATCCAAACACAAATCTCAGATCTAGATAAAGTAGGGGATAAAAATGAAGAAATAGCAAAATTAAAATGTAATAAATGAAGAAATAACACATGATTTATAGTGTTTCGGCTATCCCCGACCTACGTCCACTTTGAACCAATCCTTTTATTCCTTTTGTATTAAGATTACAATTACAAGCTTTAGAACATCAACCAACAAAATAATAGAGTTTCCAAGTAAAGAGCAGAATAAGATCCTCTTTTACTTTCCATAAGACCGCTATTTACGGATGTAGATCCAAAAATATCCACCCCAAAACTTGGAACACCTTTTCTCTCGCGTAGGCGGGCCTGCCAGATCGATCCAAAGTGATTTAGGACTCATCGAAGCATAATTCATATCGATCCAAATTGGCTCCATTTGAGTTGAGATCGATCATGGAGGTTCCTAAGTACATAAGCAAGCTTCATGAAAATTTCATGACATTTGAACTTGTAGAATGAGAGTTATAATCGATCCAAGTTTGCATTTGCAAGTAGGATGGAACCTTCATATCCATCGAATAGTGTGTATCCATCGCTTTGCCTCCATCAATTCATATCCATGCCTCTGTTCCTACTTTTGCATCGACCTTGAATGCCTATTGAAGTCATATGACTTTGTATCCATCGGTCGCTCCTCTGTTTATGTCTTTCATATCGATCCAATACCTGATCGATATGAAATGCTCTTCCAAACTCCTATGATCATTGCTTCTGTTTACACAAAAAATGGGCAAACACCTCCAAGTCGTATGATGTAGTTGATTATACGTTGTTCTTAGTGATTTGGGTGATTTATGCAAATATATAAAAAGCGGGGCTAAATTATAAAAGACACACAGATTTATAGTGGTTCGGCCAGAACATGCCTATGTCCACTTTATATGTTATTCTCCTCTTCTATTCAGATTACAAGTACAAAGCTTTGATTACAAGTAACTGAAAGTTGTTTGAAAGTTCTATCTATGCTTGAGCTCTCAAACTTGTCTGCCATTGCTGTACCCCTGCCCCTATATTTATAGAGTGGGGTTGGGGGCAGGGGTCTTGGATGTATATAGCTGCTGGTGGGCCTGGGCTGATGCAATCTGGCCTGGAAAAGTTGGTTCGGCAAGGCCTTGGTTCGGCGGAACTTGGTCCGTTGATGGTTGGTTGAAATTTGGTTCGGTAGCATAAGGAAGTAGGTTGGTTCGGTAGTGAAAGGAATTGGACCGGTGGTGGCTTGGGAGAGAATTGGTTCGGTGGGCATGGGATGGAGGTTTGGACCGGCATTGTTTGGAGAGGGTTTGGACCGGCATTGTTTGGAGAGGGATTTGGACCAGCATTATTTGGAGAGGGATGATCCGGTAGTAGGTAAAAACGTGCCCAACATTTGCCCCCCAAAGTAGGGCATATGCCTGTATATGGCGTGCTTTGTTTTGCTATCATCTGCTTATGCCGAACCAACTGGTCCGGTCATTGTTTTTGCTTATAAATAGGGGCCTAACACCTTCGTTTTTCCGCATCAGCCGAATCAACTGAATACCGAACCAACTTGATTGCTTAGAACAGCCGAACCAATTAGCTACCGAATCAACTCAACTGCCGGACCAGGTGAGTGTTCCACTGCCGAACGACTTTTATGATTGAACCACCGAATGGACTCATACCGAATGAACTTGATAACTTTGATTTACCGAACGAACGTGAGGGTTTGCAAGTACCGAACGACACTCTCGTATTTGAATTGCCAAATGAAACTTGTTTTTTTGTTTTTTATATCTCTACTTCTAACGACATGTTTGTTTTTGGTGTTGCAGATAATGTCTCGCAAAGTGGAAATTCGATCAGAAAAGAGAAAATCTACGGACGGAAGAGAGTCCCCTGTGGTGCCCCCAGCCCAGTCAGGACCGGGACGACATGGACCCACCGCGAGGTCACTAGTGGACGGATATGGTCCTCAAGAGCTTCTGAACTCTCCTCCTGATTGCTTTCTGAGTTCTCTCAGAGAGGAGAAGCTTGATGTTATCTCCCGTTCCTTTGGGATTGACAGAGCGCGCATGCTGCTGCAAGAGAAGGGAGTCAAGCCATATAATCCCCCTGAAGGGTACTTTGCTTATAATAGGTACCACTGCATGTGTGGGGCCATTCCTCGAATCAATGCCTGGATAGTTAGCTTCGTTACTTATTTGAAGGTGGCCCTCTTCCAGCTCTAGCCCAATTCCTACGTATCTTGGTGTGCCTATTCGTGATTTTCCAGAGAAAGTATGGGCGCCCCCTTCTAACCGGGAAATTCGATATCTATATAACTTGAGGGGTCACAAGAAGGGGACTCCATACATCAGCTTGGAATCGGCCGTGTCCTTCAAGCCGGTTCTGGACTTGTATTCAAAGTTCACCATGTTCAAGAAGGAATGGTTCTTCGTCCGGGATGACACCACTTCGATCCACCGCTTCACCTCTGGCTGTAAGTTGAAGCTTATTTATAATTTCCGTTCTGACTGAGATGCTTCTTCTTATGTGTTTTTATTTCTTGCTAGCAACAGGTGGCTTTGCGGTCGTGGAGAATGATCACCTGGTTCGGATGGCCGTGGAGATAGAGGCCATTTCGAAAAGGGATAGGTCAGCTTCTTACCTAATCAGGAATGCCACCCTCCTAGAACACAACTTAATCCTACCATATCAGTCTGTGGTCAAGCAGATGGATACGGCTGAGGAAAGAGCTGCCAAAGCCAAAGGAGGGGTCACGACAAAGAGTAGCAAGAGGATGCCCTTCTCGATTCCTCCACTCGTCGGGGGAAAGAAGCTTAAGAAATCTGATGGACCCTCTCCCAGCACATGCCCAGATGTTCCGGAGGAGGAAAGTGGAGAGGAAGAAAGAGGCGAGGAGGAGACCGGAGGTGATGGAGAAGGTGACGGTGGTAACGATGGCGAAGGGCAGAGTGGTAGTGGCGTTGGTGCCTTGACCTCTGGGCAAGCGGGTGAGATTCAAGCGTGGACGGATGATGCTTTCCGCCAAGCCTTTGAGGGGTTGGAGGAAGGGCCGACCTTGGTGGAGAAATCGAAGAAGTCTGATAAGGCCGAGACTGGTGCCAGTCCATCTTCTGAGAGCATTTCAGCCAGGGCAACTCCGGCGGTTCAAGGTGAATTTTCGACTCCTCTTTTAACTTCACATTTTCTTGGATTATAGCCACATGCACGCTTTTAACACTTGGTTTTTATTCCAGGAATGGATAAGGCGGCCAAGACATCAGACATTCGGCACCGCCTCGAGCAATTCAAACTCTTCAAAGCTTCTACTAAACCGAAGCCCTCGACTGACCGTTCCGAGGGCGTAGTCGGCTACCGTCCTCTTCTCGGAGTCATTAAAGAGGATATCCAAAAGAGAAAGAGGAGGCGTTTCATGTTCGAACCTTCACTTGGACTTCAGCCCCCAATCCAGCCTATTCATGACATCACGGGGGAGGATACTGAGTCCGTACCATCTCCGCATCCATCAGAGAATCCTTCCATTACTCATGTTGATCGTCCCGGCTTGGCTCGTAACCCATTTGCAGGTCATCCAGATCTGGACCCAAGTTCTCATGATATTTCCTTCGATGAGGTTACCGGTGAGCACCTCCCACCCCGCAATCCTATGGTAAGGGTGCTTGATGAGGCTAAGTCTTTGGATCTCGAATTGTTGACCACTCGGATTGTGACTATGGGGGATGAGGCCAAGGCAAACATCGATCGGGTGGCTGAAGAGACCAAGAAGTTGATGGGGCATCACGCCCGACTGGTCAAGGCTGGAGAGGAAATCGGAAGTGCTAACATTCGGCTGCGGCTAATGGTTTCCGATCAGGCCAAACAGCTTGTCGATCAGGCCATTCAAATCTCCCAGCATGAGGCGGCCTCCAGGCGGCTAAAAAAAACTATGGAGGAGGCTAGCAGAGCCGAGCTGCGAAAAATGGAGGCCACCTGCAAGGAACGAATCGATATGGCCATTGCCACGGTGGATGAGGTTCGGAGAGCGGATCTTGAGCAGATAGAGGAGTTATCTGGGAGGCTTGAGGCCGCAGAGCTTGCTCAAGCCAAGATGAAGGAGGAGATGGAGGCGATGCGGAAATCCCTTCAGGCTGACTGCTCAAGATACCGATTGGAGAGAGATGCTGTCGTTGCAAGGCTGTCGGCTTCCGAGGCCCGGATGAGGGAGTTTGAGGAGAACGAGGGGATGATGGATGAGATGTTCCAGGACATGTACTTCCGTACTTAGAAGCAGGGAAACCTGTCCTGGATGGACGATTATCCCCGGGTCATGGCTAGGATATATCTCCGGGCTTTAGAGGAGGCTAAGGCTGAGGCGGATAAGGAGGGTGGTGTAGCTTTCAGAATGGATGTGGTCACGGCCCAGTTTACTGAGGAGGAGAAAGTGGCAATGAAGGAAGGCATGCGGCTGCTCACCGCCGAGGAAGTGGGTGTGCAGTTGGGGGATGATGATCAGGGAGCAGATGCTAGTAAGTCTTCCCTCTCAATCTTTTCTTAACCTGATTGCATATCATTTATCTGATGGATTCTTCTTATGAATCGAACAGGTGGGACCTCTGGCCAGCATGCTGGGGGCTCTGATCCAACGGTCAAGTAGGTCCCGGAGGGCTAGCAGGATAGAGGCGGAGCCCTGCTCAGCTGACTACTTTTTTGGTTTACTTGGCATTCTTGAATATACTAGTCCAAAACATTAATGTACTTTCAGGCAGTAATTATGTAATTATGTCATTGTAGCGAATGATTTCATTCTTATATAATTTTATAACATAAGTTGATTCTGTCATATTTGAATGCTGTCGTTATTTTGATGTGTTGCATAAGAAATATAGCTGTGTATATGCATGTGCTTTAATCGTGTTTGATGCTAAGCTCTTGCTTAAAATATAATTTCGTGTCTCGCAATGTTAGTGTGATGTGTGAATAGGCTATAGCTACATGTTTATGTACAAGAAAAGGAAGTACCGCCCTTCATGTTTTAGTTGTAGACGGTAGCTTTGAATGTCATGTGTGACTGAGGATGGAATGCAGCTGAGTGACCTGTTATCCAGTTGTGAGTTCTCATTTCCACTAGCGAGTGTCCCCCATTTTGTGTCCTGTACTTTAGTGATCGTTATAGAGGATAGGAGGAAAGTTTTTATAAATAAAATGGAAATATAAGAAATGGTAAAACTTCCAATCACGGAAGGCCTTCGATGTGCTTAATTTCGTGGCAAACGGGTTTTGTAGTCACTTTCCCTAGCTGTGAGTCTTGGAGACATTCGTCACTCATCTTACGCCTCCGCGGGGAGTTTTATTTTTTACCACAGCCGTACTTAAGACACATCGGAGCCGAGATCGCGCACAGTAACTACCCGGGTCATTATGGCCCGTAATCATGGGTATTATTCGATTTACCGTGGCCGGCTAGCGTGGGTGCCGATCGTCAACTGTGAACTGCCCCTGGCTGGCCACACCTTATGTTGGGGATTATAATCGGTTCACAGTCGCCGACGAGCCGAACGCCGTAATGAGCTGCCTCGGCTATAGTCGGCCTTCTCGGTGGCTTATGATCGGCTCATTACAGTTGGCTTTGAGGGCCATCGTGAGCAATGAGTTAACCCGCAGCAGAGGGATGTTGGAGCAAAAGTGTCTCATTGACGAGGGCATAGATTCATATAGTACCTGTTAGGTCTTGTCCTGGTAGGGTTGTGCCGTGAAGTGTCCAGAATGGAAATGCCGTTATACAGGATTTTATTCAACAGAAAAGGATAAAGCTTAACAAGCAGCCAAGATATAAAGGGACAAGTTAAAAAAGAGACAAGATTTTTAGAGTGGTTCGACACGAAAATGCCTACATCCACTGATTCTCTTTATTAATTCACTTCATATGGGCAGTACAAGTTAAGAAAAGTGTCGACGAAGGTGTTGGATGTTCCATGCCCTCTGGAACACCTCTTCGTCCATTGTTGATAAAATATAAGCTCCGTTGTGGAGATCTTTATGAATTACATAGGGTCCGTCCCAGATTGGATCTAGCGCTCCGGGGCGCGGAAAGATCCGTTTGAGGACAAGATCTCCTTCTTGTAAGCTGCGGTGTTTGACTTTGGAGTTTTATTGTGCTGCCACTTTTTGCTTGTGAGTTGCCGCTTTGGGTGCCGCATCGTTTCTTCTCTCTTCAATTAGATCCAAAGACATGTGGAGGAGTTCTTCGTTCTCTTCTGGGTTGTAGTGGATCCTACGATGGGAGGGCACTACAGTTTCAACTGGGAGCATGGCCTCCGATCCATATGTCAAAGAGAAAGGAGTATGTCCTATTGATGTTCTATAAGATGTGCGGTAGGCCCAAAGTGCCGTAGGAAGTTCATCCACCCAAGCGCCTTTTGACTTTTCAAGTTTCTTCTTGATTAGATTTTTGAGAATTTTGTTGACAGTTTCGACTTGTCCGTTTGCCTGGGGATAGGCTACAGATGAGAAGCTTTTGTGAATTCCGTGCTCTCGGCACCAGTCATTGAATTCCTCGCTGTCAAATTGAAGTCCATTGTCCGATTTGATTTTGAGTGGAACCCCGTACTTGCATAAAACATTTTTAATCAAGAAGTTAATAACTTTTGCCGAAGATATTTTATTTAGACGCTCCGCTTCCACCCATTTGGTGAAATAGTCAACTGCCACTATGGCATATTTGGCTCCTCCTCGGCCCATCGGCAATTCGCCAATCAAGTCAATTCCCCATAATGCAAAGGGCCAAGGGCTGGTCATTTGAGTAATTTTGTTTGTTGGCAGTCGAGGAATCTTAGCAAACTTCTGGCATCTATCACATCTCTTGACGAAGTCTAGGGCGTCTTTGTTTAAAGTGGGCCAGTAATACCCATATCGGAGTATTTTCTTTGCTAGAGTCTGCCCTCCAGTGTGATCTCTGCAACTTCCTTGATGGATGTTGGACAGGACTTCCTTGGCTTCCCTTCCAGCGACACACCTTAATAAGGGGTTGGAGAAGCCGTGCCGATAGAGGATGCCTTCTTGTATTGTGTAGCGGGAAGCACTCCTTAAGATTTTCCTGACTTCGTTACGCTCGTTGGGTAGTGTTCTATCTTGCAAGTATTTCCGGATAGGAGTCATCCAAGTTTCTTCTTCGATTGCAGCTATCAGATCCTCTTGTTCGAAACTTGGGGCTAGTTGTTTTGAGATGGCTACCGTTCTAGAAATGGTGTTGTTCTTCATGCTAGCTTGCTTTGCCAGTTCGTCGGCCTCTCAGTTCTCTTCTCGAGGAATGTGTTTGATTTAATAGTGATCCAATTTATTGAGCAGCAGCTTGGTCTTCTTTGGATATGCTGTGAGTCGTTCTCCTCGAGTCTAGAATTCTCCCAGTATTTGATTTACAATAAGTTGAGAATCGCCATGGAGACATAAAGAACTAACACCAATTTCTAAGGCAAGTTCCAGTCCTGCTATTACTGCTTCATACTCTGCATCGTTGTTGGTGGCAGCGAATTCCAACCTTAGGGCATAGTGCAGTTTCCTTCCCCTGGGGGTGATTATCACAATACCTGCCCCCGAGCCCTGTTCGTTCGATGCACCATCCAGAAAGAGATTCCACTTGATATCTTTTGTTATTTCAGATCGATCTTTACCTTCATTGATAGTGAATTCGGCAATGAAATCGGCCATGGCTTGTCCCTTGATGGCGGTGCGAGGGTGGTAGGTGATATCATATTGACTCAGTTCAATGCACCACTTAAGTAGTCGCCCAGAAGTGTCGGGGCGATGGAGTATCTGCCTTAGCGGCTAATCGGTTAAAACTCTGATGGAATGAGATTGGAAATAGTGTCGCATCTTCCATGACGTGATTAACAGACAGTATGCTAGCTTCTCATGTTTAAGGTACCTGGCTTCTGCCCCTGTAAATCTCTTGCTTACAAAGTATACAGGCCGCTACGCGCGATTGTCTTCTCTCACCAAAGCGCGCTTAAAGCTTGGGACGATACAGCAAGGTATAGGTATAGTTCTTAGCCTTCATTTGGAGTTGAGAGTACTGGTGGTCTCTGGAGGTGTTCGATTAAGTTAAGGAAGGTTGTTGAGCATTCGTCAGTCCATTCGAACTTTCCTTTGTCTTTCTTTAGAGCTTCAAATAAAGGGATGCATTTGTCGGTTGCTTTAGAGATGAACCTGCTTAGGGTGGCCACTTTCCCGTTTAGGCTTTGCATCTCTCTTCGAGTGGATGGTATCTTGATATCTTGCAAAGCCCGAACTTGTTCGGGGTTTGCTTCAATCCCCGGGCATGGACGATGAATCCCAAGAACTTTCCCGACGATACTCCGAAGGAGCACTTTAGAGGATTCATCTTCATTCCATATTGGCGAAATACTTAGAATATCTCGTCCAGGTGGTTTATATGATCGTTGGCTTTTCTTGATTTTACCACCATGTCATCCACATAAACTTCCATAGTTCTTCCTATTAATTCCGCAAACATCTTGTTGACGAGGCGCTGATAAGTAGGTCCAGCGTTTTTAAGTCCAAAAGGCATTACTCTGTAGCAGTACAATCCCCGGTCAGTGATGAAACTGGTGTGGTCTTGATCAGGGGCGTGCATAGGGATCTGGTTATATCCTGAGTATGCGTCCATAAAGGATAAGAGCTCGTGTCCAGCTGTGATGTCCACGAGTTGGTCGATTCGGGGGAGTGGGAAGCAGTCCTTCGGGCAAGCATCATTTAAGTTGGAGAAGTCGATGCATGTTCGCCACTTCCCATTAGCCTTATTTACCAGTACCGGGTTGGCGATCCATTCTGGGTAGATGGCTTCTCGTATGAAGTTATTGGCAAGTAGATTCTTTACTTCTTCCTCGAGGGCTGCTGATCATTCTGCCCCCATGCTTCTCTTTTTCTGTTTTACTGGCACCTTGGTGGGATCGATGTTCAGTACATGGCATGCTACGTTTGGGGAGATTCCATTCATGTCAGCGTGCATCCATGCAAATACATCCATGTTGTGGGGAAGAAAATCGACGAGTTGATCCTTCAATTCCGCTCTTAGCTGAGACCGGACTCTCAGCAGTTTACTTGGATCGTATTTGTCTCCAGATACAAATTCCATAGCTTCTGCAGGCTCGGTGGTGGCCTCCTCCTCCTTGTCCCTGGGGTCTAATTCGTTGAAAGGATCGCTGGTATATCGAAGAGGAGGGGCTTTCTTTAATTGCTATGCTTCCAAGTTTTTCTTGCAGAGAGAAGTCTCTACATCCTTCCCTTTATCTTTCCTGCGGTTATTGCGAAGTTCAGTCACATAGCAATCTCGAGCGGCATCTTGATCTCCCTCTATTTCTCCTATTCCGTTGTCCGTTGGAAATTTCATCTTCAGGCACCACGGGGCTAGGACAATTTGGAAGTCAGATAAGGCTGGCCTTCCCAAAAAGGCGTTGTAGGCCGAATGGTTCTCTATTAGCAAAAATGTTTGTTTTCGCACAACGGAGCGGGGATGGCTTCCTATTTCGACAAAGAGGTCCAGTTGCCCGAGGGGCATCTTCGCATCTCCAGTGAAGCCATGTAGCGGTTTGCTGCAGGGAGACACATCCTTCATTGACAGCTTCATTTTGTCGAAAGCATGTTTGAATAGGATATTTACTGAGCTCGCAATGTCTATTAGAATTTGGAAAACCTTGGCTGGACCGAATTAGGCAGAAACGACCATAGAATCCATGTGAGGGTACTTCCTTCCCTCTAGATCACGCCTACTGGATGTGATGTCATCATTCTCTTTCCGTTTCGGGTGGCGTTCTTCTATAACAGAATTAACGTAGCCTTCATTGTTTCTAAGTGACTTGCCATATCTCTCCATCTCTGCCCAGCTTCCGTCGGCGATGTATGGTCCTCCTGATATGGTAAGGACCACTAGCTTCTCTTGACTGGAGCCGCTGGTGTTGCGATTTCCTCCGCCTACTTCCGGAAGGGGCAGCCCTGGGTTCTCATTGGCAGGAGTTGAAGTCCTGTTCTGACCTTTCACATAGTGCTCTAGTCTCTTCCTTCTGATGTGTTCTTCAATCAAGTCCCGAAGATGATGGCATTCATTGGTGTCATGCCCATGAGAGTCGTGGAATCGGCAGAACATTCCGGACTTAACTGCATTGTATGATTCCTTCTTGTGCGGAGGGCGCTTATATCTAACTTCTTCTTGGGTGGCCAAGAAGATGTTTTCGATTGTCTCATTTAGAGGAGTGTAAGAGTCCAATCACGGTCCTGGCCTATATAAGTGCTTTTCCCCCTTCTTGCCCCCAGCACTATCTCTGGAGTCATTTCTTCGAACGTGCTTTGCTACTGCGGATGTGTTGCCATGAGCTGCCTTGGTTTGTTGCCATGTCTGCCTTTCAATGGCGGCATCTTCAAGTCTCATATATTTCCCGGGTTCATGGAAGAAATTGGGTAAGGTAGCTGGCTTTTCCTTCGTTAATCTCCTAGCAAACTTAGTATCCGGATGCACATCACTGCAGAGGGCCACTAGGATAAGTTTCTTGTCGGCATCTTGGACTGCGGCTGCTGCGACGTTGAATCGGGTTAGATATTGTTGCACTGTCTCTCCGAGCTTCTGTTTGATATTAGATAGGGAATAAGCGTCCTTGGGTTGTTCCACATGAATGCGAAACTGGCTGATGAACTTTTCTTTCAACATTTCCCATGAGCTGATGGATCCCTGGGGCAGATGGCAGAACCAGGAGGTAGCTAGATCTGCCAAGAATAGAGGAAAGCACTTACACAACACTCCCTTTGTTGCTCCGCTCATTAGCATATGTTGTGTGTGTCTCTGCAAGTGTACAACGGGGTCAGAGGTTCTCTTGCAAGGTTCCATTGTTGGCATTTTCCATTCCCGAGGGGTGATGGCAGTTTCGATATTGCGGGTGAAGGGGCTGGTTACCCTAGCACCTATCCCCCGATCCCTTTGTTCCCGTTGGACGCACTCTCTGAACAATTGTTCCATCCTTTCATCAGCACTTGGAGCGGATAGAAATGAGTTTGGTTCTTCCCTGCGGGATTGATTCCGTCCAGATGACCTGTAGGGATGGTATCGTCTATCACTCCTAACATTCTCCAATGGCTGCCTCTGGTCTTTCGGGAGCATGCTGGGGTCAGCCACAGTTGGCCCTTGCCTTGATCTTTCCCTGCTGGGTTCTCTTCTCAACACTTCCTCGGGTCCAACTTCGGGCTGGACTCCAGCTCGGCCCCGTCCCTTGGTGTTTCCATGGTTAGGTAGCATGGCGGGCTCAGCTACATCCGACCCTTGCCTGGTACCTCCCCCGTTGGTTCCGGTTCCAAACGTTTCCTCGGGTCAGAATTCGGGCTGAGTCCGGGCTCGGCTCCTGCCATAGCTGTTTCTGTTGTTAGCCTCTTCGAAGAAGAAAGACCTCTGTCGTCTCCCCGATCCTCCAGACCGGGACTCACCCCATGATTCAGTGTTGCGGTTGGTTTCTTCAACATCCCTTAAGAATGACATGAGTTGATCCACCAAGGCTTCTTGTTGAGATGTGAAGCGGTTAGTTACTTCAGCCACAACCCTGTCCAGATCCGCCCTTGTAATTGGTTGTTCCGTAGCAGGGGCTGTCGGATTCGCCTGATCTACATTTTCTGTTGGAACCGGAGGATTGCCTTGGTCTTTGATCACTGGATCTGGGATACTGCCAGTTGCGATGTTCTTTCCTTTGTTAGCATCTTTCTTTCGTCCGAGAGGCATGTTTTCCAAGCAATGAATGACGCTGATAGGAAAAAGGGTTAAGTGGGAGAAGTTGAAGCTTCGAGCTCCTGTTCTCAGTGAAAGCACCAAAAATGTTTGCACAAAAAATGGGCAAACACCTCTAAGTCGTATGATGTAGTTGATTGTACGTTGTTCTTAGTGATTTGGGTGATTTATGCAAATATATAAAAAGCAGGGGCTAAATTATAAAAGACACACAGATTTATAGTGGTTCGGCCAGAACATGCCTACGTCCACTTTATATGTTATTCTCCTCTTCTATTCAAATTACAAGTACAAAGCTTTGATTACAAGTAACTGAAAGTTGTTTGAAAGTTCTATCCGTGCTTGAGCTCTCAAACTTGTCTGCCATTATTGTACCCCTGCCCCTCTATTTATAGAGTGAGGCTGGGGGTAGGGGTCTTGGATGTATATAGCTGCTGGTGGGCCTGGACTGATGCAATCTGGCCTGGCAAAGTTGGTTCGGCAAGGCCTTGGCTCGGCGGAACTTGGTCCGGTGATGGTTGGTTGAAATTTGGTTCGGTAGCATGAGGAAGTAGGTTGGTTCGGTAGTAGGTGGTTCGGCAGTGAGAGGAATTGGATCGATGGTGGCTTGGGAGAGAATTGGTTCGGTGGGCATGGGATGGAATTTTGGACCGGCATTGTTTGGAGAGGGTTTGGACCGGCATTGTTTGGAGAGGGATTTGGACCGGCATTGTTTGGAGAGGGATTTGGACCGGCATTATTTAGAGAGGGATGGTTCGGTAGTAGGTAAAAACGTGCCCAACAGCTTCATTCTTCATATCGATCCCAGCCTTTATCGATACGAAGTATGCTGCCATACTGATGTCGTGTCCAACCAAATCTATGCATATTGTATCGATATGAAAGCCATCGATCCCAAGACCGATCGGTCCAAACTAACTACCACCATGATCGATACAAATAGATCGATACACAACCACTTCTTATTAGTATTGACCCATCCATAACTCGATCATATGAACTCAATTTCAACTGAAATTTTAAATGTAGCCTTTCCTAGCCTTGCTCGCCATTCCCAATCAATCCCATCTTGATTGGAGCTCGGTCAAAATTTGACGTTGTCGATCATTGCCTTGTTTCCAATCGATCTCCAATTATGATATTCATCCTTTCCAACCAATTTGTTGATATGCTGGCCTTGACCAAAGGCGGATAACAGTATCGAATTCTAAGGAGGGAATCCATATTATTTGTGTGTAAAAGGTGATTTCACTTGAATATGGAATTTAAAGCTGAGTAGAACTAGTATAATTTCTACCAACCCATTTGTACTCAATAATGTTTTCCAATATGACTCTGAAAATAACTGGTATTTTCAAAATTAAAGAGAGGTTTAATGATTCCATATATACTGCAAAGAAATGCTTTAAAGATATATATCTCTAGGAGATATTTTTTGATAAAGAGAAAGTAATTAGTCAAATGATAATCACAAATGTACTTAACATCTTTTTATCAATGAAGCGCTCGAAGGAGCCAGGATGGGATTTAGGTGATTACTATCCAAAAACCACTTTAAACCAATTTACGCATTCAAAGGTGAAGATATGGGATGATAATTAAATTAAACGATGGAATGTAGGGCCGCTTGTCACTGACCCTTAGGAGAATTTTCCATATCATATATATGTAGTAGTAGTATCTTCATTTGATCTTCAATGCAAAGGCTGCTCACTACTAATCCTAGAGGTGATTCCTGGCAGTATGTACTAAGAAAGTTCCTTTGATTTGTCCTTATTCTGGACATCTTGTATGGACAAATGTCTGACAATGCATTTGTAACATACACGTACATTGATTTTTACAAATGTACATCTGTTTGGTAGTGTAGAAAATAACTCTCTCACATTTTACACCCTTGTTTGAGATATATGAGCTTAGAGGTTATACATTTTTGAAAATCAATAATGTGTGATGGAATTAGCAATGTGGCATTCAAAATGGAATGATCCATGAGAAAAGTAATCATTACCTTAGGCCTCATCATCGAAAAATGGCTTAAACAGGGCATGCCGTAAGGCTATGTGGTTCGCAACCATTAAGGTATGGTCATCACCTTTCTAAATTACTATCTATTTGTTGAGCATGTTGTGCATGCCATGGAATCCTGGCTAAGTCGGTTATAATTAGGGTAACCCCTCGGTTCTATCCACCACCATGTGGGTCTGCGGGTGTACCGGTCTTACTAGGTATTGGTTTTTTGAAGATGTCGATCATCGGTACTTCCTCTAGAGTTGTACTGTACCAAATACGCTAAAATTTAATAATGTAAAAATTTCGGCTAAGATTATTATATTTACTTGAAAGTTGTTTTCAAAAGAATGTCATTAAAAGTAATACTACCAGATTTGCATAGTAAAGGTTTTGGTTATCACAAGGTAAAATCCTATTCCATGTTAATGTGCAGCGTGGTCTTATGAGATACCCTTTGTTTTCAAATATTTGTATTTTGAGTTTCTCACACCAATCTCATGACTAACCCAGAGTTTATTTTCCTTTTCCCTTAAACTTTGGATGTCCTATTTTTTAGGTAGCCAAGTAGTTAAGTAGTATGAAGCATTTTGAAAACGAGCATCAAGAATTTTAGGTCCTTTTTAGAAGGTTATCTATTAATTCCACTACATTACGTATGATGTATCTAGTAGCACTTATGAGGATAGGCGGTTATAACTATACTGGCTGAATTAGTGTTTACTAGAACTCTAATGGAGAAATTTGAAGTAATTGCATGTACTACTCATATGTATAATTAAATTTTGAATACGATGTGAGATTCTATTTTGTTTGCCTTCTGCCCTTATTTTCTTTTACGCCATGATGATCTGCCTTCTCGGCACTTGGATTTGCGATACGCAAATACCGAGGATGTATTAATCTCAATTTCTAAGGGTCGAGGAGGTGGGTCACCGCATATAAAAATTCCACATATTCCAATATATTGAAAATTCTCTATTTTCATTTTTAAAAAGGACTTTTATATTCAAAACAATTTCCAATAAATCATTTTATTTTCCAACCATTTTTTTTTATTTATAAATATAGTTCAATCTAATTTTAAAAACTCATAAATAATTTTCCAAAGCTTTAAAAAATCTTTTAAAACTAAAAAATCGATCACATCTCCAAAATATAAATCATGGAAGGAAGTCCTCCAAAATCATCAACCAATCATCAATATATATTATATTGTGTGGCCCGAGTCAAATTACATCGAACTTCAGACATCCATATAATGCAGACAGAAAATATAAGTAAGCTACACAAATGATGACGCAATCAAACAAAATCTCCTTTGATTTTGATAATCTAACATACACAAAATTTCATTATCTAATCCACAATCCTATCCAATATCATACATTCAAGCCAATATCCCAAGCAAATATATTAACCAAGCAATTCAATCAATAAGCATAATCATTATCTAATATATATAATAAGGAATAGATATAGATGTGAGTTTAGAAACTCAATGATTTTTAAAACTAAAGAACACATGCTCATCGCTACCATTTTCCATCGTCATCGAACCTACCTCCTCTTTATGACCTTGAGTTGCTAGCCATACCAACCTAAACGCAGCTTCCACTACCCACACACCAGCCAAATAATCGATGCCTTCGATGCCACCCCCGTCACCGAATCTACAAATGCACACGCACTCTGTCTCCCTCACAGGTAGCCTTATGCAGTTCCAATTCGCATTGACCTTGGTTCAGCCTTCACACGATAATCGACCTCAAGTCCCCCTTCCATGACTCATGTGACTTTACCACCGAAGATAGGCCTGCATCACCCTCGCATGGTTTATTTTTTCTTTTAATACGTGCTAAATTTGACTTAGGGGTTATGGCATGTGTATCGATCGATTAGGGGTATAGGCTTGTTTATGAACTAGGAATGGAGATTTCCAGGAAAAAAATAGGAAGGTTAAATTGAAAATAGGCCTTAGGCTGATTGCTCTGGGCCTAATTTCAATCCAATTTAAACTCTAATTCAATCTAGTTTTTAACTCAAAAAAAAATCAAATTTCAGTAATTCTATTTAGTTGAATTTATTTCTTTTCCGGTGTAGAAAGCAGAGTGGTTACACCCATATGAAGGATACCATAAATAAACATCATCTTAGGGAGAGGTAATGGTGGTTACACATATGACCTATACACATAATCATACAATCACAAAGAGAATGCTCTCTTATAGTATACTTCAATCCAACCTAAAGTGTAAATTATCGTAGTCTAAATGCTGTGAACAATGTCATCAAACTAGTCAATAAAAAATAGTGGACCACTGGTTATATAAATAAAAATCTAAAACTATGTATAAATAAAAACTACTTGCACCAAAATTGGTCACAAACATTGGTCATAAATACCCAATTGCAAATGAAAGCACCAATATCCAGTCACAAGTCATAGATAGAATATATGTAGAGAGGATAATATGAAGAATAACAAAAATTAAAATGAAAGTAGTAAAAAAGATGAAATTTATAGTGGTTCGGCTAACTCCGGCCTACGTCCACCCTAAAAATTCATTTTTATTTATACTGAATCCAATTATAGTTACAATCTGGAATTTCTGATAAAAAAGGGCAGAGCAGCTTTTAGTGGAAGATGAAGAGAAACAGAATGAGAATCGCATTTTCTAAAGCCATGCCTACTGTATTTATAGGCATAATCCCAGCTATAAGGCCTCCTCACTTATATGGGCCTACCAAAAACACAGTCGAACCCAACTTGTCCAAATACATCGACCTGAAACGAAACTCGAAGTAGAACCTGAATCGGGCTTGGTTCTGACCCGAAGCAAACCCATAGCCGATCCATAGCCATCCCAATATGTCGATCCCTTAATGAAGCCTTGCCGACCCGAAGCATTCCTAGCACTGACTCGAAGCAATTGCCACACTGACCTAAAGTAGCACCATAGTTGATTCCTTGCAACTTCAAGTGTCGATCCCAAGTTCTTACAGCCGACCTGAAGAAGAGTCATAGCCAGCCAGAAGTACACTAACAACGTTGATCCCTCATAACCTCTAATGTTAACCCCCCGTGAAAGCCAATCCAAGGTTGTATGCCGACCCGAAGCTAGATGAGTGCCGACCTGAAGTCCTTCTCAATGCCAACACGATCCATTTTCCTCGGTGCCGACCTGATGCTCCTAGTATGACAACCTGAAGATCCATTAACGCTGACCCGAAATAAATGTCAACTCCTCATTCAATTATGCCGATCCCAAGCAATGAATGTTGAATCGAAGCAAACATCCCTCTGACTTGAAGCGAGACTCAGGATGATCAGAAGTAAACCTCATGTAACATCCCGAATTTTTTTAACAATATCAATTCAATATTCTATCTAAAAATTAAATTGATATTGATATTTTGTTAATAATAATTCAAATTGATTTAGTAATCTTCTTCAATAATTATTTAATTGGTTATTTTACCTTTTAAAAATAATAAATGGACTTCTATTTATAACATAAATATATAGTTTATACTGTAAATAGATTAGTATGGTTTTAAATTTAATAAATAAAACATATTTTCTAATTCTAATATTTGTAGTAATTTAGAAATTTGTTTTTATTGAATATATAAAGTTTTCAAAGCTATTTAATAAATAAATATATGATTTTTAAATTATAAAGAAAAATGTTTAAATGTTTAAAATAGTTTTAGCTTGAGTTTTAAATTTAATTAAATTGAAAAAAGAGTTTCATAGCTTAATTAAATAAGTAATTTATTAATAAAAGAATAATTTCTTTTATAATTATTTTAATTTAATAATAAGATATTTAAAAAAAATATTAATAGTGTATTGATTTACAAATAAAATTTGAATAAAATTTGCAATTGTTATTTCAATATTTATAACTTGATTTTTGAATAATTGATTTTGAATTTAAATTCCAAAGTATAAATTTTAATTGTTTTAATTTTCATATGTATAAGCTTTATTTATAAATACAAATTGTTTTTAGTTCTTTTATAAGTTTATATACATATTAAACTAACAAATTAAAATTAGTCTTAATATACATAATGACTTGTAAATTAAATATTAATTACTCTAATTTAGACAAGTATTGCATTCTTAAGCTTAATTAAACAAATGTTACAAGATTAAACATTCAATTTGACAAATGTAGAAAAATTTTACAAGTGGCACATTTTGGTTTTAATTTTCTTTTATTTAATTAAATCTGAAAACTACATCTATATAAACTTGCATTTCATTCATACTTGTTTTTTTGCCATTTCCTAAATCGAAAGAGAACTTCAAAACACCTCTTCAAAAATCAAATTTGTACCTTCAAAACATCTTCATATCAAACCATTCATAAACCCTGCATGTTCAAATCTGAACATCCTCAAAATCAAAAAGCCTGCATATTCAACTTCCTCATATTCAAAAGGGTCTGCATTATTTTCAAACCTGGAAAATAAACTCTGCAAGCAACCTAGAAGCAAAACAAATCTGCTTGCAATCTGGAAGTGCAGCAGTTTTTAGATCAAGCTATCAGCAGAAATTAAATTTCAACCTGCATCAATTTAACAAGAAGCAAGCTCAAAGTTTAGTTTTTCAAGCATCAACACACTCCCTGTTTTCAAGGCTTTGACCCAGTTTTTCCATGTATTCAAAGTTTTCAAATCTTTTCAAATATAAAGCTCTGCCTTCTTCCAAAATAGGTGAGTAACTTTTTAAATTTAAAAGTTAAAATAGGTTGCATGCTTGAATGTTTGATATAAATAAGTATAGTTTGTGTATTGATGAAAGTGTAATGTGTGTATGCTGTTGTTTTTATTACCTGTTCTGTTTTTCTTGATTTTCCAGGCAGAATTTTCTTTATTAAATCCTTATCTTTTAATTGGTTTTCTGATATGATGAAATTTATTAAGTAAAGTTGTTTGACTGTCTGAAGTTAATAATTAAAACATTAAGTAAGTTAAAATATGAGTAGTGGTCTCAGGGAAACACAGAAAGAAACATCAGTGCATGTTAATTTTTAAAAAAATAAAATGAAAACCCAATCATATTAATATTGTAATTCAGTTTATAAATTAAAATCATTAACAGAAACTTGATTTTTAAATCAAGAATTTGGGTTTTTAGAGTATAGTTTAAGTTGCAGTTTAGAATTGAACTGAGAATGAAATTTAAGCATTTTCTTGTGATCTTTGACTTGAGGAAGGCCGGGGTTCTTCTGGGTGATGAAGGAGGATTAGGGGAAGGATGGAAAAATCTTAGATGGTGATTAAACTTATCAGAGGGGTTGCAGATTTGGGAATTTATTTTAAACCCTAGTTTTGATGGGTTTTAAGAAATCGGTCATTTTGGTTTGTATAAGTGACCGAGTGTTGAGATGTTTGGGGAATTGGCAGTTGGTGCATGGTTGGAGACGAGGCCGGAGGGGTTGATCTCCAGGTGGTCGGAGCGGCGAGAGATGGTCGTCGACAGGTTTTGAAGAAAACCTGATTCTTCTGTTTCCAGGTTTATATTTGAACTCGAATTCAATTTCAGGGTGAGCTAAGTAATCTGGTGAATCAGGTTAGGGGTTTGAATGATGTTTGGGATGGGAGAAGATCACCGTTGATGATCGAAGATGATCATCGGCACAGTGCACATACACGGTGCACAGTTAAGTGTTGAAGTTGTTTTGGTATTGGAGTGACTCGAGTAAAATTTTGGTTGGACTCGAAGTCAATGTGTAGATTGCTCGGGGAAGAGGGGTATTAAACTCGAAGCATGTAGGGATGTGTCTCGGGTTTGTGAATCTATCAGGTTTCAACAGAAACCTGGTATTCAGTTTATTTTTTTTAAATAAAATTTTAAAGCTGGGTTTAAATTGTTAGGTAAGATTTGAAACAAGATTTAAATTTAGTTCTTAAATCTGAAGTAAGTTTAAAATCTCAGTTTTTAAAATAATGTTGAGTTTTAAATTTGAATTGAGTTAACTACTTTAAAAAGGGGTAAGTGGTTTGTATTTTAAAAGATGAAGTTTTCAAATTGTAAACAGTTTTTTTTAAAAAAAAGTTATTTATCTGGAATTAAAATTTATTATGCATTTCAATTTTGAAAATATAAAAGAAGTCTTTAAATTTAAATGTTAAAATGAATTTCTAACTATGATTTGAATTTAAACATAAACTTGGTTTAAACTTTTTTTGATCTTCTTTATGAAATGATTACTACTTTAACATGTGAATTAAGGTTTTGAATTTCCTTTAACCTTGTTTAAAGTCAATTGCATTCATTTTTAAATCTTAAATTTAAATGAAATTTGAAGAAAAGTTTAAAGTGGATTTATTTCAAATGTATTTGTTAATGACAATTAATCATAATCAAGAAATGTTTATCTTTAAATTTAATTAAGATAAATGTAGTGAAACTAATTTAATTAATAAGGTAATTAAGGAATAATTTATTTATTTATTTCATTAATTGATTAAGGTTTAATGAATATTGATTAAGGCTTAATCAATTTGAAATTAAAGATTATTAATTAGATTATTAACTAATGATTAAAGAATTATTAATTAAGTAATTAAGCTTTAATCAAGGTTAATTAATTAAATAATTAGACTTTAATTAATGGATGATTAAAGATAATTTAATTTGTAATTAATCTCAGTTAATTCCTTAATAAAAATAATTAGAGAAGGGTTAATGAAGGTCATTAACCAGGATTACTTAATAATTAATTATTGTGGTTAATTTTTAATAATTAATTAGATTAATTAATTTAATGATAATCAATTGTGAATTGTTGAGAATAATTACTTGATGAAGTAATTAAGAAATTAATTACTTAAGGTAATTAATTGTGTTAAATGTGATTGTTTATTTTAATCAATTAAGTTTCATTAATTTTAAACACTTGGGTTTTAAAGATAATTACTGTATGTAATAAATAGATTGGGAAAGTACTTGGTGAGGTAATTGATTGATGATTACAGGTTGTAATTAATGGAAGATGTTTAAGAATGAAGTAATTTGGATTATAATTACTTGTAATTAATCAAGGGATTAATTAAGAAATTAATTAGGAAATAATTAATTTGTTTTAATGAAGTAATTAAGTTAGTTAATTACTGGATGTGGTTAATCAGAGGGGATTAATAATTATGAGTTAATTACTTAAGGTAATTAATTTAGGAAGATAATTTATTAAATATAATTAAGGATCATTAATTATTATAATTAATGATGTAATTAAAGTTGATAAAATAAGATTAATTAATCAATGATAAGTGATTAAAGGTAATTAATTAATGTAATTAATTAAGAATTTATGTAATTAATTATCGTTAATTAATTAATTTAAGTAATTAAAGGTTAATTACTGTTTGGTTGAGAATAATTAATTTGTGAAATTAATTAAGGATCATTACTTGAATGTAATTAAGGATAATTAATCAAGGGTGATTAATTAAGGTGACAAATTTTGAATGATCAATTAATTGATTGTAATAAATTAAATGATTGAGTAAGCAAGATTTATATTGGTGAAGTAATTAATTTAATTTAATTTAAATTAATTAAAGATGAAGTAATTAATTTAATTCACTTTAAATTAATTAGATATAGAAATAGTTAATTTAATTCATTTTAAATTAATTATATTGTGATGAGTTAAATTATTGCTTGCGTATGAATGGATGACACTGATTGTCTTGGATGCTTTGTGATCTCAGAAATGAGATAAGTAATGTTGTGTGGTATGAATGCTTGGTTGCATTGTGATGATAATATAGATTATCTATTGTGATGGTGATATATGGATTATCTATTTTGATGTTGGTAATGTGGATTACATGTTATTTGATAATGTTGGTTATCAATTGTGATTTGTGGGTTATCTATCTGTGTGTGTACATAGATAATTGAATTGTTTTAAACTTTAAAACAACTTGGACCTAAAAGACAGGCTTCGGATTTCGATGAGACCGGGATCGGGTTTCCATATTTGAATATCTGAAAACCACATCGATTCCAATTAAACGTTAGGTCGTGAATCAAAGTGGAGCTTTGTGAAGACTCGAGGTGTAAGGACTATTCGTCAGTATAACTCTAGAGGTGATTCTGTGATGAGTTTGACGGAAATAGTACTTACAGGCTCGAGATGGTGATTCAGAGTGCAAGGGTTATCGTCGTTAACTCTGAGGGTGATTCCAAAATGAGTGTAACGAGATAATGCCTTCGGTTTCGTTCGAACCCGGAACGAACTTGTATGGATTGAATGCTCTCAGAACATCGTCAGGTGGACGATGAGCGTTCTAAGTGATGTGTTCACTAAAGGTAATCGTAGCCTCAAGCCTCATCAAACGGGAATGGCTAAAACAGGGGAGGTGCAGCAAGGCTTCGTGGGTAGCCCCCACTGGAGAGTGAGATTTACCCCTGTTTTGAGGTCCCTTTTATTTCGGCTGTGTGTACAGTTCTTGAGCTCCAACTGTCGGGGTTGTCTTGTTTGGAACTATTCAGTAAGGAATGGTTTCGGCCTTGTGTTGCAGGGGAGCGGGCGTACTCCTCGATATGTTGATCTAGGCCACGTACTGTGACGAGCGGTACCCCAGTAGTCCTGCCATTGTATGGAATCCAAAATCCAATAAGTGCCAACGGTTTTGATTGTATTACCCATTTTTGTGGCTAGTAGCTAGAATTTAATAATGTAACAATTTCGGCTATTTCATATTTATTTGAAAACCCTAGACCTATTATAATATCACTGAATTTCCTATCAAATGTGTTGGTTAGCGTAAGGGAAAAACTCTTCCATGTTTATGTGTGGGAAGTCTTACATGATACCTTTCTTTTCATAAGGTTTTGAAAATTAAGCAACCTTAACCAGTTACTCACACCAGACCCATGTATGACCCGGAGTTTATCTTCTATTTTTCTTAAACTCTTGGGTACTCAAATTTTTACGAGTAACCAAGGGATTCAGGTTTGCTTTGACAAATTATGGAGGAGCAATGGAGCAGGAGGCTTCTGCGAGTTGATATAGTATTCCGCTGTGTAGATTTCTCTGAATTGTTCTTGTGTACTGTATTGAGTTGTATAACTAGACAGGTGTCTATAATTGTCTAGTATGTGATGTGTAATCTGTGTAACTCTGATAATGGTTGTAAACTATGTAATATTTATGTTATTAATATAATTTATTCGTTCCGCTGTTTAGATTCTGATGTTGTTTCTTCATTCTCTTCTTTCTTTTCTCTTTTCTATCCCTTTCTTTCTTATTAATGATGCGTCATTCTGTGGAGATGGATGGCGGGTCGTTACTGTGGTATCAGAGCGTTAGGTTGAGTGAATACCTAGGCTCTGTAGTGGTGTCTATCTTGAGAGAGCGTAGTTGTAATTTTTAATATATATATATATACACATATATATTCTACTTATCTGTTGGGTTACCTGTTTGGATTTTCCAATATAAGTTATAAAGGTAGATGGGATAGTGGTGTGTGTAGCACGACTATCATTGGTTGGAGTTTGAATGTTTGAGGTTGGAAGTGTATCTGTTGAGATTGTAGACCTAATACTGTCTCGAGTAAGCTTTGTAGTGATGAAGGATTTCATCAATCCCTAAAGGAAACCTGTTAAGGTTCGGAGTTCATTTCTGAAGTTGATGAGTAGAATTTGGATCTGTTGGTTGAGTAGAAGCGAGTGATGGTATTTTGGATACCTCAGGAAGTAGTAGCTGCATGATGAGATGCAGTGACTATGGATGTTCCCGCAGATGATTTCTTTGGAACAAGTTAAGGAAGTGAGTCTGCTTCAGTGTTGTGGCTGTGTTCAGCCGGTGTTTCTATTGATTTGAAGTCCGAGTTTCTCGAAGAGCTTTGGATTAGGAGTCTTTGGCATCTGTGGCAGCAGTGCAGCTCGGAGTGTTTTGTGTGTCGGCAAGGAGTCTTCTGGCTTAGCAGTTTTCTGAAATGGTGTTCAGAAGCAGCAGAGTGGACCCGTTTCTGGGTTGATTGGCTAGTGAAAAGTAAGCTGTTCTGTTTGGTAAAGGGAGAACAATTTTCCTTGGATTTAGTTTGAATTGATCGCAAAAGTGACTTGCGATTGTTTGAGTAATCTCTTGGGTTATCTGAGTTTTTCTGGATATCTTCAAGAGTCAGAGTTTTGTTCGCATCTGGAGATTGAGTTACCTTATCGTCTGGGTTTCCAGGAGGGGTACGGGTGGTTCAGCTTAGTGGAAGAATGGTTCTAAGAGTTTGGATTGGTGTAGCAGCTTAGGTTTTGGAGAAGTTTCTGAGTTTTCTTATGGATCTATGGAACCATATCTCTGGGGTGTGTTGTTGAGTTGTGCTCGTATTCTTCTTCAGCATTCTTTTCTACTTCGGATCAGAGTTGAGCAGCGGAAGCAGTTGGGAAGTGTATCTGCTTTTCTTTTCCAAACAGGAGAAGTGAGTTTAGTCTTATGATATTGAGGAGTAGAGTTTGTTTTTCTTGATTCTGGTTAATCATGAGGAGATCATTTTGCTGAGTTGATTGGTCTAGTTTATTTCTAGAGGCATCAGCGAGGGATGAGCTGATCAGTAAGGTTGTAGGCAGCCCAGGATCGTCTGGAGAGTTTTGTGGATTTGGGACGGAGGAATTTAAATTCTGAAGTCGGAGATTTGATTTGGATAAGTTTTCTCCGATCGAAAAGGAGCTATAAGATTAGGCAAGGCTGAGAAGCTAACTCTGAAGTGTTTTGGATCTTTTCTGTATTCTTGTGAGAATAAGTGATTAATCTACAGGAATGAATTGCCATCTTGGATAACTGGGATTCGATGAGTTTCACGTATCTCTGAGGGAGCACATGTATGATCTATCTCTGGTTGTGGTACCAGCAGTTCTGAAGTTTTGGTTGTTGAGTCAGACTCGTCTGTAGTCAGATATCTTGTCTAGTATTATAGATATAGATGAATAGAAGCTTTATAGCTTCATAGTATTGATTGTTTGGATTATGTAGGGCGAGTATCCCGGTATATATACACCTGGGGAAACTCGAGGAAATTTTATCTAGAATTTTTTTCTGGATAATTAGATTTGTTTGATGGGATAAATTGGTTGTTTTGGTCATTACCATATGTTTGATATATGCTTGTGTTTTAAAATTAAAATCTTTAATGAGATTATTAAATTACCTTTGTTTTAAATTTCGAGGACGAAATTCTTTTAAGGGGGAAGGATTGTAAGATACTGGAATTTTTTCACAATATCAATTTAATAATCTGTGTAAAAATTAAATTGATATTGATATTTTGTTAATAATAATTCAAATTGATTTAGTAATCTTCTTCAATAATTATTTAATTGGTTATTTTATCTTTTAAAAATAATAAATGGATTTCTATTTATAACAAAAATATATAGTTTATATTGTAAATAGATTAGTATGGTTTTAAATTTAATAAATAAAACATATTTTCTAATTCTAATATTTGTAGTAATTTGGAAATTTATTTTTATTTAATATATAAAGTTTTCAAAGCTATTTAATAAATAAATATATGATTTTTAAATTATTAAGAAAAATGTTTAAATGTTTAAAATAGTTTTAGCTTGAGTTTTAAATTTAATTAAATTGACAAAAGAGTTTTATAGCTTAATTAAATAAGTAATTTATTAATAAAAGCATAATTTCTTTTATAATTATTTTAATTTAATAACAAGATATTTATAAATATAATATTAATAGTGTATTGATTTACAAAAAAAATTTGAATAAAATTTGCAATTGTTATTTCAAATTAAAATTATATTTATAACTTGATTTTTAAATAATTGATTTTGAATTTAATTTGAATTTAAATTCCAAAGTATAAATTTTAATTGTTTTAATTTCCATATGTATAAGCTTTATTTATAAGTACAAATTGTTTTTAGTTCTTTTATAAGTTTATATACATATTAAACTAACAAATTAAAATTAGGCTTAATATACGTAATAACTTGTAAATTAAATATTAATTACTCTAATTAAGACAAGTATTGCATTCTTAAGCTTAATTAAACAAATGTTACAAGATTAAACATTCAATTTGACAAATGTAGAAAATTTTTACAAGTGGCACATTTTGGTTTTAATTTTCTTTTATTTAACTAAATCTGAAAACTACGTATATATAAACTTGCGTTTCATTCATACTTGTTTTTTTTTCATTTCCTAAATCAAAAGAGAATTTAAAACACCTCTTCAAAGATCAAATTTGTACCTTCAAAATATCTTCATATCAAACCATTCATAAACCCTGCATGTTCAAATCTGAACATCCTAAAAATCAAAAATCCTGCATATTCAACTTCCTCATGTTAAAAGGGTCTGCATTATTTTCAAACCTGGAAAATAAACTCTGCAAGCAACCTGGAAGCAAAATAAATCTGCTTGCAATATGGAAGTGCAGCAGTTTTTAGATCAAGCTATCAGCAAAAATTAAATTTCAACCTTCGTCAATTTAACAAGAAGCAAGCTCAATGTTTAGTTTTTCAAGCATCAACACACTCCCTATTTTCAAGGCTTCAACCCAGTTTTTCCAAGTATTCAAAGTTTTCAAAGCTTTTCAAATATAAAGCTCTGCCTTCTTCCAAAATAGGTGAGTAACTTTTTAAATTTAAAGTTAAAATAGGTTACATGCTAGAATGTTTGATATAAATAAGTATAGTTTGTGTATTGATGAAAGTGTAATGTGTGCATGTTGTTGTTTTTATTATCTGTTCTGTTTTTCTTGATTTTCCAAGCAAAATTTTCTTTATTAAATCCTTATCTTTTAAATTTATTAAGTAAAGTTGTTTAACTGTCTGAAGTTAATAATTAAAACATTAAGTAAGTTAAAATATGAGTAGTTGTCTCAGGGAAACACAGACAGAAACATCAGTGCATGTTAATTTTAAAAAATAAAATAAAAACCCAATCATATTAATATTGTAATTCAGTTTTATAAATTAAAAGCATTAACAGAAACTTGATTTTTAAATCAAGAATTTGGATTTTAGAGTATAGTTTAAGTTGCAGTTTAGAATTGAACTGAGAATGAAATTTAAGCATTTTCTTGTGACCTATGACTTGAGGATGCCCGGGGTTCTTCTGGGTGATGGAGGAGGGTTAAGGGAAGGTTGGAAATATCTTGGATGGTGATTAAACTTATCAGAGGGGTTGTAGATTTGGGAATTTATTTTAAACCCTAGTTTTGCTGGGTTTTAAGAAATCGGCCATTTTGGTTTGTATAAGTGACCGAGTGTTGAGATGTTTGGGAATTGATAGTTGGTGCATGGGTTGGAGACGAGGCTGGAGGGGTTGATCTCTAGGTGGTCGGAGCGGCGAGAGATGGCCGTCGATAGGTTTTGAAGAAAACCTGATTCTTCTGTTTCCAAGTTTATATTTGAAATCGAATTCAATTTCAGGGTGAGCTAAGGAATCTGGTGAATCAGGTTAGGGGTTTGAATGATGTTTGGGATGGG
This sequence comes from Allium cepa, assembly GCA_030765085.1. Lineage (NCBI taxonomy): Eukaryota > Viridiplantae > Streptophyta > Magnoliopsida > Asparagales > Amaryllidaceae > Allium > Allium cepa. The sequence continues at coordinate 827,632,183 of CM060934.1, forward strand.
AGAAGATCACCGTTGATGATCGAAGATGATCATCGGCACAGTGCACATACACGGTGCACAGTTAAGTGTTGAAGTTGTTTTGGTATTGGAGTGACTCGAGTAAAATTTTGGTTGGACTCGAAGTCATTAGGTAGATTGCTCGGGGAAGAGGGGTGTTAAACTCGAAGCATGTAGGGATGTGTCTCGGGTTTGTGAATCTACCAGGTTTCAACAGAAACCTGGTATTCCGTTTATTTTTAAAAAAAAATTAAGCTGGGTTTAAATTGTTAGGTAAGGTTTGAAACAAGATTTAAATCTAGTTCTTAAATCTGAAGTAAGTTTAAAATCTCAGTTTTTAGAATAATGTTAAGTTTTAGATTTGAATTGAATTAACTACTTTAAAAAGGGGTAAGTAGTTTGTATTTTAAAAGATGAAGTTTTTAAATTGTAAACAATTTTTTAAAAAAAATTATTTATCTGGAATTAAAATTTGTTATGCATTTCAATTTTAAAAATATAAAAGAAGTTTTTAAATTTAAATGTTAAAATGAATTTCTAACTATGATTTGAATTTAAACATAAACTTGGTTTAAACTTCTTTTTGATCTTCTTTATGAAATGAATATTACTTTAACATGTGAATTAAGGTTTTGAATTTCCTTTAAGTTTGTTTAAAGTCAAATTGCATTCATTTTTAAATCTTAAATTTAAATGAAATTTGAAGAAATGTTTAAAGTATTTATTTCAAATGTATTTGTTAATGACAACTAGTCATAATTAAGAAAAGTTTATCTTTAAATTTAATTAAGATAAATGTTTTGAAATTAATTTAATTAGTAAGGTAATTAAGGAATAATTTATTTATTTATTTCATTAATTGATTAAGGTTTAATGAATAATGATTAAGGCTTAATCAATTTGAAATTAAAGATTATTAATTAGATTATTAATTAGATTATTAACTAATGATTAAAGAATTATTAATTAAGCAATTAAGATTTAATCAAGGTTAATTAATTAATTAAATAATTAGACTTTAATTAATGGATGATTAAAGATAATTTAATTTGTAATTAATATCAGTTAATTACTTAATAAAAATAATTAGAGAAGGGTTAATGAAGGTCATTAACCAGGATTACTTAATAATTAATTATTGTGGTTAATTTTTAATAATTAATTAGATTAATTAATTTAATAATAATCAATTGTGAATTGTTGAGAATAATTACTTGATGAAGTAATTAAGAAATTAATTACTTAAGGTAATTAATTGTGTCAAATGTGATTGTTTATTTTAATTAATTAAGTTTAATTAATTTTAAACACTTGGGTTTTAAAGATAATTACTGTATGTAATAAATGGATTGGGAAATTACTTGGTGAGGTAATTGATTGATGATTACAGGTTGTAATTAATGGAAGATGTTTAAGAATGAAGTAATTTGGATTATAATTACTTGTAATTAATCAAGGAATTAATTAAGAAATTAATTAGGAAATAATTAATTTGTTTTAATGAAGTAATTAAGTTAGTTAATTACTGGATATGGTTAATCATAGGGGATTAATAATTATGAGTTAATTACTTAAGGTAATTAATTTAGGAAGATAATTTATTAAATATAATTAAGGATCATTAATTATTATAATTAATGATGTAATTAAAGTTGATAAATTAAGATTAATTAATCAATGTTAAGTGATTAAAGGTAATTATTTAATGTATAATTAAGAATTTACGTAATTAATTATCATTAGTTAATTAATTGAAGTGATTAAAAGGTTAATTACTGTTTGGTTGAGTATAATTAATTTGCGAAATTAATTAAGGATATTACTTGAATGTAATTAAGGATAATTAATTAAGGGTGATTAATTAAGGTGATAAATTTTGAATGATTAATTAATTGATTGCAATAAATTAAATGGTTGAGTAAGCAAGATTTATATTTATGAAGTAATTAATTTAATTTATTTTAAATTAATTAAAGATGAAGTAATAAATTTAATTCACTTTAAATTAATTAGAGATAGAAATAGTAAATTTAATTCATTTTAAATTAATTATATTGTGATGAGATAAATTATTGCTTATGTATGAATAGATGACATTGATTGTCTTGGATGCTTTGTGATCTCAGAAATGAGATAAGTAATGTTGTGTGGTATGAGTGCTTGGTTGCATTGTGATGATAACATAGATATCTATTGTGATGGTGATATATGGATTATCTATTTTGATATTGATAATGTGGATTACCTGTTATTTGATAATGTTGATTATCAATTGTGATTTGTGAGTTATCTATCTGTGTGTACATAGATAATTGAATTGTTTTAAACTTTAAAATAACTTGGACCTAAAAGACACGCTTTGGATTTTGATGAGACCGGGATCGGGTTTCCATATTTGGATATCTGAAAACCACATCGATTCCAATTAAACGTTAGGTCGTGAATCATAGTGGAGCTTTATGAAGACTCGAGATGTAAGGACTATTCGTCAGTATAACTCTAGGGGTGATTCCGTGATGAGTTTGACGGAAATAGTACTTACAGGCTCGAGATGGTGATTCAGAGTGCAAGAGTTATCGTCGTTAACTCTGAGGGTAATTCCAAAATGTGTGTAACGAGATAATGCCTTCGGTTTCGTTCGAACCCAGAACGAACTTGTATGGATTGAATGCTCTCAGAACATCGTCAGGTGGACGATGAGCATTCTAAGTGATGTGTTCACTAAAGGTAATCGTAGCCTCAAGCCTCATCAATCGAGAATGGCTAAAAAGGGGAGGTGCAACAAGGCTTCGTGGGTAGCCCCTACTGGAGAGTGAGATTTACCCTTGTCTAGAGGTCCTTTTTATTTCGGCTATGTAGACAGTTCTTGAACTCCAACTGTCGGGGTTGTCTTGTTCGGAACTATTCAGTAAGGATTGGTTTTGGCCTTGTGTTGCAGGGGAGCAGGCGTACTCCTCGATACGTACTGTGACGGGCGGTACCCTACTAGCCCTGCCATTGTATGGAATCCAAAATTCAATAAGTGCCAACGGTTTTGATTGTATTACCCACTTTTGTGGCTAGTAGCTGGAATTTAATAATGTAACAATTTCGGCTATTTCATATTTATTTGAAAACCCTAGACCTATTATAATATCACTGAATTTCCTATCAAATGTTTTGGTTAGCGTAAGGTAAAAACTTTTCCATATTTATGTGTGGGAAGTCTTACGTGATACCTTTCTTTCAAAAGGTTCTGAAAATTAAGCAACCTTAACCTGTTACTCACACCGGACCCATGTCTGACCCAGAGTTTATCTTCTGTTTTCTTAAACTCTTGGGTACTCAAATTTTTACGAGTAGCCAAGGGATTCAGGTTTTCTTTGACTAATTGTGGAGGAGCAATGGAGCAGGAGGCTTCTACGAGTATATATATAGTATTCCGCTGTGTAGATTTCTCTGAATTGTTCTTGTTTACTGTATTGAGTTGTATAACTAGATAGGCGTTTATAACTGTCTAGTATGTGATGTGTAATCTGTGTTACTCTGATAATGGTTGTAAACTATGTAATATTTATGTTATTAATATAATTTATTTGTTTCGCTATTTTGATTCTGATGTTGTTTCTTCTTTCTCTTCTTTCTTTTCTCTTTTCTATCCCTTTCTTTCTTCTTAATGATGCGTCATTTTGTGGAGACGGATGGCGGGTCGTTACACCCATGATGACTCAAAGCAACTCGATCTTTGTCAAAAAATCAAACTTAAGTATCATCCACTATTTTTCCATCGACTATGTTCTATCCTGGCCTCATAATCATGTTTATTATCCGTGGTTGATCGTCCATTCATCCATTCATCTGAGCCAAGTCCATGACATTCCAGCCTCGATAACCGAGTAGTCGTTTGAGTTAAATCTGCCTGTATACGGCCTTGCCAAAAGGCGGGTTAACATTTCCCCCCAAAATATGTCTTGCTATTGGAGGCGTGTTTTGTATAGCTTTAAATGTGATATCCAAAGTCCATATTCCATCCATTGCAATCTAATATAATCCATAATTCAATCCATTACTAAGCAATTTCATCTAAGTCCGATAGCCAAATCTATGACTGTTCCAAGTCGATATCCAATTCTTAATCCATTCCAAATCCATTAACTGAATCAATAATCTCTCCGGATCGTTTTATCCAAATTTGGGACCAACTTGGGTCCTATCCAAATCCGAGGACCTCTCCGCTCCAAATCCAAATCTAGGACCTTGCCAGATCCATATCCAAATCTGGGTCCACTTTGGGTACTTAGCCAAATCCTTAGCCATTCAAAGCCACTATCTGAATCCATTTCACATCTTGGAAGCCAGTAACCAAACATTATGATCTCTCCGGATCATCAACGTCCTCTCTGGACCCTTGCTAAGCTTGATCCAAACTTAATGATTGAATAGGCAGATCCTGTCATGCTCCAGTGAAGAAACCTAAACCTTGCACTCCGGCTCTGGTGGGGGCATATAGTGATGTCTTGGTCCTTCCAGACCGACTATAGCCTCTCTGTTCTCTTGCTGGATCCCATCCTATCACTCTCTAATGAAGGGGAAAGAATGTCGAAAGAGCTGATACTATCGCTCTCTGGTGAAGCAGCATCACTCCTTGCACTCTGATTCAGTATCCTTGAACATTAAGCAATGTCATCGCCTAAGTCCTAGACCGATTATAGTCTCTTCGGGCTCTCGCTAGATCCCATCCTATCACTCTCCGGTGAAGAGGAAACAACATCGAGCGAGCCGATCTTGTCGCTCTATGGTGAAGCAGCTTCACTCCATGCACTCTGATTCAGTATCCCTGAACATTAAGCAATCAGTTCCCACTTGACTTCTAGTATCCGTCCCTTAACTCTCCAGTTAGGTATTAGTTTCGAAAAATCCAAATCCTTTTATTAAATCCAAATTCCAAATGTTTAATAAATAAATAAAAAACAGAAAAAGCTAAGTGTTGCCTCTCTGGGCAGAGCGGCTGTTAGCGACAAAAGTGGTCACTAACGCCCAAATTCATATGAAAGCACCAAATCACAGTCACAGATAACTGATAGAACGTATGTAGAGAGAACAAATGTGAAGAACAGTAAAATTTAAAAAGAAAGCAGTAGTAACACGGAATTTATAGTGGTTCGGCTAACTCCGTCCTACATCCACTCTAGAAATTTCCTTTCTATTGATAACATAAGCCATTGCAGTTACAATCTAGAGTTTATAAAGCGATAATAGCAAAGTATCCTTAATGGGGAAGATGAAGGGAAAAAGAATGAAGATCCCTTTTTCTAAATCCCCTCATGCTGTATTTATAGGCAAAATCCGAGTTACTGGGCTTCTTGAATGGTCTGGGCCCACCAAGACCATAGTCGACCCAAACCTCGAACACCACGACCGACCCCAAGTTCATAATATGCCGACCCGATATCTCCCGGGCATGACTCGAAGCAGGCCTATCCAAGACTCGGTGTAAACTAGGCTAGAACTCAGAGCATAATGAAGCCGATCTTATCCACTTATTCAATATCGATCCTTCCAATTGTATCAATGCGAAGACACGCCGATCTGAGGTAAGTGAGATACGACTCGAAGCTACCGAACCCCTTCGATATGCCGATCCTTTTCCTCACTAATCCAAAACCAAACTGCAAATCCATCTACAACGCTTGCCGAACCAAAACGAAATGCTGACCAATACACGCGGATTGACTTATGCCTACCTACCTTGACCGATCCATATCCATACTCCAACACTGAGCCACTCACGACTCTGATACCACCCAAGCATGCCAACCCACAGCCAAATATATCATACCACATATGTATACCGATCCACTCATCATGACCGAACCACCTCCACTGTCGAACCACTCCAATAACCGTTCCGACTTCCTACCAATCCAAAACCTTCACAACATTGACCCATGTGCATCGAGCCATGCTCACCGAGCCAGTCACACCAGGCCACCCTAGCTTAAGCACCATGACCGAACCATACACGATCTCCTTTCCTTGACCGAACCATATACTACCGAGTCACATGGCCGAACTCCAATGACCGAACGCTCATGACCGATCCATGTTATGCCGAACCCCCGCTTTGTAATCATATTTATCATCCATGATTGATCATCTATCCAACTAGTTGACTCAAACCCTCACATTCCAGCCTCGATGAACGAGTAGTCGATTTAGTTAAATCCGCCTATCCACGGCCTTGCCAAAAGGCGGGTTAACAGCGGCCTACTACCATCTTAGAGCATGCTTAGGAATAACTTTGGTTCCCTTACATGTGTAAGTGGCATGGCTACTTTATTTTTGAAACGAAACCAAAAAGATTATTTGATAACCGAAGTTCAAATCCTGAACTCGGACCTTTCCATCACGATCAGTTGATGATGCGTCATAACCCCGATCTAGGATCATTCCTACATGGTGCAGGCGGTAACTGCTCTTGTCCTTCCGCTGTTGTTCTGTTCACACATATTGTGGCTATCTACCACTGCTAATGTGTTCTTCCATTATGTCATTCAAGTGGCGGCATTCATCTGTGGTATGCCATTCTGGCTCATGGAATAAGCAGTACCCCCCACTCCTGCGCTTCCGCTTTATAGGATACCAATTGGGTGGTTTTCGAGAGGGGAGTTGCCCCCGTGTTTCCAAGTAAATCCATCATGGATTCTCCGTCAAATCTATGTATGTTGTGAATTTGGGTTCTCGATCTCATTTGTTAGAACCATCATATCCATCATCCTGCTTTCGCATTCCTTAATCGATTCCACATCCTTTTCCAGACATTGCTTCACCTTACACAGCGTTCACCTCCTGCTTTTCAGCACGTGCATCCTCTAACCTTATAAATCTTTCCACCTTGTGGTAGAACTCTTCGAGATCCTATAGTGGATCCCATGCCAATGAATCTTTAAACTCAGTGCCTTTTGCAATTCCTGCTACTGCCGCCATCAAAATCATTGATGGATCCGGGCGATCCACCGAAGCCACGACTGCATTGAACCGCATTAGAAAGTTCCTTATAGATTCTCTTGTCCTTTGCTTCATCGATGCCAATATCATCACGTTCTTAGGTCGCGTAATGTGGACCTTGAACAGTCTTATAAAGCATTCCACTAGTTCTCCCCATGTTCTGATCGATCCATTCTACAACTTCTTGAACTAGAGCGCAGCCAAATCCGTTAAGTATAAAGGGAAGCATCTGGCCATAACCTCTTCAGTTTCCCCTATCACTTTCATATGCCTGATGTATTTAGTTACGTGCATAATTGGGTCTGACTTCTCATCATAAGCCTCTAGTGTTGGTAATTTGAATTCTGGAGGGTTCCTTTCATTTTTGATATTCAGAGTGAACGGACTCCGACTAACTTCCTCCAAGCCTCTACTCGATAGCCCTCCTCTCATAATCCATCTTATTAATCCAGCCATCCGCTTGTCTCCATCCAAGGGTGACCTCCTATTTGCATTTCCACCCTGCACCTCATGTCCTGGAGGGTATTTTGGGTAGTACTCCTTATGTTGGTCATTCATGTTTGTGTTGGCCCCGCATAGAATTCATCATAGTCTACACCTCATCCCTTATGGTGTAAATGGATGCCTGATCTACTCTAGCTTCGGAGGAGGCCTCTTGACTTCACTCATGCTGACTCCCCTCTATCATCTGCCTCCTTATTCATTTCCTAACCATAGCATCCAGAATCTTAGTTACTAAGCTTTAAAATCCAAAATCCAAGCTTCCAAATCCTTGAGTGCTAGCTTTCTCAGTGAAAGCACCAAAATTTTTGCACCAAAATTGTTCGCAAAGGCCCAATTGCAAATGAAAGCACCAATATCTGGTCGAAGATTTCAGATAGAATATATATATAGAGTATAATATGAAAAATAACAAAACTAAAATGAAAGCAGTAAAAATGATGAAAATTATAGTGGTTTGGCTATCTCTGGCCTACGTCCACTCCAGAAGTTTCCTTTTTATTTATACTGAGTCTAATCACAGTTAAAATCATGAATTTCTATAAAAAAAAATGGCAGAGAAGCTTTTAGGTGGAAGATGAAGAGAAGCAGAATGAGAATCTCCTTTTTTGAAGCCATGCATGTTGTACTCATAGGCAAAACCATGGCTACAGGGCCTCCTCACGTATATGGGCCTACCAAAACCATATTCGGGCCTAACTTGTCCAACTACATCGATCTGAAGCGAAACTCAAAGTAGAACCCGAAGCAAGCTTGGTTCCGACCCAAAGAAAACCCAGGCCGATCCCTAGCCATCCCAATATGCCGACCCCATATTGAAGCCTTGTCGACCCGAAGCATTCCTAGCACTAACCCGAAACGATTCCATACTGACTCGAAGTAGCACCATAGTCGATTCCTTGCAACTTCAAAGTCGATCCCAAGTTCCTATTGCCGACTTGAAGAAGAGTCATAGCCGGCCCTAAGTAAACTAACAATGTTAATCCCTTATAACCTCTAATGCCAACTCCTTATGAAAGCCAACCCAAGGTTGTATGCCGACCCGGAGCCAGATGAATGCCGACGCGAAGTCCTTCTCAGTGCCAACCCAATCCATTTTCCTCAATGCCGACCTGATGCTCCCAGTATGCCGACCCAAAGACCCATCAATGCCGACTCGAAGTGAATGTCGAATCCTCATTCAATTATGCTTATCCTTAGCAATGAACGTTGATTCGAAGAAAACATCCCCTTGATTCGTAGCAAGCCTCATGACGACCCGAAGTAAGCCTCATGATGACTCGAAGCAACTCGCCCTTTGTCAAAAATCCAAGCTCAAGTATCTTGCGCTGTTTGTCCATCGACTATGTTGTATCCTGGCCTCATAATCATGTTTATTATCCGTGATTGATCGTCCATTCATCCATTCATCTGAACCAAGTCCATAACATTCTAGCCTCGATAATTGAGTAGTCATTTGAGTTAAATCTACCTGTATATGGCCTTGCCAAATGGTGGGTTAAAAAAAACCTCATAGCGGAATTTAATATCAATATCTATACATTATTTTGGCAATTAGACACCACACAGATTCAATGCGCCAAGTTAAATCCATATTTTCAATATATTAATCACCATCTAATAACAATATAAATATGGTGTAATAGTAATATACCGAGCCAAAAACCTATGAATATGATTTATATCCAGACCATTGCTTTGTTTATTGCTCATATCTGCAACTTTGCAAATGCATATTTGCATACAAAAAGGGGAAAAGGTGATTAATTATGTTTGGACTACACCTTACCCTATACATTATAACTAAGAGGACTGATAGTTGTTGCATAGGAAAATGTTGCCTATGTACCCTTTTAGGGATCAATCCCACGTAGTTTTGTTTCCTACTTTTCTCCTACATCAAATACTTATTAGAACATAATAGCCATAATATCCATGCATCTAATGCAAGCAAAAAAATACTTCTATAAAGTCATCCCATAATTAATAATCAAAAATGTTGGGTAAAATCAATTATAATAAACACAACTATTAAACTGCTCATATTTTTGACACCACCCAAAGTCAACCCTAAATATCAAATAGTTCAACAATAACAAATTCTGCCAAATATGTACTAATCTCCAATACTAGTAATATAAACATTAAATCATAAAATGTGCATTAACTCGCGATGTTAGTTGCACAAACATCAAGCTATCAAATGTGTACTAACTCACAATAATAGTTACACAAATCTTCTGTACAACAAAACCATAATTAACTACACACCAGTAGTAATAATGGAAAAATATCGAATGGTTCCTCCTATTGCGATTTCACTTCACACAATAACCTTATATGATGATCTCAAAATGATTATTACATATGATTCACAACAATTAAATTTATCTTTTTTACACTTATGATTTTCACAGAAGTATATAAATCGTGAAACGCATCTATTTACTCTAACTCAAAACAATAATAATCCCATAAAAAATGGTGACATACTTCATGTAACGATCCATATTTTAACTATTTTAAATTATTAAAGTTAATATAATTATTTAACAAAAAGGTTAGAAATAAAAATTTAATGATTTATTTATGTAATTTATTTAATATAAAATTGAATAAAATTTTGAAATAAAATTTCGGTAAGGTTTAAAAAATCGTTTGTATTAGAATGAAGTTCAATATATTTAATGTGTTGTAATCAATAGTTGGAATTGAATAATAAATGTTGATTATTTAGATGAAAATAAAATAATCGTTGATAACTAGAATTCATTTGAAATTTACTAATTATTGTGATTTATTGGAAATTAAATTGTTTAAATTTAATACTGGAAATAGTATCCTAAATTAATATGAATGAAAATGATTTCAAAAGTTGATTTAAATTTTATTTAAGAAAAAATGAAAAATTTTAACTTTTAAAATTGATTTTAAAGTGATTAAATTTATTTTTGAAATTTTTTCAATTAACATGTAAAAATTGTCTTTTTGGACGCTTTCTTGGATTTTGACAAAATCAGTTTCATCGAATCCGCAATAGTGAATTATTATAGGATATCAAGTTCCGTAGTGATCGGACTTATCATTTGGCCATGCGAGCTTGAAATGCATAGAAATTAATTAAAAGAATTTAATAAAAATGATTTTATTTTGAAATTCTATCTTCTAAACATGATGGAGTTGGCTCCCAAGACTAGTTCTATTGTGTTCGGAATAAGGGTATAACAAATAGAACGTTGGGCGGCATGCTTCGTTTGGAGTTTCGAAAATTTATGTGTGATCGGTTCGAAGACTTATAAAATAGGCCGTGAGATATTTTAATTTTCGTGAATACGAACCCTAATCGACAAATGCAGCCGTTCTTAATCAAGTTAATTGCCAAAATAACTTCCCTTCTCTCCTTGATTCCTCTCAATCCACTCAATGAATTCGCACGGCTCCAAAAGGAAAGTTGAAGAGCTCGATAAGCTCTACAATCTAGATTGTTGGATCGAGTTGTTTCACAATGAGGTGGCAATTTTAGCTCGCGTTTGTCATGCCAATTATGCGTGTTCCCATTCAGAGAGCATGCGCATGCTGGTGGAGGAGGAGCAAGCAACGTCCTAAAGGCAAGCGGTAGGCGATTTGGGTTCAGTGATCAATGGACGTTCGTTCAATATAAAAAAGAGTGAATGAGTAAAAGTCGAGATTTTAGGTTTCTTGACTAGAAAAGCGGGAACGAGACGATGAAGGTGATTAGAGTATGGTTTAGTTTATTTAAATTATGTTAATTATTTTATTAAGTTAATTTAAATGTTAATTATCGTTATATTTATTAAATCGTAACTTTTTTATACAAGGCCTAATTCGAGCAAAACAAGTTGCAGTGGATTCGTATCGACGAAGGCTATGACATGAAATCAAATTGGAATTTATTTGAAGCTATAAAAATTCTTAGTTTTAAATAAAATTGAGTGTTTTAAACCGCGCACAAAGTACTAAAATATTTTTACGTTAGTCAAATTGATATCATAAAGTAATTTAATTTTGTTGACTATTATTTCGTAATTTAAATTGACATCTAAATTGATATTTGAATTGATTGTTTGAAATTAAAATTAATAGTTAAATTTAAATTGGAATAAACTGCTAGTTAAATATTCGATTATTGATAACTAGTTAACTACATGATATACTGACTGTTTTGGAATGTTGATTGTGATGGATGCTATTGGTTAATATTTTGTATGATTTGGATGTTTATTTAATTTTATATATTCATCTAATCACCTTATATTATTGACATCGTATAAACTGCTATCTGAATTATATTAAAATTAAATTAAGAAATAGGTTGAAATGGTATATGCCTATGACGCTTTTATTTGGATTGAAATGATATATATCCATCCCTTAATTAAAATTGAAATAACTATTCACTTAGCCACAGGATAGAAAATCATATACGGACACCTGATTGGTTTAATTGAATGATTTTAAAATTTTGGTTTTGAATCTATATAAATGATTTTGTTTAAAGAAATAAAAATCGAAATTATGATGACTGAATTAATTACGTACTCAAGTTTGAAATGTTGGAATTAAAATTGTAAAAAGAAATTGTTTTAAAGAATTTAATTTGGAATTTGAAATTATGATTGAAATATAACTTGAATTATAGAAACCAAATTGTTTTAAAAAGTTTGAAATTTTACTCGAACTTCGAATTTACTTAAGTAAAAGTGGTATAAATCGATATTTCAAATTTAGGCTTGGAAATGAAATTAAATTAAATATTGGAACCTAAATTCGAACATTGAAGTTTAATTTGAATTAAGTGATTTAAATCGATATTCTAAAATTGAATTCGAACTTTATATAAACTGAAACGGTTTAAGATTAAGAATTGAACTAAAGCTTAAACAATTTGAATCGAATCGATGAAATCAAAATTAATTCGAACTGAAATCGAAATCGAAATTATTTGAACTGAAATCAAAATCAAAATTAATTTGAATTGAAATAGAAATTGAAGTTGATTTGAATTTAAATCGAAATTGAGTCGATTTAAATTAATTCGAAATTTATGATGATTTAATTTGAAAGATTTGAAATTGAATTGATTTGATTAGAATTTGGACATAAATCCAGATTTAGGGGAAGTGGGAAGAAACAGCTTTGAGTATTGTTTTAAAATTCATCTTCTAAATTTTCAAATTTTTTATATTTTCAAACATTTAATATATCATCTATTTTATATCTAAACTATTTAAAATATTATAACTTTAAAACTATTTTAACTATTCAAACTATTTCTAAAAATTCAAACTAGTCAAAATGGGAACTGTTTATACTTAAATCATGGATTTAAATGCACATTTGATTGAAATGAAGTTAAAACTTGTATTGAAATTCGAAACGATTTTGGAAGTGAAATTCAGATATTGGAGTGAAAATAATTTTCAAGTGAAATTGATATATTCAAGAAAATGTGATATTTTGAATGAAATGATATTTTGAAGTGAATACGATATTTTGTTGTCATGTATGAATCGCTTTCGAAATGTAAAAATACCAACTAGTGTGTAAAACAATGTTTGGTTAATAAAGAGACCAGGGCCTCTCATTGGCATACGCTTTGTCAATGTTGGAACCACTTTAACGACTGTGTACGTGGAGGAGACTCCAGAATGAAATGATTGGATTTGGCATACATTGCTGAATTTGAAATAACAGAACGATGATGGATAGACCATGGCACTTGTGCCAATTTGAAATGACTGAAACAGGACAGCTTGACAGGGCCAATGAGGCTAATTACCTCTAGTGGACATCCATTATTCGATTTTCTGCTTTGACTTGGACCATAATATTACTTTTGATGTTGGTTTCGATTGGTGCACCTTGATTTGGGATAACCTCCCTTTAATTCGTTATGGGATGGATGGATGCGGTGGGCGGTCGTGGCTATGATGCATTACCACCAGCCTTGCAACCCGAATTAGTAGCATCCTACTTTGGACATTGCCTCACGTGCCTTGTCATACTTTTATCCTTATACAAGACCACTGCGAGTTTGGATTAGTGTTTTCATATCACGACGCATCCCTATCCCCCGACATGCTACCGGGGTGTTATATGCAAGTTGTACGACAGTGCTTAAAAACGCATTAAGGGGGGTTAATGTAAATATTTAATGGTATGAAAAATATTTATTATCCTAACTAGACATTATATTATAACCTATTCTACCATATATAAAAAATTTGATGGATCCTTAAGAGATGGAAAATACCGTAACATCTCTTGAGTTATTGCATGCACGTTATACACTATATAGGAGATGTAAAACTCCATAAACATCTCTGACGGTTTTATCTTTTCATTACGCTCAAGTCAGCCCTGAGTATTTCAGTGCATTGAAGATTATTTCCTAGAGGATGAAGATTTGGTATATTATATTACTAATATTATTTCAGCATCATGTTGTTCTGTTGCATTATTCTATTATTCTGTTGTATGTATAACTCTGATAAATGTTGTACAAATTATAATCAAATGTGTAGTATAAACAGCTTCATGAACTGTTTATTTGATTATTATATTTTGTCATTCCGCTTCGAGATTCTTTGTTTGTTTTCTTCTTTTCTTATTTTTCATAATTAACCCCATCGATAATTCATGTTTCAGATTATTTGAGTTGGGCATGTATGGATTATTATCGATTTGAATTTTTGAAATGCGGGTCGTCACACTTCAAAATCCTTTAACATATATTTATTACTTTAAAAACCTCAAAGGCCATAATTTAATCAAAAAAATAGCAATTTATGTCAAGTTACTTTTCGAAATAATAACGTTATTACTTATGCTAAAACAATATTATATACTCAGACCACTTAATATTTTTCAAAATTAGTTTATTAATTTTTATCTCAGAAATAACAATATTCTATTTTAAACTTCAAAGGTCCTTTTTATTATTTTTCGTCTTAAAGTAATAATAATAATTTAACCAAAACACATTTCGAATATATATTTACCGTTATTATTATTATGCTAAAAATATCTTTTATTTTAACACTAATAATATTTTCATCCACAAAATCAAATATACTATAATTTACTCAAAATAATACAATTTTTAGGAAATGTAACAACCCATAAATTCAGTAAATATTTAAATGGAATTTTATTTGAAACTTTGAATTTAATTATTTTAAAATTGATAAATTTGGGAATTTTAATGTATATTTTTGGGATTTGATGTGAAATATTTTTCCAATTCGAATAAAATTAAAAAAATTCTAAAAATTCAAATTTTGGTCAATCTTGGTCAAATTTTGACTTACTGTTGAAAATTTTGAATTTAATTTTTTTTTTCTTTTATGAAGATGGATTCGAGTCTAACATTTTCTCTGCTTTTCGTTTCGTTAAATTTTGATTTCTACTTCTCAAAATTTGCAGTTTTCATCATATTACACGCATTTATTTTCGTATTTTATTTTTCTATTTGTTATTGGGTTTTTAGATTTTAGTTAGTTGTTTTGTTGTTGGGCTTGGGCTTGGGCTAATGGGCTAGGATATTCAAAAGTCACATGAAAAGGTATCTGATATGAAAAGTCACACTTTCGAGAAACAAATATGTACAAAATTTTCTTTCTGACTTCTCATTTTCATTCTTCATTCTCCTCAAAACTTTACGGCAAGTTTCTTCTTCTCCATCTTAAATTTGCTTTTTTTTATTTTTCCTCCATCTTTCTCCTATATTCGGCCATCCATTGCCATCGCCTCCACCTCCTTCTCTCCTCTCCGTAATCGAATCTTCTCTACCACCAAACAAACTGAGGCTGAACCTTCCAACAACACAAGGCCGAACCACTTCATGACCTTCCCCTTCCAATTGCCTAGGCCATGACCATCATTCTCCTTCCCAAAACTTTTTGCCTTCCCTTCAAATTTGCCTTGTGTAACGACCCATAAAATTTTAATAATTTTTAATTAATTAATAGGTAGAGAATAAATAAGTAACGTATAAATTAATAGGTAGAGAATAAATAGTATAAATTAATAGGTAGAGAATAAAACGTATAAATTAATAGGTAGAGAATAAAACGTATAAATTAATAGGTAGAGAATAAATAGTATAAATTAATAGGTAGAGAATAAATAGTATAAGTTAATAGGTAGAGAATAAAACGTATAAATTAATAGGTAGAGAATAAAACGTATAAATTTATAGGTAGAGAATAAAACGTATAAATTAATAGGTAGAGAATAAATAGTATAAATTAATAGGTAGAGAATAAATAGTATAAATTAATAGGTAGAGAATAAAATGTGTAAATTAATAGGTAGAGAATAAAACGTATAAATTAATAGGTAGAGAATAAATAGTATAAATTAATATGTAGAGAATAAATAAGTAACGTGTAAATTAATAGGTAGAGAATAAATAAGTAACGTATATATTTAGATACGTTACTTTTTGTATATATTTAGCATATCTTGTACTAACTTATGAAAAAAAATATAAGAACAACGCATATATATATTGCCCATGATAAGCATATCTCTCCTTCTTTTCATTCTCTGGAAAAAACTCTTCCCGTCATTCCTCTTTGCTCCATGCGTTCACCACATGCTCGATTACCCACAACCGTTTCCTCTCTTCTTCCATTCTTTATATGTAAGTATTTCTTTATATATTATATCTATTTCTTATACTTGCAGCTTTACATATATTCAAGCATACGAAAGGTTTGTTAAAACATAAATTTATATGTATATTTTATTTTATACAAGATTTCAAGTATCCTGGTGAGTTGGTTTTAGAGCGTATATATATAATCTGCTTGGTTATTTTAAGTTTTTATTTATAAGTTTGAAATAGATTTTCATAACACATATTTATTTTTCGGTATGTATATATGATTTCTGCATATTTGGATAAGTTTATGTTGTACAAATTATTATATATATATTAATTGTTTGTGTTAGGTATATGCAGGCTATATGGTTTCTGCATATAAAATATATAGCTTTTATAGTATTATTATATATTTTGGCAGAATATATATTTATACAAAATATGTTTTGTTAACAGCTTGGTATGTTATGTTTATGAAATATGTTATGAAAAAAGCGGATTTTTGTTATAAATGATTTATGTCAGTTTTCCAATGTAAATGTTAGTAATATATGAGCTTGACAATGTATATATGTTAGTAGAAATGACATTTTGTGTATATATAAAGTTTACATAAGTTTGATATGTTATTCTTCAATATGTCTGTTTATATAAATCGGTTTTTGTTTTATATATATTATTATTATATGATATGTATAGTAAGACTAAGTTAATTTTTAATATGTACTGTGTACATAATTTATTGTTGTTTAAGTATATAATGTATTTTGATTTTTTTTTTAAAATGGCCGCAGCCTATATTAGCTTACATATTTTAACTTGCATAGGTTCTATTTAGTATGTAAAGTAAGTTATTTATATGCTATAAGGTTTATAAAATTTTATGATATATGTTAATATGAGTTATTATATATGTAAAGTTTATATTATATGAGTTTAAGATAGCTGTATTTTGAACATTTGGTGTGTCACATTTATATACTATATCCAGGCTGCTTTGTTTTGTCATTCTATATTTTACTATTTTAAGATGAGTATATATCATATATTTGTTATACAACTGGTTGTATAGGATGTTGTGAGTCAGTAGTTAGTTTTATTGACGTTTTGAAAAAAAATTAAGCACATATGAATATATATGTATATTTATAACTATAATATGTTTCTGGTTATATAAGAGTTAGTTCAGTTTATACATGAGCAGTCTGTGTTTATGCCCATATTTTAGAAACAATAGTCAACTTTTGTTCTTTTTGGTTGATATAGGTTATGTACAGTATTATATTTACACTATTTTGGATTTAAGATGATTCTTTAAATACTCTACTTTATAAATTATTTTAATACACGTATATAATTTGGAAATTTATATAGGTTGAATATAATATGTTATTGAATGTAAAAATATGGATGGATTTAAATTATATATATATAACATTTAGTATATATAAAAATAGTTATATATAAAAAAAGTTTTCTTTTAGGTATTCATATTTAAACATTTATTTTATCTGTTTGAGAATATATATATACTAGTTATATAAGTTTGGTATAAAGGTGTTAGTATATATATTTTTTTTAAGTGTATGTTGATTTAAAAAAATGTAAGTTTGATTTATTTATTCATTTATATGTTTGAAAAACATGTAAATTAAATTTGTGATGTTTGAACTTAGAATATAAATTTCATATGTGTATATATAGTTATAGGTTATTATAAAAGTTCGCTTATACCATTTATCTTCATCGTTCCAGTTCTGATCTGATCCATTTCATCAATTCGAGCCAATCATCTTTGATCGTTGAATTCGTGCCGATTTTGCTTTGCTTGGATTGGAAATTTAATTTTAGTGTCTGTATCAGTGTGCGTATCCGTGTCTCCTTCTATATTCTCTAGCCTCGAAAGGTGAGCAATCACTCACGATTAACATTTTTTTATTCATTAAATTTGATTTCAATTGAAACGAAAATTGAAATATGTTGCTGTAGTTATTTTGAATTTGTTATATATGCTATTATCTGTAACTGTTCACCTGCGGGATATGACACCATATCATGTTGTTTATATTATATTGTTATTGACGATATATGCCTGTTATTTTATTGTATTTTCTGTTATCACTCTGCAAATTCCCTGTAGTTTAGAAATCACTATGGGTTGAAATGATACATACCCGAACAGACTTTAGAATAGGAGAAAATTGTTATGGGTTGAAATGATAAACCCAAGCGATTTTCATTTAATTGAATTTGGGATTACGGGTTGAAATGATATCCACCCGTGTATATTTAGTATACGGATTGAAATGATAAATATCCGTAGCACTTGACTATATGATAGGAAATATATACAGACACCGTTGGTCCATATAAATATTTTGAAAATAATTTCTATAATTTTGGAAAGAAATATATGGTTTAATAAATTTGATTCTTAAGATATTATATAAATGAAAATTGTATATATAGATTTAGTAGTAATATTTGATTTAAATTAGATTGATTTAATACATATAATATGGTTAAGTATTTATGTAAATCTATATTTCAAATAGATTCACTTGTAATAAATTGAATAATTAAGATTGGGAGATAAATTTGGGTTTATAAAAATGGTATTTAAATAAGGATTTATTTAATTAAATCGATTTGAAATTTTTGAATGGGAAATTTAAAGGGTATGATTTTATAACTGGATTTTTGATTTAAGTGATTTAATGAATATTTCACGTTTAAATAAATTAAAGAAAATATTGAGTAAAATGTAATTTAAGGTTACTTAAATGATATTGAATCTAATAAGGGAGTATTTCAAGACTAAATAATAATGAGGTTAAATCGAGATCTATATGAAACTGTTATATAGAACATTTAAATATTAAAGCCTTGAACTATATTGGAATCTAAATGGTTTACGTTGAGATTCGGATCTGTATTTGAAATCAACGTAGTTGAATTTGTTATTTAGCAACTAAATTGAATTAAAATGAAAATTTAGGTTGAACTAAATTTGAATTTATTATTTAGAAAACTAAATTGAATGAAAATTTAGATGAAACGTTGAATACTTAAAGTTTTGAAATATATGGAAATATAAAGGGTTATTTGTGATTATAAATCCGAATTTGAGATCGATAAAATTTAAGTGGTTATTTTAGAAATTAAGTTGAATTTAAATTGATAAATTGAGATTGAATTTAATTTGAATGGGTAGGTCGGGTTGATGATGGAACGATTTGTTAAGTTGAGGAAATTGAAAATACTTTACTGTATAAATTATTTAATATATATAAATACTATTTTGGGAAATATAGAGATATTTGAAGTGAAAATGAGATTTGGTTTTGAAGTATAAATTAAGCTGAAATGACCACGGTGTTATAGTTTATATTTATACCTTGTAGAAAGTTCCATGGACCCTTAGAGGATGGTTATCCCAAACATCCTTTAAGTTATTTGTATTTCAGTTGATATTTCACTTGAGTTGGATTTATTGATATAAGAATGTTAATCCTGACTCGAGTGTTTTGTGTTTGCTTTACGCTCGGGTCAGACTGAGTGATACAGCATTTGAGACTCACCTTTGGAGTTCGGAGCTTCATTTGAAAATCTAACTATCGATTCAGATTCCAGCCTTTCCAGTTGATTGGTTCAGAGAAGTCATCTGTTGCATTGGAGACTTCACTGAATTTGAACTATTCGGTTGTATTTTTCTAACTCTGATGTATATAGTAGCTTCATGAACAACTATTCTTTATCTATTCCGCTGCATTATATTACTCTGTGATCTATGATTGATTTATTTACTGTATATTCTAAGTTTTGTCAAATTTTAATTAACAATTCGGTATTTTGAATTATTCAAGTCGGATATGTATGGTTTTATTGTCGATTTGAATGGTCCAAAATAGCGGGTCGTTACAGTTGGTATCAGAGCTTTGGTTTAGACATACCTTAGCCTGTTTGGGGTTAACTCATTAGAGATAGGGTAGTAATACCCTAGAATGAGTTGTCTGAGTGTATATACGAGAGCGTGTATTTGTTAGTGTTATAAACAGGTTTTATATAAATTTTGAAATGAAATTATTTTTCCTAATATTATATGATATAGAGTTAAACACTCACGAAATACTAAAATTTTGTTGCAAGTTAAACCAGGTCATATAGTGATAAATTTTTGATTGTTGGTTTGGAATATTTATAAATATTTAATTTGAATGGCTAAATTCCAATATGTGATGACTAATAATTACTGTGACATGTTATTGAATTGGTTGATTTGTTGAATTGATTGATTTGAATGTTGAATGGATTGTGCTTGAATGTATATTTGTTCATTTATTTGATATATCCTTGTTATCACCCTATAGTTTATTGTAATTATTTAAATTTTCATATTGATTATTTGCACACTGAATAAGGATGTAAAACCCATGAATTTCAAGTATTTACATCAGAGGAAAAATAGTATGTTTAGATTTACTATTTGAACCATAAAAATGATTTTGGGAAGTAAACTGTTGTTACCTTACTTGAAAGTTTTCAAAATTAAATTTTGAAACATTGGGAAGTTTCCAAAAAAGTGAATATTGAAACTTTGGAACATTTTTATAAATCAAATCTCTAAACTATAAAATTTAACTGGGAATTGTTCTGTAAATTTGAAATTTACTAGAATGGATCTATTGTGAAATCCATTTTATTTTGAATATGGAAATAATTACATTTCCAGAAATTTGAACCTTCAAAAAATGTAGTTATCTGCATTCCTTATTTCATATACTTTTGATTTAATTTGCATAAGAATTTTAGTTCTGACTCGAGTGTATTATCTTCCTTTATGTTCGGATCAGCCTGAGTTTTTCAGCATTGAAGACTATTTCTGGTGGATGAAGACGAAGATCCAGTATATTATTGCTATTTATTATTCCACTACATTCTATGTTCCGCTGCATTATTGGTTATTTATGATATATGTATAACTCTGATTTGAATTTGTAAAAATGTAATCAAATGTTATTTGTAAAATAGCTTCATGAACTGTTTATTTGATTATTATATTTTGTCGTTACGCTGCAAGATTCTATATTTTGTTTTTCTCTTTCCTTTTTTTTCTTATTTACCCCATTAACAATCCTCCCTTTTGAATGGTTTGATTCTGTCATGTGTGGTTTATTGTTGATTTGAACCATCCAAAAGGGTGGGTCGTTACACCTTGCCATGACTTTTGCCTTGCCATGGCCTAACCATGGCCGAACCAAACCCTTTGACCTAGCCTAACCGAGCCTTGTCTTGACCAAAACTCCATCATGAACCAAACCAAATCCTTATGGCCGAACCCATAACTATGTTGGCCGAGCCCAAACACAAACCATGGCTGTGCCAAATCACCATCTAGGCTAGCCCATTCATGTGTTTTTCATAAAATAGAAATATATACTTTTATTTGTCTATGAAAATTTATTTATTTACCTATATATTTATTTATTTTTCTAAGCTTTAGATTTGGGTTCTCCTTCCACTCAAGCTTGTCCGTGATTGTCGTGCTTATTCGGAGTTATTTTTTCCGTTTGAAATCATTTTCTTTAACCAAGGAAGATGAGTAATCACTCTTGACTACATATTTATTTTTGGTGAATCGGAGTCATTTGAATTGTATTGATATGCATGTGTATGTTAGTAATTTCACATCTGCTTATATTATGTTATCTCGCCGGATGTTATACCTATTATGATCATAAGCTATGATATGTAATATATTATTCTGTTTATTTCATATTCTGTTCTCACATTACAAGTTCCTTCACTATGGGTTGAAATGATACATACACGAATAATCTTTAGATTAGGGAAAAATCGTTATGAGTGGAAATGATAGGCTCGAGCGATATTTATTTAACATGGGATTGCGGGTTGAAATGATATATAACCAGAAAATTAATAATTTCGGATTGAAATGATATATATCCGTATTTACTTGACCATAGGTTAGAAAATTTTATACAGACTCCATGATTGAAATTTTATACAATTGAAATTTTATACAATTATTAAGTATTTTGGGTTTTAAATTTATGAATATTAACTTAACTTTAATTTAATGATTTTATAAAAAATTATATATTTATTTTCTATGAGTTAAAATATTTTATAAGTCAATAAATGGTTTAAGATATAATTTAAGATTTAGTTTATAATATAAAATTTTAATTTAATATAGTTTAACTTAATAATAATATTTTACTCTAACCTAGTAGTATAAATTTTATGTTAATAATATATTTTTAACTTAATATAAGAAATTTCAGCTTTAAATTGGATATTATAGTAATAAATTTTATTTAACTAAAATCATAGTTTATTTAATATCCAAATAAACAATTTAGTATAATGAAATAGGTTTCATATAATAACTACATTAAAAATTATAAGTATAAATACTATTTTGATATATAAACTATTATATTGGAAAGTATTATGTTTCCAAAATGCTATGATTTCTTAAGGTTATGTTTCCAAAATGCTATGAATTCTTAAGCATTATGTTTCCAAAATGCTTTGATTTTTTAAGGTTATGTTTTCAAAATGCTATGATTTCTTAAGGTTATGTTTTCAAAATGCTATGATTTCGAAAAGGTAATGTTTTCGAATTGCTATAATTCTAAAAGGTTACATTTCAAAGTGTTATGGTTTCTAAATTATTATGATTTCAAAGTGTTATAATTAAGTGTTACAACTTTGAAAAAATTAATTTTATTTTAAAGAATAATGATATTGGTTTTATATGATTTTGAAATGAATATGATTTGATACGAAATATAAAGTATTTGAAAAGGAAATAACCACGAGTTATAATAACGTTTGGTTGTTAAAAAGAGTGGGATCGTTAATTGTCATACTCTCTGCCAATACTAAAAACCATTTTAACAACTATGTACGCGGTGGAGATTCCAGAATGAAGTAGGTGGTTCGCGACGTTCTATTTGAAGTATATACGTGGATCGCACTCCCGTGAGTTAGCTTAAAGTAGCTAAAACAGGAGCAATTGATGGGCCAAGTGAGGTAGCCCCTCCGATCGGATATACTTCTTCGATTGTCATTCTATTACTTTATGATTGATTTGGTGCGTACCTTTGATTTGGGAGTGTGGATCGAGTTGGGTGGTAATTGCGGTTATGCGTTACCACTAGCCCGAAAGTGTAATTGGTACATCTACCATGGCATTGCCTAGTTGTGCTGTGTTGCCAACCTTATCGAGATCACTACGAGTTTGTTTTATACCATACCTATGGAGTGCCCTCTGGTGACTCCCAGTATGGGGGAGATTACGGTACTGTATGGACTATGGAAATATATAAAATGTGTTAAGGGGGATATAGGTAACGCCTTCACGCTATTTTAATAGTTATCTTACTATAGAGATTATTATATTGGTATATATTACTACATAGTAGATAGTTTAACGAATCCTTAAATGATGGGCGATCCCAAGCATCCTTTAAGTTACTAATGCATTTTTATGCAAATCACTTGAGTTGATTTACATTTTATAAGTATGTATGTCCTAACTCGAGTGTTTTTTGTTTTTCTTTACGCTCGGGTCAGCCTGAGTATCACTGCTTTGGATTCATCTTTGGAGCTAGAGATCCGCTCTTGAGTATCATAGCTTTGAATTCATCTTTGGAGCTAGAGATTCGTTGGAGATTTAGCTATCTATCTATTATTTCTATTTCAGTTATTTTCATTCAGCCTTTGCTTATGTATTAGTGGACTCATATATTTGGATTTTCAGTTGTATTTGCTTTCAGACTCTGGTATTATGTATTTATTTTGAGACTATGTATCTAGTAGCTTCATGAACTACTATGGTTATTTTATTCCACTGCGAGTTATTCTGATATTCTATATCTGTGATTCTATTATTGATTTTATTTGCCCTAAAATTTATTAACAATCTGTTGTTTTGAATTATTCAAGTCCGACATGTGTGCCTGTTTATGCACTTGGCGGGTGCAACATGATAGGGGTTCTCACTTCTTGGCTTGGTAGCGAACAGTTGACTCTTACTCCTACATGTCCCTACGGGGTTGATGCAGTCGAGAGGTTGGCCATAAAAACAGAACACAGGTACCAATGTATGTTATGGTGGGTGTTACCCCCACTTCCATTTGGAAAGTTACATTTGGTATCATAGCTTGGGTTTTAGAAAAACCTTAGCATATGGGGTGAAAACTCATTATTGATAGGGTAGAAATATTCTATAATGAGTAAAATCAGTCTTAAAATCATTCCTTGAGAGTGGACGTATTTTAAGTATAAAACGATTTTAAAAATGATTTTTAAAGATTATTTTGGATATAAAAAAAATTTTGTTTTAAAATCTAATTTTTCTTAGAATTTCCTTCCTTTTCGAATCCACCTTATTTAATAGAATTCTTTGATTAGGATTTCCATCCTAGTTTGAATCTTTCTTTAATCTTTTCCTTTATATTTGTCCTAAAATTCATTTTTGAATTTCCAAGATGAATTGTAGGAATGCCAGAGGTCAGGGTCGTGGTGTTGCCCCAGCTCCAGCACCAAGGTTCACCACTCTCTATAAGGAGTTCGCTCAGCTTGGTGGTACAAAGTTCACTGGAGCAGAGAGCATCATTAAGGCTCAGCAGTGGCTGAGGAGTTTAGATAGGATTTTCTCTGATCTTGAGATCACAGACGCTCAGAAGCATTAGTTAGCAGCTTGGCAGTTGCAGAAGGCAGCCCAAGATTGGTGGGAGTCTATTATAGCCCACACTATTGAGGCGAATATCTCTTGGGAGCAGTTTACGTATTATCTTGAGTGGGTTTTGAGTTTGGTTTGGTTAGCTTTTTGGAATTTTTCTTAAGTTCGGATATCGTATTTCAGGGATGCTTTTGTGGCTAAGTGGATGCCCGAAGCCGGGAAGTCTCAGCTATATAAGGAGTTTATGGACCTCAAGCAGGTGAATATGTCATTTCTGAGTATGAGCGGAAGTTCAACGAATTTTTCAAGTTTGGTCCTAGCTTGATTGATACCCCTCTTAAGAAGAATGAGAAGTTTATAGCTAGAGCTCCTCTAGAGTTTTACGATCGTCTAATTTCTCATGTGCATAGACCTTTTACTGGATTGATGGATATGGCCATTAGATTTGAGAATCCCACTTCTAAGCATTCATCTGTTGCTCGTACACCTTCTGAAAGAAATGCGGATTACAGATCTTAAGGCTAGGTTAACACTTGAGGGGGGTGAATAGTGTTTATGAAGAATTACTAAATCTTTTTGAATTTATGTTGAATTGAACAAGGATGTATGCAATATACAGACACAGATATAGTCACAGAAACAAACATAAATGCAGAAATAAAGTAAAAGCAATAAAGGAAAGAACATACCGCATTTTATACTGGTTCGAAGTTATCCTACATCCAGTCCCGCAACACAAGTACGGATTTCCTTTTAAAAGCAATTGTACAGTTACTCCCTCGATTTCAAGGCTATGAGGTACACCCTCCAGAATCACAATCCTCTGGGTAGAGATACTTGATTTTCGGGCCACGAGTTTACCCAATTGATTTAGCATGGCTAAAATCACACCTTATCTCGCTTGATTGATTTTCAAGGCCAGAATCACACCTTTTCTCGATTACAAAGAATTCTATAACTCTGAATAGCACTGAGAACCTTGTTGAGATAGTGATAGAGAATCAAACTAGAAAAGATCAAGTTCGATTCAATGTTGATTTCGGCAGAGTAATGGTAAAAATATGTATTAATAAATGTGGAAGAAGAAGAGGAGTGAAAAACCAGAAAATCTGATATAAAATTCATTGAAACTAACCCCTATTTGTAGAAGAACAACAGCCGTGTCCATTCGTGAAGAGTTATGGCGAATAGATGTAACGACCCGCTATTTTGGACTATTCGCATCCGCACATGTCGGACTTGAATAATTCAAACTACCGAATTTTTAATTTAAATTTAGCAAAACTCAGATATACAGTAAATAAATAATCATAGAATCACAGACACAGAGTAATAATATGCAGCGGAAGCAAATGATAGTAGTTCATGAAGCAACTATATATATAATAGAGTTAAATAAGTTACAACAGGAGTCTTGAATACAGTAGTCAATACAGGAATCAGAATACATCACTGAAATCAACTGAATATCTGAAAGCTGGATAGATAGCTGGATCTCCAGGCGAGGCTCCAACTCCATAGGTGAGTCTCAAAAGCTGAACTACTCAGCCTGACCGGAGCGTAAAGCAAAACACAAACACTCGAGTCAGGATTAACATTCTTATATCAATAAATCCAACTCAAGTGAAATAACAATTGAAATACAAGTAACTCAAAGGATGTTGGAATAACCATCTTCTAAGGATTCGTTAAACTATCTACTATGTAGTAATATACGCTAAATAGATGATGTCTATAAGTAATATAAATATCAAAATAGTGTTAAGGCATTACCATTATCCCCCTTAACACATTTCATATAAGCGTTATAGTCTATACAGCACTGTAAACTCCACCGTAAACTAGTGGGCTATCAGAGAGTACTTCATAGGTATAACACAAAACAAATTTGTAGTGGTCGCGTATATAGGGATACAAGTATGACAAGGCACATGTGGCTATACCCAAGGTAGTGAAACTACCGTTTGCTTGATCCGGATTGGTGAAAACGCATCGCCGCAACGATCGCAACACCGCGAAACAATACTCCCAAAATTACGAGGGTGCACCAATCAATAAAAAGTAATGAGTAGTTTACAAAGAAGTGTGTTCGCTCGAGGTGGCTAATTCCATTTGGCCCGGCACGGCTCATGTTTTAGTCATTTCCAATTTGACACAAGTGTCAAGGTTATCCATTATTGTTCTCTTCCTTCAGTCAACACGTACGTCATCCAACCACTTCTCTGGATCACACTCCGCGTATAGTTATTAAAGTGGTTTTCGGTTTAGACAGAGAGTATGTCCATAACCGATTCCGGACTCTTTAATAACTTTCGTAATTATTACACCAATTGGTCGTTTAATATATTTCAAAACCAATTAAATTCAATTTCAGTTAAAACTTGAAAACCAACATTTCATTTGTCTTTCTAAATCAATTTCCATAATTACGTTTCATAACTTCTAATTTGCCGTTTCAAAATCTTATAACTCATTTTCAATTTTTATTTAAAACAATTCAAATATTAATTCAAGTTCATATATAAGTTTCATTCCAAAATCGTTTAAATAAATTCAATTTAATATTCAAATCAATTTTAAATTCATTTATCAATTACATTCAATATTCATTAAGTAAATTTGTCATTCAATATAATTTCTATTTAATTTCCAATTCTTAAATCAATTACTTAAGTTCAACTTGATTATATCAAAACTCCAGATTGGATTAAATTAGATTCGCCAAATCAATTCTTTAAATTACAAGACTTACATTAATTTCAATAAATCACATATTTTATTTCTTGTTAAAGAAATTCAATTCCACATAATTTACTTACTTACATATTTCCAAACTCAATAAAGAAACTTAATTTCACATATTCAAGAAGTTCAATTTCACTTATTAACTTACCTAAATTTTCCACAACTTAATTAATAAAGAAACCCAATTTCATTTATTAACGCAGTTCAAATTCACTTATTCAAAAGTTCAATTTCTTTTATCAAAGAATTCAAATTTTTATTTAATTATCAAATAATTTAATTTTATTTAATTATTTAATAATTTCAAAACTTAATTAATAATTTCAAATTTTAATTATCAATTAAATTCCAAAACCTAATTAAAAAAATTTCCAATCTTAGTTATTAAATAATTCCAAACTTAATTATTTAATAATTTCAAAGCTTAATTATTAAATAATTTTAAAGCTTAATTCAATCATTTCTTAAATTAAACTACGTTCTTTCATAAATTACTTTATTAATATTTTGTTCAGATTATTAAATATTAACATTTTCCTTTCATTAAAATTCAGATTCCAACTTCATTTCAAACCTTATTCTTTATTCAAGTAAAATCATTATATCAATTTTGACCAATCGGGTTTATTTAATTCTCTATCCTAGGTCAAGTTCATTTAGGTATTTATTATTTCAACCCGATTTAATCAAAGCATAGCAAAGGGAACTTGCAGTATGATAACTGGGATGGTGTGAAAGTAAATAAAAAGCAATAGCAAACATCAATCGGAATCAATAATTTATTTAAATAATCCCGAAATAATCGTATTAATTTACATTGTTGTTTATGCAAATTAATATAATTATTTCTAGAATCTACATTATCATTTCATGTAGATTAAAGATTATTACTTTAATATTTGTATTGTTCTTCACTTATCATTCAGTATTCAATTTCATACAACATCAATTTATACAACATACATTCAATGGTTCAAGGTGTACTTAACCAATTTCTACGTGTCAATTAATTTAACATTTAAAGGGGGTCATATTATACAAATTTAACTAATCAAATTCAATACATATCAATTTTAAATTGTTAACTATCCTACGTCATATTCAATTGTATATTATTTATCACTTCAACATTAACAATTTAACGTCCAATGTAAACATCAAACAATCAATCAATTATCAACCAAACTGAATTATCATCGTATAAATAACAGATACGGGTGTCAGATGTCACAGGTAAACTGATACAGGTAATAATATATCTAACAGTGTAAATAACTAACAGCAGCATATTTCAATTGTCGTCTCAATTGAAATCCAATTTAATAAATAAAAGAACATTAATCGAGAGTGATTGCTCACCTTTCGAGGCTAGAGATATTCGACGATGGAATGAATTTTGAATCCAAGCACGAATTTCAAACAAAGCAAGATTGAACTCGAGTCGACGAACGAAGCTGATAATAGGGATTGATGGAAACAAATCGAATCAGTTTGATATAAACAAAGAATAGATATATTATAAATTTCCCTAAATCCATATTTTAATTTAAGAAAATATTAAGTAAAATTCAAAGTCACTATTGTAAAACTCAATATACTTTCCAAAATTATACCTAAACACATTCAAACATATACATATCAATGTTATATTATTATTTTCATGGAATCGATTTTAAATTTAAGATGAATATAAAAATAATATATATATATATAATATATATAAATATAATTAAAAGTCGTTATTTACATTTAAAACACTAATAATAAAGTATTAACATACAAAATATAGTTCAAATCACTTAAGAAAAATAGAAACAACTTATCTACAACTTATATACTTCAAAATCTGTATATATAATGTATTACAAAACTATCACTTAACTTTAAAACCTATAACTTACATAACTTTGTATATATCACTGAAATATATAGCTTAAAAATATATACAACAGTGTATTCAAACATTGTATAAAAAACTGCTTCAACAGGGTACAATACTGTAACAGTAGTTAAACATTCCCCAGATGAACATATGTATGCTAGTA
Organism: Allium cepa; assembly: GCA_030765085.1. NCBI lineage: Eukaryota > Viridiplantae > Streptophyta > Magnoliopsida > Asparagales > Amaryllidaceae > Allium > Allium cepa. The sequence continues at coordinate 827,661,803 of CM060934.1, forward strand.
TATATAATACACGTATAAATATAATATTATAAACTTTATAAGCAAACAAAATAGTTTACTTTATATATGAATGTACATCATTATATGCATGTAAATCGACGGGATGGAAAATAAACAATTATCAACATATATAATCTGATATAATATTAGATCTACACATTTTATATAAGCAACATACACGGCACCCCTGTATAATTAATATATAACCCATACGCACTTTGCTGCTTTTAAAATATATTGTAAACCAGGGATTTGTATATAATACATACGTTTAAACGCATATACAAAACTGTAAAGAATTTATGTATATAAATAAACTAAATATATATATATAACTCACAGCTGCAAATCTTTGAAGTGTCTGCCGATATAAAACGACACATATGTAACAGTAAAACGTATTTTATACTTTACATATAACAATAGAGGTTGCTGAGCTAGGCTATAATGGGAAGAAGGACTACTAGCTACTCACGTGCGGTGATGACTGTGTCGAGCCAAGTGACTATGGCAAAGGAGAGGGAAGGCGGTTTATACGTTGATGGTTGCGGCTACCATGGTGGGTTGAGGTGATGGGCTTGTGAGAGAAGGAAGGTGGGGAATGATGCGGTGAGGCCGGGCTGAGGCAAGCGGTGGCAGGACAAGGTGACCGAGGTGGGAAATGATTGGTAAAAGTTGTTGTCTTCGAGTGATGGGTTTTTGGTGTGCTTCGGTGGGTTAATGGTGGTGGACGTCGCGGCAGGCACTGCGAAGATGATGGAGGGGACTGAGCTGTCGTGGCTTAAGTGGCACAAGCGGTGGCGGGTTTGAGTCGGTGAAGGCGAACGAGGGTGGAGAGATAGCGTGAGCGGTGGACATGCGGAGGGGTAAACTGTGCATATTTCTTTTGGAGACAGAGAACCAACTGTGCATATTTTCTTTTGAAGACAGAAGACCAAAGAGGTGAAGTATTTCCTTTTGAAAACAGAGAACAAAAGGGATGAAGTATATGGAAGGAGTTAGCGAATGAAAGTGAATGGCCGACAGTAATTCAAAGTGAAACGTTGGAATTGTAAAAGCCAGGTTGAATTCTGTGTATTATTAAATTTTAGTGACTGACAGCTTTATCTCGGAGAACGGGACGTACCGACATGGCTACTGGTTTCGCATATTCCGTTGTTTATCGGACTTCAAAACACAGAATTAAATATGCCGTTGAGGTCAGCATGACAAGACGGTCAAAGCGGTATACAATATCAGTGATTCGATTGAATTATAAAAATTCGAATTTTCTACTAGCGGAAAATGCAAAAAAAAAACGCAGAAAATAAGATCGACGGTGCTAAAGAAGTCAGAATTTGAAAAAAACGAAAAATGACGTCTTGCTTAGAAGATGATTTAGAATTTTTCTATGTAAAAATATTTAGGTTTCGAAAACATTTTATTTTCATCGATTTTTAACTGATTAAATTGAAGTAAATTTACGCACGAAATAAAGTTTCATATTTTCGGACGAAAATTTACCGGTTGTTATGTTTAACTAGACGCATTCCAAATATCAAATTTATATTTCAAAATTTTATTGTTTAAAATTTCACAAAAATTCAATAAATAAACGGCTAAAATTTACCGGTCGTTACAATAGACACTTCTTTTGAAATTTAAATTTTGAACTCAACTGACACCATGTCAACATGGTCACCATAGGCATGTCGACATCCCAAAGCAATTTTTGATGATTTGATTTTCTTTGAAAATAACCTTTATCTTATATTAAAACTATTTAAAATTTTATAAATATACTTGACTATAGTTATAATTCATAAGTAAATCAGAATAATATATATAGAATTTAACTATAATTTTATATTTAAATCTTAAGTATAAATATTTAAAAGTTAAATATATTATATTAAAAGATAGCTTAAAATCAGGAGTAATTTGACTTTGAAATTAAAGATAATTTTTAGGCTAAAATTATTTAAAATTGGGATAGAGGGTTTTGAATCTTTTAAAAGGAAAGTTTTGAAATCATTTTGAAAACAAGATAATTTTGTAAAATCATTTGAATTAAAATTAGTGGATACAAAACAATGTTCCACTAGATTTTTTGTAGGTTCCATCCTACTTAGGGTTACATCCTTTTAACAGGCTCGAAGTGGATTCCATTCCACGAATAAATTGGATTTTAAGATGTCAGTGCTTTTCTATGAGTTTTAACAAAATTTCTAATTAAAAAATAAATTACTTCAATTCTTGAACTCTTGATAATCTTGATACTCATGAGTCTTCAATCTTGATATCTTCAATCTTTATACTATACAGTCTTCTTGGTATCTACATGGTTAAATCCTGCATATACATATTTTTCTAAACTTATAATGTTAGTATTTATATTTATAATCTATTCTAAGGTTGTTGTCGTCAAAATCATCATCTCACGGACTAACAATCTCCCCTTTTTGATGATGACAACCTTTGTTTATAAAATATTTATTTCTATCTTAATAACTCCCCCTAAAACTAATAACTCCCCCTTAATCTATGCCTAATCACCCTATTTTATATTTCTCCCCCTTTGTCATCAACAAAAACAAACTCTAAATTTTATAACTCCAAGCTATATAACTCTCTCTAATTCTAATATTCTATGTGATTATAATGATAGTATTATCATAAATAATCAACACTTAGATCTAATAATAAATCTAATCCCAAACTACTAACTATCTTAAGTATATAATAACTGTATAGTTATATGTATTAATAAGAAGAACACATATAAGAACGCAATTAATTTATTAATCATATAGTTGTATATACATTTTTTGTTGTAAACATAAGAAGGAATAAACAACAATGGTAAAGAAAGAGAAGAAACTAATGTGTGTTTTTAAACATAGGAGATCTATGAATCGAACAGTTTGGATAGTGGAAACAGAAATTTCCACATTGTTCGACAAGATTCCCATTCTTGTCAAAACACACTTCTCCAACACACATCCTCTGCGTGCGCTTCTTCCAAGGGTTCTTCTTCTTCGCTGGCCTCTTGATTGAGTGAAGAATCTTCATCAATCAAGATAGGGTTAGCTTGATTATCCATTATAATTTTTTGCAAATTCCTAAGAATCTTGCCTTGCTTCTCTTGTTCCTTTGCCATACGGAATTGAATCGCTTGAATTTCAGTCATCATCTGAAGTGCATCCTTCGGATAGTCCTCTATTTTAGTCACATGAGCGAGAGTAGTACATTGAAATGGACCAGACGTAGGAGAGGGGAACGAAAAAGTTGATTTTATGTTTGATTTGGAAGAGGAGGCCATTGATTATTTGATTTCAGAGAGAAGAACATAGAGATAACAGAAAGGAAGAATAAAATTTTGAAATTGTGAAGAATATATAACCAATTATTTTGAATTTTGGTGGAAAAAATTTCAAATTTTAAAAACGTTGTATGTCGACATGGGTATATGGGGGATGTTGACATGGTCCTTTTAATTTTTACTATTTGATTTTAATATTAATTATTAACTATACTTGTTATTTCTATTTTATATTTCAGTTATAGAACAAATACCTAATTCTTTTCTTAATTTAGTAAAAATTGATTCATTTAAGGGTTTTGTTAAAATATCAGCAATTTGATTTTTAGAATTGATATAATTGAGAGTAACTACTTCCTTACTTATATTATCTCTGAGAAAATGATGTCTGATACCAATATGTTAAGTTCGAGCATGTTGAGTAGTATTTTTGGATAAATTTATCGCACTTGTGTTGTCACAATAAATTGGTGATTTTGAAAATTTTAAACCAAAATCTTTTAAAGTTTGTTCCATATATATTACTTGAGAACAAGCCAAAGCAGCAGAAATAAACTCTGCTTCAGTTGTTGATAAAGAAACTGTGTTTTGCTTTTTACTAAGCCAAGAAACCAGAGAATACCCCAAAAGTGACAAGTCCCACTTATACTTTTTCGGTCTGATTTACAACCAGCATAGTCAGCATCGCAGTAGGATATTAATTCAAAAGAATCATTTTTAGGGTAAAATAAACCATAATCAAATGTATGTTTAACATACCTTATGATTCGTTTTACGGCTTTTAAATGGATCTCTTCAGGTTGGGATTGATATCTGGCATAGAGACAAACACTATGCATGATATCAGGTCTACTGGCGGTAATATAGAGTAGTGATCCAATCATTCCTCCATATAATTTTTGATCTACATCTTTTGAGAGATCTTCTTTACTAAGGTACTCATTGGTTTCCATGGGAGTGGGTTTTCCACTCGCAGTAGTCAAACCAAATTTACTAATTAGGTCTTTAGCATATTTTTCTTGACTAATAAAGATACCATTACCTAATTGTTTTATTTGTAATCCTAAAAAGAAATTTAATTCACCCATATGACTCATCTCAAACTCTTTTGTCATTATTTCAGAAAATTCTTTATTCATTTCAAAATTAGTTTATTCAAAAATGATATCATCTACGTAAACTTGTACTAGTTGAATATCATTTTTATTTCTTTTAATAAAAAGAGTATTATCTATTTTACCAATTTCAAATTTTGATTGCAATAAATAAGATCTTAGTCTATCATACTAGGCTCTAGGAGCTTGTTTTAGACCATATAATGCTTTCTTAAGTTTGTAAACATGATTTAATAATTTATCATTTTCAAAAAGTGGTGGTTGTTCAACATATACTTCTTCTTTTACAAATCCATTTAAAAAGGCACTTTTAACATCCATTTGAAATAATTTGAAATTACTATGATTTGCGAAAGCAAGTAGGATCCTAATGGCTTCCAATCTTGCTACGGGAGTAAAGGATTCATCAAAATCTATTCCTTCTTTTTGACAATAACCTTGAGCGACAAATCGAGCTTTATTTCTAACTACCTCTCCTTGTTCATTCATTTTATTTTTATAAACCCATTTAGTTCCAATTATAGTTTTATTTTCAGGTCTAGGAACAAGTTCCCAAACATCATTTCTAGTAAATTGATTTAATTCTTCTTGCATAGCCAAAATCCATGAATCATCAGTTGATGCTTCTTTTGGATTTTTGGGTTCATGGTTGATATAAAAGCTACATTACTCATTTGACTTAGTTGATTTCTAGTTTTAGCAATAGATTGCATATCTCCTAGTATATTTTCTATAGGATGATCTTTTAAAAGTTTAGTCCTTTTATTAGGATGATTAATTTAATTATTAATTTCAATTGATTCTTGATTTTGAGTGATTAAATCCTCTTCGTCATTAGTATCTTCAAAAATTTTGAAATTTTCATCATATGAAACATGCATTGTTTCTTCAATGGTGTTAGTTGTTAAATTAAACACTCTGTATGCTTTACTTCTATTAGAGTATCCGATAAAGATTCCTTTGTCGGATTTAGGATCAAATTTATCTAAATTATCTTTTGTATTTAAAATAAAGCCTTTACTTCCAAAAATTCTGAAATAAGATACCTTAGTTTTCTTTGAATAAAGAAGTTCATAAGATGTCTTATCAGTTAGAGGTCTAATTAAAATTCTATTTAAAATATAACAGGCGGTAGCAACTGCTTCTGTCCAAAAATTCTTTCGTAAATTACTATCTGAAAGCATAGTTCTTGTACACTCTTGAATCGTCCTATTTTTACATTCTACTACTCCGTTTTGTTATGGAGTTCTTGGAAATGAAAAATTGTGAGTTATTCCCTTTTTAATGCAGAATTCCTCAAACTTTTCATTTTCAAATTCACCACCGTGATCACTTCGAATAGTTATAATTTTTAGAGAAAATTGGTCTTGAATTCTTTTTGACAAGGTCTTAAAACATTCAAAAGTATCATTTTTATGTTTCAAAAATATTGTCCATGTAAATCTAGAATAATCATCTACAATTACAAAAACATATTTACTATGATTTATTGACAGAATTTGAGATGGACCAAATAAATCAAGATGAAGTAATTCAAGAGGTTTTGAAGTTGAAATCATATCTTTTAATTTAAAGGAACTTTTCTAAGTTTTCCTAATTGACATGCATCACATAAACTGTCTACTTTAAAAAGCATTATAGGAAGACCTCTTACTACATCATGTTTTGACAGTCTAGATAAGAGTTGAAATTCAAATGCCCAAATCTCTTATGCCAAATCCAAGGGTCACTTGTATTTGCCAACAGACACGGGTTATCATTTGAAACTTTCATACAAAGAATATAAATATATTTTTCCTGACTCCCTTAAATATTATGGTTGCATTATTATCTTCGATGTGACATTTATCTTTTTCAAATTTAATTTTATATCCTTTATCGTCGAGTTGGCTTACACTTAGCAGATTATGTTTAGATTCTTAACTAGCAAAACATTAGTAATAATAGGAGTTTTAGAGTTACCGACTTTGCCGATGCCAATCACATATCCATTTGAATTGTATCCAAAGTTAACTAGTCCTCCGTCTTTGTATATAATATCATCAGTATATCTGGATTGCCAGTCATGTGTCTAGAACACCCACTATCAAGTATCCATTTGTTCTTTCTGATCTACACAATTTGTCCGTTGTGGATTGATTCCTCAACAGCCATAAAGCATGATTCTTGCACATCAAACAATTTTGGTAGATAACTTGAATTTGAATATTGATTATATGCAGACTCATGAAACAATGATGATTTGAATATTTCTAAACTAGTATTAACAAATATAGCCATTTTAAAAACTTTTTCAAAAATCAGATTATGAAACTTGACAACCTCGCTCTGATACCAATTGAAAGAAATGCGGATTATGGATTTTAAGGCTAGGATTAATACTAGAGGGGGTGAATAGTGTTTATAAAGAATTACTAAATCTTTTTGAATTTATGTTGAATTGAACATGGATGTATGCAATATACAGACACAGATATGATCACAGAAACAAACACAAATGCAGAAATAAAGTAAAAGCAATAAAGGAAAGAACATACCGGATTTTATACTGGTTCGGAGTTACCCTAAATCCAGTTCCGCAACACAAGTACGGATTTTCTTTCAAAAGCAATTGTACAATTACACCCTCGATTTCAAGGCTACGAGGTACACCCTCCAAAATTACAATCCTCTGGGTAGAGATACTTGATTTCCGAGCCACGAGTTTACCCAATTGATTTACCAAGGCTACAATCACACCTTATCTCGCTTGATTGATTTTCAAGGCCATAATCACAACTTTTCTCACTTAATAGATTACTAAGAAGCCTATAACTCTGAATAGCATTGAGAAACTTGTTGAGATAGTGATAGAGAATCAAACTAGAAAAGATCGAGTTCGATTCAATGTTGATTTCGCCAGAGTAATGGTAAGAATATGTATTAATAAATGTGGAAGAAGAAGAGGAGTGAAAAACCAGAAAATCTGATATAAAATTCATTGAAACTAACCTCTAGTTATAGAAGAACAACAGCCATGTCCATTCGTGAAGACTTATGGGGAATAGACACTTCTTTTGCAATTAAAATTTTGAACTCAACTGACACCATGTGGACATGGTCCCCATAGGCATGTCAACATCCCAAAGCAATTTTTGATGATTTGATTTTCTTTGAAAATAACCTTTATCTTATATTAAAACTATTTAAAATTTTATAAATATACTTGATTATAGTTATAATTCATAAGTAAATATAAAGAATAATATATATAGAATTTAACTATAATTTTATATTTAAATCTTAAGTATAAATATTTAAAAGTTAAATATATTATATTAAAAGATAGTTTAAAATCAGGAGTAATTTGGCTTTGAAATTAAAGATAATTTTGAGGCTAACATTATTTAAAATCAAGATAGAGGGTTTTGAATCTTTTAAAAGGAAAGTTTTGAAATAATTTTGTAAAATCATTTGAATTAAAATTAGTGGATACAAAACAATGTTCCACTAAATTTTTCGTAGGTTCCATCCTAATTATGGTTCCATCCCTTTAACAGGCTTGAAATGGATTCCATCCCACGAATAAATTGGATTTTAAGATGCCAGTGCTTTTCTCTGAGTTCTAACAAAATTTATAATTAAAGAATAAATTACTTCAATTCTTGAACTCTTAATAATCTTGATACTTATGAGCCTTCAATCTTGATATCTTGAATCTCTATACTTACAGTCTTCATTCTTGGTACTTACATGGTTAAATCATGCATATACATATTTATCTAAACTTATAATGTTATTATTTATATTTTATAATCTATTCTAAGGTTGTTGTCATCAAAACCATCATCTCACGGACAAACACCTTCATCTCAGCCTTTTTCTAGCAGTTCTAAGAAGAGGAAGCCTAATTTCCATTAGCAGAGGAAGAATTGGCTTAAGAATTCAGGTTTGGGATCCTATTCTCAAAGGCAGCCTATTGATCTTTCTTCCATCACTTGCTTCAAGAGTGACCAGAAGGGACACTATGCCGATAGTTTCCCTAATTGGAGCTTCTGTTCCTTCAGTTCAGAAGACTAGGCGTGATATTTTCCACGTTTGTTTGCAGCCTGGCCACTTCATAAAGGATTTTCCTACTCAACAGAAGGGCAAGCCATCTGGTATCTTTGCAGTTACTTCATCCACTCCATCTACTCATAGTGATACCCAAGGTACTCTCCAGGGCACCTTTACTTTGTTAAATTTTCTCGTTCATGTTCTATTTGACACTGGAGCTTCTAATAGTTTCATTTCTGTGGATCTTTATGATAAGTTTGAGCATATCCTTTCACCTGCAATTGAACCTTTGTGTGTTACTAATCTATTGGTGGCCCCGAGAACCTTCGTAGGATTTGTAACGAAGTGAAACTCTTCTATTCTAGCCATCGTTTTTCTAGTGATTTCTATATTCTGGGTTTCGATGCTTTTGGTATGTTGCTTGAAGGAGATTGCCTAAAGAATCATGAAGTCGTTATCTCATGTAAAACCCGAACTGTTTCTCTTGTTGATAATCGGGATAATCCTTTGGTGATTCAGTGCCGTATGCCTCGGGATTATACTGGTAGTTTTATCTTTTCTCTTAATTCTTCTCCTGGTGATCATGATTCAACTCCTGTGGTCAAACTCTATCCCGATGTGTTTGGTGAAGTCACTTCTTCGCCTCCTAAGCAGGAAATCGAATTTTATATTGATCTTAATCCTGAAGCTTGACCTGTAGTTCTTCTGTAGGATCGATTTCACCTTAGAGGGGGGTGAATAGGGTGATAGTGTAAATTATAAAAATTAATCGCGGAAGCTTATCAATTAATTTAAATTCAGATCACAGAATAGCAGCACAAATATCGCAGAATATAAATAACAGAATAAAACAGAACAACACAGAATATACCCAGCTTCGGCAAAACCCTGCCTACGTGCTGCCCCCAAGGTTTCTACTAGAAATTAGATAGTCCCTCGCTTACACACGTAAACTCGCTATACCCGCTATTGACTAATCTAACTCTACGCTCAAAACCCTGACCACAACTCAACCACCGAGTTGCGAATTCCCAAACTACACACCGTAGTTTGTCCCCTAGTCACACGACTAGAAATTACAACGGTTTAAAAGAGAATTTTAAAATTAAAAAACAAACATAAAAAGCAAATAGCCCTTAATTTAAATATAAACAAAAAGCCTTTTATATTATTCAAGCCGGCCCCTTTTCTTTGTTTTATGTGACCCGATCCACTTCTATTAGCTCGGTCTTCTTTAACTTTTGTGAGAAAATATGGCGGCTTTCTTCGTTCTTTCTTCCTGATTAAAAATTAGGGCTTTTTCGAAGCGCCTATTAGATCTGATCGAATCTCTGGTTGATCAAGAGTTGCCTTGCTCGATCGATTCTCGTTGCTCTCACTGGCTACTTCGATGAGTTCGATTCTTGCTTCTGGTAAGAATTTATGCTTCGTTACTTTTCGATTTTTGTATTCGAACTCGGATATTCATGCCGATGATGATTCTAGGGTTTATATAGGACTCGAATTCCTATTGTTGCGTTCGTATATACTTTATTTGAATTTGTCAATGAATCACCTCGGCCACTTGATGATGCTTGAATGTTTGAGATTGATTCTGACTTCTTCAAATCACTTGAATAACACGGTTTCGAATTCATGTGATGACCACGGCTTTAGTTTGTGACATTGACTTTGTCACACGTATACTTTCGACTGTTGATTTCTTGGTTACCACGGTATTTTGTTTTCTGGCATTTTTACTTTGACTTATTGACATGGCGATTTTACTGTCACTTCAGCCACTTGAATTCTTAAACTAAGCTTCTGGATGTTAATCGAAACTGTACACTTGCTTGCTGTTGTTTGGATTGGCTTGTATATTACTGCTATATATGCATTGTGCTTGCCTGTTGCACTCTGGTCTGTCCACTGCAGTTTGTGTCTTGCCACTGACTTGCTGCCTTCATGTACATGTCGAACTGATCGGTTGCATCTGTGGTTTGTATATGTGTAGTTATTATTGCCAGTTGCCTCTAGTTTTGTTGATCTTGCCTTGTATCACAACCTACTGCATATTCCTCCTGTAGCATGCTTGTTGTTGCATGCTTGTTTGTACTTCATTTGAGGTTGTCTCCACCTTCTGGTATGCTGCAGCTTGGTCTTTGTTTTGATTCATTTCGTGATGATGTTGATTTCATGTTGCTATTGCATTATGTTGGTCTGACTCGAATTTGATATTTGAGCTTCAGTAGTTTCTGGTTGGTCACTTGATTCACCTGTGCACATTGTTGCTTGGTTCTCTGACCTTGTTGCTTCATTGCTTACTGTCATTTGTTTCTTCGCTTGTGCATATTGTACTCGATACTGTTGCATTGTTTTCTGGTCATTTGCACTTGCAGTTGGTTCATTTGCTTTGGCTTCTCTCTTAGAATACTTCACATGCACAGTTTTTAACTTAGGTTGCATCTGTGGTTTGGCTGTCACTTACTTGGTGAGTTGTGTTCATGTTTGATCACCTGCTATTCCATGGTCTATTTGGTGGCATTTGATTCATTTGAGTCAGTGATATTCCATGGTCTATTTGGTGGTATTTGATTCATTTGAGTCAGTGATATTGTCTTCATTATGGCCTGTTGCACTGGTTATTGTAGTTTGATTTGGGTCGATTAGTTGCTTCAAATTACTGCTGCTTCATTGTAGCTGTGTTGACCATTATGCACTGTAGCTTGCTGTCATGTTCGCTATCACTTGTGCATTGTTGAGTCACTTGAGTGTGTTGATGGATGTGTGCATCAATGTACATACTTTTGCCGCTGTTTGATATAGTGTTTTGAACCATTGTTTGCTGTGGCATTGCATTACTGTGCATTGAGCATTGTACTTGCAGTTTGCTGACTTCACGTCGCCTTAACTTAGTTGATGCGCTGAGTTGAGTGGTGACTTGACCTTTGCATTTTGTTTATTTTTCTAATTTTCACCTGAGTTGAATCCGGCTTGGATTTGACCTTGTGCTGAATGACATTGTTTTATTGCACCAGAGTTGAGCCTGTCCGTATATTTGGGTTTGACCTAGTGCTCACCTGTCCCTGTAGCATTATCAAGTGTATATATCGGCGTGCACGACCTTGTGGCATATACAGTAATACACTGTGTATGTCACAAGTTGTTCGTGTATGATGAATTCAAATTTAAATTATGACGAACAACCCAAATAACTGAGGCAAATCATATATTCAAAAATTATCTTCTATTTCTGAATTGCAAAAATATTTCTTTTTCAATTTTACTGCGTTAGTTTATATTTTTGCAGATTGCTCAGATGCTGAATTCAAACTGGAATGAAGTTGAAGATAAATACGAGTGTGAGTGATATGTAGTGAGGTTATTAATGTAAACTGAATTGTAATGTAATTGTGATGTAATCAAAAATGTATATGTATAGTGAGAGCTTGAATTTGTACTATCAAAATTGTAATAAATATTTGTTTGAATAAAATATTCGTTTGAATTCAAATTCCGTGTTATTTATTTTATTCTGCAAATATTTATTTAATCTGTGAAAAATAAAATAGTATATTATCAAATACATTTAAACGAATGTATATATGTTTATTATCATCAAACAAAAATCATATAAGCGCATATTCAACAATCTCCCCCTTTTGATGATAACAAACATATATTTAAGATTTTGAATATGTTAAATGTATTTGATCATTGATATATTCTAACTACTCCCCCTATTTAAATGCTTCCTCTCTATACGATGCTCCCCCTACATATATGCATCCAAATAAAAATATGCAAATGATCCTAGATGCAAATAGAAAATTATTTGACCTTTGCTTGATTTTATTTGACAAAATCTTAACTTTTCTCTCCCCCTTTTGTTATCAGCAAAAGAATAATAGTGTTAGAGAAAATAGAGATAAAGTAAATGATATCAATCCAACATTAAAACTCAATTGAATATAAATATTAAATTTCAATAAAAAATCAAACAAAAATTATAAATATTTTGTTAGGCGCATATTCCACTTTTAGAATGATAGGGATGATATCATCATATAAAACCATACAGTTGTGTCTATTTGTGGTATATTTATATCAGGAATTTGAATATCTACTAACCATGCATAACCGTTAGGACTTTTAAATGAGATTAGTAGTATTCCAATTTTATTTTTTAAAAAAATGAATTCAAGTATCTTCTAACCACGCATAACCGTGAGGACTTTTAAATGGGATTAGAATCAACTTGTTTATTTTACAAATCAACTTTTGATATGTGTTCCATACATGCATAACCGCGAGGACTTTTAAATGAGCATGGAAGCACATAACAAATTCCAAGTAATTCACCCATGCATAACCGTGAGGACTTTTAAATGAGAGTGAATACTTTGGTATTTATTTATTTATTTAATTTTTTTTATTTTAAAAAATGTAAAAATGAAAAACGAACGATTCCTGCTTAAAGTACCACATATTGACAAACTATATAGAATTTTGATGAGTGATGGTTGATAGAAAACATGATAGACATAGAGATGGTCATGGAATTTTTTACCAACAAAAAATTTTATAACTCTTGTTTAAATTTCTAAAGAAATTTACTAATTATACCGTCTCGAGTCATAACATATAATAAATATCAACACTCATCACTTTTTCAATTACTATTCATCTTTTCGATAATCATTTGGGAGTCAGATTAGTCAAAATAGTCATTTAAAATCAAATTCAAAAATAATTATGAAATTAATTTCTCAAAAATGAATAATCTGAAAATATGGTCAAAAAAAATGATTTTCTCCAGGGGGTTTTTAAAAGAAAATTTTCTGCTATTTGAAAATTATTTGAAATGAAGAATATGCAGATATTTTCTTTGAAAAAAAATGATGCAGTTATTAAATGTCTCAACAAAAATCACGTTTCACTAGTAATTTTTCTATCAACTAGATTACCAGTGTAATCTGCATCTGAATTTCTCTTTCACTCAAAATTATCATCAATTGAATTTTATAGACCAAAACATGAAGTGTGCACCAAAAATTTCAAATTCAATTTTAACAACAATTTAAATGACATTCTTTTGAATTTGAAATGAAGCCGTGTAAATAATCGAAAACCGTGAATATAGAGTCAGTCATATTATAACCAATTGTAATATCCAACAAAACACTATTTTTAATCCAAAATGATATATATGAAGTAATTCAAAGAATTTAGAGATTTTTATAGTGTTTTTGGCATAAGAATATAATTGGCTTAACTATTTTGAATAAATCAGAATCAAAAATCATCATCTTTTCATCAATCTCAATATTGGCTGAATTAATTCAAAATACGGTGCAGATTATCACATTTAATATATCGTTTAAAAACATACCATACCTGTTTTACCTTTACGATATTTTTCGTTGTTGTCCGTTGTGATTCTGTCACCTTTATACTAGGCTAAGGAACTTAGCTTTGTCGCCCGTTGCGTTTCTGGAACAGCCAAAATCCAGAGAACACTATTGTTGTTCCTTAGCCTGCCACCACACCTACACGATGAAAGATTTATGTGACCTATTTGTTTTTATAGGTCCATGATTGTTAGTGGCAGAAAATTTTGAAAAACAATTTTGTAAAGACCCAAAACTATTTATAATTGTTCCCTTCGGCACCCAAATTTGTTTAACTTTGAGAGATTTTATATTTGTGCCTTTTGGAATCCAAATCGGTATAGTTTTCACATGTTTGGGTCTATACCAACAATTATTGTGATTGTGTCCATATTTTCTACAAATTGTGCACATGGATTTAGCTTGACTAATATTGCTTTCAACAATTTTCGAACTATTATATCCAAGTCCTTGTCTAATCGAATTAACAGTTTGCTTTTCTAATAGCATATTCAACGATTTTTCACTTTTTGAAAATTTATCCAAAATCGTTGACAATTGTTGGACTTGTGTTTTGAGAGATTCATTTTCGTTTAACAATTGTGTGCACCTTTTAATAGAATTCTCTCTCCTAGTATTTTCATTCTCCTTTAAAATCAGAATTTCATTTTCAAGCGATTTTATTTTAATTTCTGATTTTTTAATTTCTTCATCAAATGTTGGACACTTATCACACTTAGGGATCCTACTTTGATAGGTTTTAACTAATTGATCAAGTTGTTTATTACATTCTATCAAAGTATCTTTTTGAGATTCAAGTTTGGCGTATTTTTCCCTAAGTCGTTCAAAACAACCGTTTACTTCATGAAAATATATAAGCAACTCAGAATGGGTAAGTTTTGATACCTCACTTGGCTCGTCATCGTCACTGTCAGTTGTATCACCTCGAAGACACAATTCTGCCTTTTCGCTTTCACTGCCAGTGCTTTGATCATTCTCGTCTATTTCATCCCAAGTGGCTGCAAAACTTTTCTTTTTCTGTTTCTTTCCATGGCTGGATTTAATTTGTGGACAATCGGGCTTGATATGGCCGGGTTTGTTGCAATTATAACAAATAAACTTTTGTTCTTCCGAGTAGTCTAGTACTTTGGCTATTCTGCTTTTTGCTTTTTGAATTCGAGCTGAATTTCCATGTTTTTGATTCCATTTTTTGAATTTCCTTATTAACAGCTCCAATTCTGCTGCTCCATCATCTTCATCGTTATCATCATCACTTTTGGTTGTTCCTTTGAGAGCTATTAATTTCTTTTGAGTGTCACCTCCTTCACGCTCTTCTTTGAATTTCATTTCTAGCTCATAAGTGGTGAGATTTCCGATGAGTTCTTCAACTTTAAGTTGTTTTAAATCTTTCGATTCTTGTATGGCAGTTACTTTTGCTTCAAAGCTTCGTGGAAGGACTCTGAGGATTTTCCGGACTATTTCTATTTCGGTGTATGTTTTTCCGAGAGCTTTTGATTTGTATACGATATTGGAGAGTCGTCCGTACATCTCTTTGACATTTTCTTCCTTCGCCATTTTGAAGTTCTCGAATTCGCTGCTTAGCATTGCAAGGCGAGATTCTTTGACTTGAGATGTTCCTTCGTGAGTCACTTCTAGTATGTGCCATATTTCCTGCGTAGTTAGACAATGTGAGACACGATTAAATTCAAATTGATCCAATGAACAGATAATAGAATTCATAGCTTTGGCATTAGTATTTTGTAATTTATTTTCTAGTTCTGTCCATTGTTCCTTTGGTTTCTCTATTTCCTGATAATCTACAGTTATAGTTGGTATTCTATAACCTGTCTCAACAATATTCCAAGCGTCAATGGTTTTCAGAAAAATTTGCATTCTATTTTTCCAGTAAGCATATTCACCATTGAACATTGGTGGTCTAACTATGGATTGACCCTCAGCAAAAGCAGTATTAAAAGAAGCCATTTTAAAAATTCAAATTTTTAAAACAAAAACCGATTTTTTTGAAACACGAATTTTTAAAACAAAAATTGATTTTTGAAACACGAATTTTTAAAACAAAAATTGGTTTTTGTAAAATCAAATTTTTAAAACAAAAACGGCTTTTGTTCCTAGCTCTGATACCACTTGTAGGATCGATTTCACCCTAGAGGGGGGGTGAATAGGGTGATAGTGTAAATTATAAAAATTAATCGCGGAAGCTTATCAATTAATTTAAATTCAGATCACAGAATAGCAGCACAGATATCGCAGAATATAAATAACAGAATAAAACAGAACAACACAGAATATACCCAGCTTCGGCAAAACCTTGCCTACGTGCTGCCCCCAAGGTTTCTACTAGAAATTAGATAGTCCCTCGCTTACACACGTAAACTAGCTATACCCGCTATTGACTAATCTAACTCTACGCTCAAAACCCTGACCACAACTCAACCACCGAGTTGCGAATTCCCAAACTACACACCGTAGTTTGTCCCCTAGTCACACGACTAGAAATGGTTTAAAAGAGAATTTTAAAATTAAAAAACAAACATAAAAAGCAAATAGCCCTTAATTTAAATATAAACAAAAAGCCTTTTATATTATTCAAGCCGGCCCCTTTTCTTTGTTTTATGTGACCCGATCCACTTCTATTAGCTCAGTCTTCTTTAACTTTTGTGAGAAAATATGGCGGCTTTCTTCGTTCTTTCTTCCTGATTAAAAATTAGGGCTTTTTCGAAGCGCCTATTAGATTTGATCGAATCTCTGGTTGATCAAGAGTTGCCTTGCTCGATCGATTCTCGTTGCTCTCACTGGCTACTTCGATGAGTTCGATTCTTGCTTCTGGTAAGAATTTATGCTTCGTTACTTTTCGATTTTTGTATTCGAACTCGGATATTCATGCCGATGATGATTCTAGGGTTTATATAGGACTCGAATTCCTATTGTTGCGTTCGTATATACTTTATTTGAATTTGTCAATGAATCACCTCGGCCACTTGATGATGCTTGAATGTTTGAGATTGATTCTGACTTCTTCAAATCACTTGAATAACACGGTTTCGAATTCATGTGATGACCACGGCTTTAGTTTGTGACATTGACTTTGTCACACGTATACTTTCGACTGTTGATTTCTTGGTTACCACGGTATTTTGTTTTCTGGCATTTTTACTTTGACTTATTGACATGGCGATTTTACTGTCACTTCAGCCACTTGAATTCTTAAACTAAGCTTCTGGATGTTAATCGAAACTGTACACTTGCTTGCTGTTGTTTGGATTGGCTTGTATATTACTGCTATATATGCATTGTGCTTGCCTGTTGCACTCTGGTCTGTCCACTGCAGTTTGTGTCTTGCCACTGACTTGCTGCCTTCATGTACATGTCGAACTGATCTGTTGCATCTGTGGTTTGTATATGTGTAGTTATTATTGCCAGTTGCCTCTAGTTTTGTTGATCTTGCCTTGTATCACAACCTACTGCATATTCCTCATGTAGCATGCTTGTTGTTGCATGCTTGTTTGTACTTCATTTGAGGTTGTCTCCACCTTCTGGTATGCTGCAGCTTGGTCTTTGTTTTGATTCATTTCGTGATGATGTTGATTTTATGTTGCTATTGCATTATGTTGGTCTGACTCGAATTTGATATTTGAGCTTCAGTAGTTTCTGGTTGGTCACTTGATTCACCTGTGCACATTGTTGCTTGGTTCTCTGACCTTGTTGCTTCATTGCTTACTGTCATTTGTTTCTTCGCTTGTGCATATTGTACTCGATACTGTTGCATTGTTTTCTGGTCATTTGCACTTGCAGTTGGTTCATTTGCTTTGGCTTCTCTCTTAGAATACTTCACATGCACAGTTTTTAACTTAGGTTGCATCTGTGGTTTGGCTGTCACTTACTTGGTGAGTTGTGTTCATGTTTGATCACCTGCTATTCCATGGTCTATTTGGTGGCATTTGATTCATTTGAGTCAGTGATATTCCATGGTCTATTTGGTGGTATTTGATTCATTTGAGTCAGTGATATTGTCTTCATTATGGCCTGTTGCACTGGTTATTGTAGTTTGATTTGGGTCGATTAGTTGCTTCAAATTACTGCTGCTTCATTGTAGCTGTGTTGACCATTATGCACTGTAGCTTGTTGTCATGTTCGCTGTCACTTGTGCATTGTTGAGTCACTTGAGTGTGTTGATGGATGTGTGCATCAATGTACATACTTTTGCCGCTGTTTGATATAGTGTTTTGAACCATTGTTTGCTGTGGCATTGCATTACTGTGCATTGAGCATTGTACTTGCAGTTTGCTGACTTCACGTCGCCTTAACTTAGTTGATGCGCTGAGTTGAGTGGTGACTTGACCTTTGCATTTTGTTTATTTTTCTAATTTTCACCTGAGTTGAATCCGGCTTGGATTTGACCTTGTGCTGAATGACATTGTTTTATTGCACCTGAGTTGAGCCTGTCCGTATATTTGGGTTTGACCTAGTGCTCACCTGTCCCTGTAGCATTATCAAGTGTATATATCGGCGTGCACGACCTTGTGGCATATACAGTAATACACTGTGTGTGTCACAAGTTGTTCGTGTATGATGAATTCAAATTTAAATTATGACGAACAACCCAAATAACTGAGGCAAATCATATATTCAAAAATTATCTTCTATTTCTGAATTGCAAAAATATTTCTTTTTCAATTTTACTGCGTTAGTTTATATTTTTGCAGATTGCTCAGATGCTGGATTCAAACTGGAATGAAGTTGAAGATAAATACGAGTGTGAGTGATATGTAGTGAGGTTATTAATGTAAACTGAATTGTGATGTAATTGTGATGTAATCAAAAATGTATATGTATAGTGAGAGCTTGAATTTG
Source organism: Allium cepa (assembly GCA_030765085.1). Classification (NCBI taxonomy): domain Eukaryota; kingdom Viridiplantae; phylum Streptophyta; class Magnoliopsida; order Asparagales; family Amaryllidaceae; genus Allium; species Allium cepa. The sequence continues at coordinate 827,680,495 of CM060934.1, forward strand.
TACTATCAAAATTGTAATAAATATTTGTTTGAATAAAATATTCGTTTGAATTCAAATTCCGTGTTATTTATTTTATTCTGTAAATATTTATTTAATCTGTGAAAAATAAAATAGTATATTATCAAATACATTTAAACGAATGTATATATGTTTATTATCATCAAACAAAAATCATATAAGCGCATATTCAACATCTTCCTCCTACAAGAAAGGCACCTCATGAGAAGGTTGGGTTGAGGAAGCAAATTGAGCACTTATTCTCCAAGGGTCTGATTAGACCTAGTCATTCTGAATGGGGAGCAGCTGTGGTTTTCGTCACAAAGTCTGATGGTTCTTTGAGAATGTGTGTTGATTATAGGAAGCTGAACAAGCTCATATAAAAAACAGATATCCTATACCTCATATCAATGATATGTTTGATCAGCTCTATGGAGTTAAAGTGTTCTCTCAGCTTGATCTTGCCACCGGTTTCCACCAGCTCAGAGTTGCCGAGGAAAGTATTCCCAAATCTTCCTTTCGTACTGAGAATGGTTTCTATGAATGATTACTTATGCCTTTTGGTTTGACTAATGCCCCATCTTTCTTTATTGATCTTATGAATCGTGTTTTACATGATCTTCTTAACATGTTTGTTCTAGTCTTCGTCGATGATATTCTTGTCTTCTCTAAGTTAGAGGACGAGCATGAATCGTGTTTGAGATTTGTTCTTGGAACTCTTAGGAGTCATCAGTTGAAAGCTAAATTCTCAAAATGCTTTTCTGGAAAGATGAAATCCGATTTCTTGGGCATATTGTTTTTGGTAATGGAGTTTCTATTGATCTAATTAAGACCAATTGTGATCAATGTAAGTCTAATTTCTCTTCCTTCTTTTGTAATCTAGTTATTCTATCTTCCTCTGTAGTTCTTATTTTTCCCTATTCTATTTCAGGATTGGAAAATTCTAGGACTCCATCTGATATCCGTAGCTTTCTGGGCCTTGTAGGTTATTATCAAAGATTTATGGAGAATTTTTCTCGGATTGTTGCACCTCTCACTGCTTTGACTTGTAAGAATGCTAAGTTTATACGGAATGATAAGTGTGAAGCTGAATTCAATGAGTTAAAGCAAAAGCTTACTTCCGCACCAGTTCGTACCATTCCAAATGGAAATGAGGGATTTACGGTATATACCGATGCTAGTCATGATGGTTTGGGAGCTGTTTGATGCAGGATCGAAAGGTTATTGCTTATGCCAGTCGTCAGTTGAAGACCTATGAAGCCAATTATGGAGCCCATGATTTGGAATTGCTTGCCGTGGTTTTTTCTTTGAAGTTATGGAGATAACATCTTTTGGGAAGTAAGTTTGAGATCTTTATGGATCATCAGTCTTTGAAGTATATTTTCACCCAAAAGGATTTGAATCAGAGACAGGTCGGATGGCTTGAGCTTTTAGCTTCTTATGACCCTGACATCAACTATATCCCCAGGAAAGCTAATATTGTAGTTGATGCCTTAAGTTGGAAGAAGGCGGTGTTGTGTTAGCTTTTTGTTTCTTCTTATCTTATGGATCGTATTATTGCTAAGCAGGATGAGGATGAGATGCTTAGGCTTAATCAGGAGAATGTTCGTAGCAGAGGTAGTAGTATCCAAGATGGAAGTGGAGCTTAGATCGATGATAAAGGGATTTTGATGATTAATAATCAAATTGGTGTCCCGAATGTCGATGGATTGAGGCAAGTGTTACTTCATGAAAATCATCGGTCCAAACTTTCTATTCATCCAGATCTGAGAAGATATATCAGGATATGAAGAAGCTGTATTGGTGGAGTGTTATAAAGTGTGATATCTCCCTTTTTGTTAGTAGGTGTGTGACTTTTCAGTAAGTCAAGGACGATAATCAAAAGACCCCTGGATTATTGCAACCACTAGGGATTCCCAATCAGAAATGGGAACAGGATTCAATGGATTTTATTGATGGACTACCAAGGACTAGGAGAAGTAATGAGAGTATTTGGGTAGTCGGGGATAGATTAACCAGGTCGGCGCATATCATTTCTGTTAGGTCCAACCTTTCTGCTTCGAGTTTAGCAGGGATTTATATGAGAGAGATTGTTTGATTTCATGGTGTTCCGGTCAGTATTGTTTGTTATAGAGACCCCATCTTTACCAGTCAGTTTTAGAGAGCTTTTCAGGAAGCTTTAGGTACTCATCTGAATCTGAGCACTGCTTATCATCCACAGACCAATGGTCAAACGGAAAGAGTGAATCGGATTCAGGAAGATCTTCTTCGTGCCTATGTTCTTGATTATGGAGGATGTCGAAAGATCATCTCCATCTTGTCGAATTCACCTATAACAACAGTTATCAGGTACAATCTCAAATTTTCTGTTTAAGGTTGTCTTAAACATTTATCTATCTAAATCCATCTTTTGAATTCAGGCTAGTATTGCATTGGCTCCATTTGCTGCTCTTTACGGACGACGTTGCAAATCCCCATCTTGCTGGATTGGATCCGGTAATCGTTTAGTTCTTGGTCCTAATATGATTCTAGAAGCTTTTGAGAGGGTTGAGGAGATTAGGAGGAAGATGAGGTTGCTCAGGATAGGCAGAAGAAGTATTTTAATAGGCGTAGGAGGAGTCTGGAGTTTTCTGTTGGTGATCACGTTTTCCGTAAGGTCTCTCCATTGAAGAATGTGATTCAGTTTGGTCGGAGAGGGAAGCTTACTCCGAAGTTCACTGGTCCTTTTCGCATCTTGAAGAGAGTTGGTCCTTTAGTTTATTTTTTGTATTTGCATGAGAAGCTTTCTGGGGTGCATAATGTCTTCCATGTTTCGCATCTTCGTTAGTATCTTCATGATCCACCTTTGATTGGTCAGCTTTATGCTCTCGAGAATTTGGATGTTGAGCAAAATCTTACTGTCAAGAGGAAGCCACTTCATATTATCGATAAAGGTATGAAGCAGCTGAGAAGGAAATCTATCAACCTGGTCAAAGTGCAGTGGAGTACTGATGATCGGGATTGTACTTGGAAGATGGAGGAGAGCAAGCTTACTTCGAATCTAGAATTGTTTGTTCCAGGTACTGTTCGTTATTCAATCTTAGCTTTTATTGCTTTTCGTATGTCTCGTTCCTTTTCGAGGACGAAAAATTTTGAGTGGGGGATTGTGTAACAACCCGTAAGTTTAGTAAATATTTTAAAAGGAATTTTATTTCAAACTTTGAATTTAATTATTTTAAAATTGATAAATTTGGAATTTTAATGTATTTTTGGGATTTGATGTGAAATATTTTTCCAAATCTAATAAAATTTCTAAAAATTCAAATTTTAGTCAATCTTGGCCAAAGTTTGACTTCCTGTTGAAAATTTTAAATTTGAAATTTAAATTTTTATGCTTTTTTTATGAAGCTGGATTTGATTCTAAATTTTCTCTACTTTTCGTTTCAATAAATTTTGATTTCTACTTCTTAAAATTTACATTTTTTAGCTTATTACATGCAATTACTTTCATATTTTATTTTTCTATTTGTTATTGGGTTTTTGGGCTAGATTTATATAGACTTTAGTTAGTTATTTTGTTGTTGGGCTTAGGCTAATGGGCTAGGATATTCAAAAGTCACATGAAAAGGTATCTGGTATGAAAAGCTACCCTTTTGAGAAATAAGTGCGTACAAAATTTTCTTTCTGACTTCTCATTCTCATTCTTCCTTCTCCTCAGAATTTTACTGTAAGTTTCTTCTTCTCTTTCTCAAAAAAAATTCTAATTTTTCCTCCATCTTTCTCCTATATTCGGCCATTCCTTGCCATCACCTCCACCTCCTTCTCTCCTCTCCATAGTCGAACTCTTCTCTACCACCAAACAACCTAGGCCGAACCTTCCTATAACACAAGACCGAACCACTTATGACCTTCCCCTTCCAATTACGTTGACTGTGACCATCATTCTCCTTCCCAAAAACCTTTTGACTTCCCTTCAAATTTGCCTTGCCGTGACTTTTGCCTTGCCATAGTCTAACCATGGCAGAACCAAACCCTTTGACCTAGCCTAGCAGAGCCTTGTCTTGACCAAAACTCCATCATGGCCGAACCAAACCAAATCCTTATGGCCGAACCCATAGCTATGTTGGCCGAGCCCAAACACAAACCATGGCCCTGCCAAATCACCATCTAGGCTGGCCAATTCATGTATTTTCATAAAATAGAAATATATACTTTTATTTGTCTATGTAAATTTATTTATTTACATATATATTTAATTTTTTTAGGCTTTGGATTTGGATTCTCCTTCCACTCAAGCTTGTCCGTGATTGGCGTGCTTATTCAGAGTTGTTTTGTTCGTTTGAAATCATTTTCTTTAACCAAGGAAGGAGAGTAATCACTCTTGACTACATACTTATATTTTGGTGAATCGATGTCACTTGAATTGCATTAATATGCATGTGTATGTTAGTAATTTCACATCTGCTTATATTATGTTAGCTCACCTGATGTTATACCAGTTATGATCATATGCTATGATATGTTAATATTGTCCTGTCTATTTCATATTATGTTCTTACGTTGCAAGTTCCTTCATTATGGGTCGAAATGATACATACCAGAACGATTTTTAGATTAGGGAAAAATCATTATGAGCTGAAATGATAGCCTCAAGGGATTTTTATATGACTTGGAATTGCGGGTTGAAATGATATATACCCATGAAATTAATAATTTTGCATTGAAATGATATATATCCGTATTTACCTGACAATAACTTAGAAAATTTTATACAAACTTCGTAGTTGGTTTTCAAAATAATTTTCTAAAAAAGTTATTAAGTATTTTGTGTTTTAAATATATGAATTTTAACTTAAATTTAATTTAATGGTTTTCTAAAAATTTATATATTATTTTCTGTGAGTTAAAAATTTTTATAAGTCAATAAATGGTTTAAGATGTAATTTAAGAATTGGTTTATAATATAAAAATTTAATTTAATTTAATTTAATAATTTAATTTGACTTAATAATAATATTTTAATCTAACCTAGTAGTATACATTTTAAGTTAATAATGTACTTTTAACTTGATATAAGAAATTTCAAATTTAAATTGGATATTATAATAATAAATTTTTTTAACTAAAATCATAGTTTATTTAATATCCAAATAAATAATTCGGTATAATAAATTAGGTTTTATATAATAAGTATGTTAAAAATTGTAAGTATATATACTATTTTAATATATAAACTGTTATATTGGAAATTATTATGTTTCCAAAATGCTATGATTTCTTAAGGTTATGTTTTCAAATTGCTATGTTTTTTTAAGTATTATGTTTCCAAAATGCTATGATTTGTTAAGGTTATGTTTTCAAAATGCTACTATTTCTTAAGGTTATGTTTTCGAAAGCTATGCTTTTAAAAAGATAATGTTTTCGAATTGCTATAATTCTAAAAGGTTACATTTCAAAGTGTTAGGTTTCGAAATTATTATGATTTCAAAGTGTTATAATTAAGTAAGTGTTACAACTTGGAAAAAATGAATATTATTTTAAAGAATAATGATATTGGATTTATATGATTTTGAAATGAACATGTTTTGATATGAAATATAAACTATTTGAAAATGAAACTATGGGTTATAATAATGTTTGGTTGTTAAAGAGATCGAGATCGATAATTGTCATACTTTCTGCCAATACCGAAAACCACTTTAACAATTATGTATGAGGTGGAGATTCCAGAATGAAGTAGGTGGTTGGCGGTGTTCTATTTGAGGTATATACGTGGACCTGACTCCCGTGAGTTAGCTTAAGGTGGCTAAAACAGGAGCAATTGACGAGATAAGTGAGGCAGTTCCTCCGATCGGACACACTTCTTCGATTGCCATTCTATTACTTTGTGATTGATTTGGTGCGCACCTTTGATTTGGGAGTGTGGATCGAGGTGGGCGGTAGCTGCGGCTATGCGTTACCACTAGCCCGGAAGTGTAATTGCTACATCTACCCTGGCATTTCCAAGTTGTGTCGTGTAACCTACCTTATCGACACCGCTACGAGTTTGATTTGTACCATACCTATGGAGTGCCCTCTGATGACGCCTAGTACGGGGGAGATTACGATACTGTATGGACTATGGAAATATATCAAATGTGTTAAGGGGGATATAAGTAACGCCTTAATGCTATTTTAATAGTTATCTTACTATAGACATTATTATAATAACGTATATTACTGCATAGTAGATAGTTTAACGGATCCTTAAAGGATGGGCGATCCTAAGCATCTTTTAAGTTACTGATGCATTTTTATACAGTTCACTTGAGTTGATTTACATTTTATAAGTATGTATGTCATGACTCGAGTGTTTTGTTTTTTCTTTATGCTACGGTCAGCCTGAGTATCACAGCATTGGATTCATCTTTCGGAGCTAGAGATCTGCTGGAGATTTAGCTATCTATCTATTGTTTCCATTTCAGTTACCTCCATTCAGCCTTTGCTTATGTATTAGTGGACTTATTGTATTTGGATTTCTAGATGTATTTGCTTTTAGACTTTGGTATTATGTATTTATTTTAAGACTATGTATCTACTAGCTACATGAACTGCTATGTTTATTTTGTTCCGATGCAAGTTATTCTGATATTCTACGTCTGTGATTCTGTGATTGATTTTATTTGCCCCAATATTTATTAACAATCTATTGTTTTGAATCATTCAAGTCCGACACATGTGGTTTTATTGTTGATTAGAATGGTCCAAAATAGCGGGATGTTATAGAAAATCATATTAGTATTTTTGAAATCTCACAATATTTTATTAATAAAAATAGACTTCCCTGTTTCAATTTAAAATCGATTTTTGGTTGTTAACTATGAATTTCCCTAAAATTTAAAAAAAAATTAACCTTATTAAATTTCCTACTTTAATTCCAATAAAATTTATTAAACCAATGTTAGTTACAAATATCACTTAATATCTAAACAATTCATTAATAGAATATGGCACACATCAATAAATGCAAATTTTATCGATGGATATCTATTTAACATCTTCAAACTTAATTAAATTTAAAAGGTAATACTATTGCACTTTTGCAAATAGCTCAAAGCTCAGCAAACCAAGTGTCAAATTATCTAGAATTTCACAAAGAATCGAATGGAACAAATCACGCATGAAATGAAGTTAGTATGCAGAAGATATCGCAATTAGAAGATGTAAGAATTTATACACATTTAACTAAAAAAATGGGCTAGTCTTAAATTTTCCCTCACTGTCACCTTTTTTTCCCTCTCAAGACCAAGCACTTCATCCTTCCCTCTTCTAGCCATTGTAGTTTCGCCACCTCCTGGTGGATTAACTGCCTACTAACCCAGACCTTTCCCAATGCCAGCGTTGTGCCTCAATCATCGTGAAATTTGTATTGTCGCCATCTAAGGGTTAGGCGAACCTTAATCGCAACTTTCCAACCATGTTGTTGACCAGAATAGTGCACGACACCAATGGCGTCTCTAGCTCCTCGAGATGCACCCATCCCCTCCCCAACCCCCAAATATCACCCTATAACTCCACCCATGTTGCCACGTTGATCAAACCCGACCAATTGAGGGTTTGATCGAGCATTCTGGCTAATCGAGCATCATATCAACAAACGAATGCCACTTATCGAATCACTCCATCGAAATCTTCATTTCGGTATATGACATATAGGAGTTTGGCATAGTAATTGTGATATTATTTTTGGGATAATGGTATATAATCTCCATTTAAGAGTTATTAGGTCTGAGGAGTAAGAAGATATCTGAAAGAAAATGAAGAGGAATAGAGTGGATGCCTCTAGAGTATCCACACAGCTTTAAATTTATGAGCAAAAAAGGGCGTTTTAGGGCAAAGTGATCGTAAAGGACCGAAAACCCAAGTTTTGAACATCAATGGAAGTACATCATGCCATATATTGAAGTATAGGTTCACGGTATCTCTCGAGACAATGGAAACATCAAAATTCCTAAAATGATAACTTTTTTCAAAATTTCTTTTAATTGTTGATTTACATTAAACAACTATTGATAATTCATTAATAATCAATGCGTTTAATTTGTGGGTCACTACATTGGGGGTAGTCGAAGCTCCCACACTCACGAATAGATGTTTGTACTGGTCAAGGACCTCATCAAGTGGATGATCTATGCCTTGGAATGGTGTGACTTAGAAATTAATGTATGGAATAGACAGCGACATCCCTGGCAAGGTCATCCAATTTGCCATAAAGCTGGATCCAGAGATTAGACCGAAACCGATAATTTTCCTCAAACAAAGAACGAACGTGTTCACATAAGAGCATGCAAATGTGACGGAATAAGACCCCTCCATCAGATGCCATGGCCTTAATATTGATCCTAAACCCCATTCGTCAAAAGCGAAGACCACTTAACTTACAGAGACACATGGTGCTAAAGGAAGAAGAAGAGAAGCTTATCGGTAATAAGTTCATACGATAGTCTAAATAACTGGTATGAGAGGTCAGTCCTGAGCTAATTTGGAACAATAGTTGAGCATGAGGAACATGCATTGACTACTTCGACCATAACAAAGTTTACCTGAAAGATAATTTTTCTCTACCCCGCATCAACTACCTCGTGGAAGTGACTAGCAGACACGAATTGTTCACGTTTATGGATGCCTATTATGGATATAATCAAATTTCCATGCATGGTCTCGATTAGGAGCACACATCATTCATCACCACCATAGGGCTCTAACGTTGTAGAGTAATGTAGTTCAGTACCTAAAACACCAGAGTCCCTTACTAACGTCTCATCGACAAAATGTTTGCAGAATAAATTGGGAGATCAATGGAGTTCTATGTTGACGAAATGCTAGTCAAGTTTGAGAAGGTAATGGGTATGTATCGGATCTGACTGAGATCGTTGGCATCCTCAAAAGACAACATGAAATTGAATGCCAAAAGGTGCTCCATTGTGGCTTTCTCTAGCAAATTTTTGGGATATGTGGTAAACGCTAAAGAAATCAAGGCTAACTTCAACAAGATTCAAGCTCTATTAGATACGTGGATCCCCTATATCGTTAAACAGGTGAAAAGCCTAAATGGGATGCACTTAACCACTTCGTATCTAGGGCCACTAATAAGTGCATCCTATTCTCTGATCTTACAGTGAAGGGAAGTTGTTTATGTGGACCGACAAGTGTACCAAGGAATTTGCAGAATTAAAGCACTACCTAGTAACATCCACCATTCTATCCAAACCTATAAGTGGGAAGGATCTACACCTCTACCTCATGGTTTCAGACCATGCAATCAGTGTTGCCTTAGGACTGGATAAAGAAAAAGTCTGGAAGCTAATATACTAAGTCGATAAAAATTATCGATCCCGGAAATGAGACATTCAAGATTACAGAAACTCGCTTTTAATTTACTTATGGATGTCACAAACATTGCCACTACTTCCAGGCTCACCCCATTAAAGTTCTCACCAACTAAGCTCTGAAGGAGGCACTAAACCAATCTCATAAAGCAGGTCGTCTCATTAAATAGGTGGTGGAGCTTGGCTATACTTTACCCTACACCTTCATGAAAGACCAAGCTATGGTCAAATTTATTGCAGAATGCTCCACTCTGCACCTGACAAAGCAACCCATGCTCTTGGAAATTATATTGACGGGGCATTTAATGAAAAAGGGGCGGGGTCGACATGGTCGTTGTCGCTCCTAACGGACAGGACACCTATTTCATCATTGGACTAAATTTCAAAGCAGCAACAATGAAGCTGAGTACGAAGCCATCCTAGACTGTCTTAGGATGGAAAAAGAACTTAAGACCAATTCAATCTAGGTATAAAGTAATTATACTCTTTGGTCGTCAATCAACTTGACGAGTGTTTCAAGGTAAAAGGAAAAAATTTGGCCGCAAACATGTATATGTATGTATGTATACACACAAATACATATATATATATATATATAACGCATAAAAAAGCAATACAACTGTTAAACAAAAGACATCATTTCATAGATAATTATGAGTGTCATTACCAAACAAGGGCCTTATCCATCATACCAAAATTATTATAAGTTATTACAAAATAACCATCATTGTTTGATGATGTGACAGTCATAGTAGTAAGTGATTCCTTTCCCAACTCAGAGCACTAGAGGTGGAGTGTTAAAGGTTCTTATCGGTGAGGCAATGTACTCCAGGTTCAATATGCAGGGAAGGGTCCAAACCATTACGATCATTTCTATAGCCACTTCTCGCCGAACATCACTATATTGTTGGAGGTTGATAAGCCAATGAATAATGGCATACGATGGTTGACTAAGAAGATCCTTTTAAACATTGTCATCAAATAGGCTTGCTAGATAACCTTCGCTTTTAATGCCTTTATCTTATGGTCCTCGATGGTGAAACGGTGTTGGTATAGAAGAAGAAATCCTCGTAGGTCACCAACCTCCTTCACCCTTCCCTCTAATTAGGCTCATAGCTGCTACGCCTCCCCCTTCGTCCCCGTATGATGAGATTCCACCTTACTAATTGTCTTATCGCCACTTCTAGGGTGGCATCCCTAGTCTCTATGTCCCTTGCTGCCTCCATACCAATCGTTATCTTCTCCGCATCTAATGCCCCAGTCTCGATCGCCTCTCATTTCTTCCGCTCTAGCAAGCTCACTTTGCCTCATTAATGGTGCATTTCTTTTATACCACCATCTTTTACCATATTTTGAGAGAATGAACATTGGCCTGCAAAAGGAAACAGTTAGCCAAAAGAGAGAAAGGGAGGAGGCTTTCTAAACATGAATAATCGGTTTCCCTAGAAAGGCCTCTTGAACATCCTGATCTAGGACTACCCTTAGATTATTCCCAAACAACTTTGACCTGCGCCAAAGCGAGTAGTTTATGGCGTCGAAAGTGGTCCTAACAAGCATCGGAGCAACCATTTAGCCCCATCTCATTCATCTCATAGGTAACGGTGAGGTTGGCTTAACCAACCACATTCTGCTAGCCATTTAACAACTCAACCCCCTTGGAACAGAAGAACAAATGGGATAGGCCCTGCTTGAACCCTCTAACTCCTTACCTGTCCTCGCCCACTTGCAAAAACAAATGAAGTCATGCCTAATAGCGGCCTTAGGAGGGACGATAATGTGAACCTTGACACGTTCTTGCAAAAGAAGGGCAAACGAAGGAGCGACGATAGTCCCCCATGGAGTAGCTAGAGGAATGTTATCCTATTGGGGGGCATTTGTTGTTGGAAGTTTACAGAATCTTATGAGGGTAGGACCTAGACCAGGGTGACATGGCCTTGGTAGGGCATCCAAAGTGGCAAAGTTCGACTGAACCACTACAACGCAAATAACAAAGAAAAAGTTCGCCAGTAGAAAATCTTAAGTGATAAAGTATGGAAAATAGACTATGAATACAATAAAATTATTATAGGAGATTTGCCTACCCTTAAGTTGGATATGCTGCCTCCTTTTACTATGGGGAGAAGAGGAGGACTCAGTGTTACCACCATTACTACATGCCTCTTCATATGGATGTGTGCTAGGCAGCACGTCTATTTGTTGGCCAGTTCGTTTGGCAGACTCATTGGGAGAGGAGCTTCTTTGGAGGATTACATGCTCATCGAGGTGTCCAAGGCTTATGTAAATGTTATGTACTCTCCGCCTGAGGCATCTTTAGTGTGCTCACCATGTTGGATTGTTAGCTCGTCGTCAGATCATCCCCCATGTCCAAGCTTTGTTCGGCCTCCAGTCCTTGACTAGTTTCCACCATTCCTCCCCTGCCACACCGAGGTTGCTCTCTATCACCCTTGATTCATCACGGACACTGCTCTACTCCCTTTCTAGGTATTATATGATCTTGCATACTCCTTTAGGATAGTCTGGCTGGGCCTAGCATCTCGACCCGACGTAGGTTCTCTTCGGTAAGGAGCATGGTATTGTTCAACTGGTTGTGATCCATCTCACATATATGGTTCGCTCAGTCGATGTACCATGCCTTGCTGTTCCCAGATACTGCATGGCCATCGTGTCAGAGAAAATACATGATTAAAATAAGTTGATAGAAAAGGCCATCACAAGAAATAAAAAGTGAAAATGGTAATACCTGGCACTCAAAATTCTCATACTCGGAGATTAGAATTGGTCGTACCACAAAGAAATAATGGTCTCAATAGCCAAAGATCTTATCCTGGAGACTAAATAATTGAGCCGGAACAACGCGACTCTAAAGTTAGTTATACGCACTCTGGAGTACTCACATGCTTTGAAAGCTTGAACATAGAGAGGATGACATGCATGTAGGGCTTCAAGAGGCCCAGTTTATGACAAGAAAAATAGAGGCCTGTAAGGAGGTTATATCCATTCAGGCCAAGCTGAATATGCAGCATATGACGTGCATTAAGAAATCTGATGAAATAGTGGTGGGGAGGTGAGGTGGCATTGTCCATACTTTGTGCATGGCATTGTCCAGGCAAAGTACCCAAGGAGATGGAGGTTTGGTTAGGCCTGTCACTTGAAAGGGGGTACAACGACTCCAGCCCCAGCATGTCGTGCCTGGAAAGCACCTCAACCAGCCTTTCCCAGCCTTCCCTTTCTTTAGACATGCCACTCCAATAGGGCGACAACTTTCAGAAGTACCTTCGATGGTGAATTTTTCCATTTGCAATGGCACAAGGCTAATCTTATTATTGAACCATCCTGATGAGTGCTAAGGGGTATACAAGATTTGAGGGCAAGCATACTCCCTTATATGAATTTTGGCGACCCGGACTTCGACGCGCTCCGAGGCACCCTGCAAGCATAGGGTTGCCCAATGCACTTGGGTATTATCTCATGCAACCTACTCCTTAGTTGGGTAGAGTGGCCTATCTATTTAAAACATATGCATTTCTTTTACAATATTAATTTATCATGGCCCAATGCCCTATGTAAATGTCTTCTACCTAATGAAGGGAATGGATTGGTAATTTAAAGACTGTTTTTTAGTTCTGGTTTTAGGAAATGATTGAAAAGTTTGAAGTCGGTCGATTAACATCAACCCATTAACATCGACCGGCCGATGTTTATTCAACAGAAACTAAGGATTTAAGGTCAACTAGTGCCAAAAATAAATAAGAAAGAAGGACTTGAAAACTCATAGAATTTTCAAATTTCGATAACAAAAGAACATTTGAATCACATAAATGGCAACAAAAGAAAAGAAGGTTTACTGATGTTGGTAGCATGAGAGGTCCTTGAAGAATTGTTGAAAACCAAAAAGCCGAGAGCTTGGAGAGAGATTTAATGGCATATTCACAAAGTTTCATTAAGAAGATAAAGAAGAATATATGTTGCATTCTTATAGATTTGGGTCTCAAATCTCAACCGTAGAATGAAATAGGCAGGAGTCAATCTTGACCATCGAGGTTTAATTGAGTTCCCTATCACATCAAAGGTCATGTCTCTGAAATCATCTTGAATAATGAAGAATCGCAACCAATAAGTATGAAACACATGCATTTTGAATTAAATGCATATAAAGAAAAGTCCACTTCTGCCCATAGAAGCAAACTTATAGGGTAAGATGTTGCTCGGATTTCTTATAATAAACATTGGTCCCATTAGTTAAGGATCCGACCATACATGCTCACACAAAATTTCCCTACCAGGGACCATCCAATGAAAGTGTATAGGACCGTATAATATGGATAAACAGTAATGCAGAGTATAGATATTAAATAATGCGGAATATAAAAGCATTATAGTAAAATGACACCAGAGATTTTATACTGGTTCGTAGCACCGTCCTACGTCCAGTCCCAGACTAACTTTTGGCTTTAACTAACAATACCATCTCCTAACCCGGAGAAATAGGTAAACAACACCTGAGCAGCAGAACAGGATTTTTGCCTCAGCAGCAGAACAGGACTTTCCCTTGCCTGAGCAATAGAACAAGACTTTAACAAAGTACAATGTAGTTGACTTAATGTGTTCTTGATAACACTGATTAGTCTATTAATATTACAAACTTCCTATAATCAATTCCTCAAGAATATAAAGAGTATGTGAAGATTTGAAAGAAAGAATATTGCTAAGAATCAAAGTATATGTTATATAATTCAAAGATTCAAAGCAATGGAGAATATGAATGCACTAGAATAATCACAAGAGAGAATATAGAGAATTAGAATCATAAAATGGGTGATTATGAAGTGAGTGATAACTTCTATATATAGTTTTCAGAGAGATGCAACTCTTAGTGAAGAGTTTCAGCCAAGAGAGACATCCATTCATGCAGTACATCCCTTCATGGAAGAAAATGTCCATTCAGAAATTTTGTAGTTGAAGCTGGTTCAATCGATTGATATATTGGGTCAGTCGACTGATGTTTTGAATATTTAAAAATTTAAAATATTTGCCATTTCAAAATTATGAACAGAGTTCACTGCTGTGCATATGCACAGTCAGTCGACTGGTAAGATCAGTCAGTCAACTGGCTGTGCATAAATTGCACGGTGAATTCTGTTTTGTAAAGAAAAATTTTAAAATCGAAAACTTGAGTATTGATTTTAACATATGTCTAAGACTCAATATCTATAATAGTTACTTTAAACCTAGAGATCCTCTGTTGTCTTCTTTTTGTCATGTATGAATGCAAATTCCTCTTTAGTTTCTGAACTGTCTTGTCATGAATCAAAACTAGTGATTCAACATTCTTTCCCTTTTTGATTAATGACAACCTATATATATATTGGAGAGAAAATATTTCTCCCCCTGAATGTATGATATCTTTTTCCTACATCAAATATGTTAGTGCACATACTTTTTCTCCCCCTTTGTCATTGACAAAAAGGAGATACAGCAAACAAAAATATAAAATAAAAGTGCAGAAATATATAAAAGAGAGACTATTTAGCACAAGTCTCAATAAATAAGTTGCAATAGAGTTTCATATGTTTGAAATGTCAATAGAGTTATATAAAAAAAAATCATATCCAACTTACTTACGAAAAGAACCTACTCATCTTCCTCTTGTACAGGCTCCTTTCCGGGTCTAGAAGTTCCATAAGCACTGCTTCCTGTGCCACTAGTATCACTACTAGTATGTTCTTTGGAAGTTGACCATGTAAATCTAGGTTTTGGACGTTTACCGTGAGCTATTGAAGAAGCAGTTGTGGAAGATGAACATGAAATTGCATCCCATAGGATAGAAAAGAATCCTTTTACTTTGTCTAATTTTTTATCAACTTTCTTCAAACGAGATCCTAGTATTTGTTGATTTCTAGAAAGGATCTCGACGGATTCTCGCAAATTCGCTGATTGTGGAAGACGAATATCGACGTCTTCTTCGGGATGAGACGTTCTTGAATAGTTGGTCCGTCTGATTATCGTTGATGTTGTTGACGCCATTCTTCATATAAGGTAAATGTCGGAGGATCTGACGGTAGTTTCATGAGGCTTATTGTGCGAATGTTGATAACCCCAACAGAAGAAGTTTCGGATTCCGGATGAGGTGTTCCCACATTTAAAAGCAATCGCATTATATATTCACCAAAATAAATTGTTCTCATGTTACCGTTGGTAAAAGATAGAAACTCATCCAAAATTCGTCGTAGCCAATTTACTTGTATTCCTCCCCATATCGCATATAAAGCTTTAAAAAAAATTTGGTAGATAAGTTCATATGACCCTGTTCTTGGAAATATACTTCGCATTAAAGCTTTGTGAAGAATTCTAGCGTTTGGACGAAGAAGAATAGATTTATGTTCCGTCATATTATCTCCCATAAACATATGGCTAATTCTATCCCTTTGTCGAATATTACATTCGACATCATCTAGTGGAATGCCATGATTGGGAGTTTGAAGTATGTGTGCCATTCGATCCAAGGAGAAAAATACTTGTTGACCACACACTAAACTCCAAACACAATCATCCTGATTCGATGGGTGTTGGTGAGGAAGATTTAAATTAGCGAAGAATAACTTTACCATGAGGTGGTTGATCTTGTGAGAACTGGCATTCAAATCAAGTATAGACCATGAAAGAACCTTCAAAGATCCTTGAGTTTCTCATTTTATGCCATCTTTGTATAGCCACATCATTGTATAGCCATTGAGCAATTTGGGCATCAGTAGGATCGACGGAAGAAAAACCTTGTCTTTGACGTTTTGGAGGAGCCATTTGTAGTGAAAAAATTGGGGAAAATTGGGAATTTAGGGTTTTGGGAGAAATAGATTTGGGTTAAAAACTGAGAAGAGTAAAGTGAAATGTGGGAAATAGATAAGTAAATAGGGAAGATAAAGGCAGTTGGCCTACAGCCAGTCGATGGCAATAACGTTCAGTCGACTGGTGCACTGTTATTTGCAAAAAAATTCAACAGCCAGTTGTTTGCGCCAAAATTGGTCACAAACCCCAAATACCGTGAAAGCACCAGTGTATGAACACAAATCAGTGATATTCAAACACAAATATCAGATCTCAACAAATATAAAACAGCAATTCAGAAATAATGGACAAAGACACAAGGTTTATAGTGGTTCGGCTATCTCCGGCCTACGTCCACTCCAAAGTTTTATCCTTTTATTGATTATCCTTGTTGGTTACAGATGATTACAGCAGTAATAATGAAGAATTTTCAGTACAACAGCGGTATTGAAGTATAGAAATAAATCCGGCAGAGTCTGGACGTCCAAGAGCCAAGAGATCCTTTTTCTGTAGGCTCTGGGGCTCTATTTATAGGCGTAGGTGGCTGAGATCGCGCTCAAACTTTGGGATACTTCTTCTGGCACGTGAGTGGGCCCACGCGACCGACCCCACCAAGTTTCGACTCGATCTGTGATGGGTACGAAGTGATTTCGCATCCATCAGAAAATGATCCAATCGAGCTGAAACTTAGCAGGAACATTCCTTACCTTGTATGCAAGCTGTTATGAAAATCTCATTGCATTTGGATCATCGGTGTAGGAGATATGATGGATTCAAAATTGCGATTTTCCATTGGCTGTCGTATTCGAATACATCTGTTCGACTCCATTCCTATCGACTCCATCAGAAGCACGCGCACGCAATGACGTGGCGCTATCTTCCCGGATTGATTCGAATATCGCGGCGTGTTGATTCCACTTGATGCGCCGAGTTGAACGCTTCCTTCCTAGAGACGCGCACGTATCCACGCTTCACGCTTGCACGTGTCCATCACTCCTTCATGTACTCAACTGTTTGCTCTCGTATCGATCGCAAGGGGGTGTTTCGTATCGATCCGATCGATATGAAAATGTTGAATGTTATCGATACGAATGAAAGGCCAACAGATGGGTACGAAACCATACTCGATGATGGATACGAATGAAGCCTTACCTGATGGATACGAGCGAGATTTTACCTAATGGATACGAAAATGCCAAAGTCCATCTGCTATCGATACGAGAGTATCGATTCGAAGCAAGCTACCTCTTCCCATCTGACCGATATGAAACCATTGAGCCGTGTCCACGTTGATCGATACGATCAGTATCGATTCGAAATCCTTCACCCTATTCTACCTTTGATCGATGCGAACCCTATCGAGTCGAACCAAAAACCGATCGATTTGAAGCCTATCGATACGAACGGTATCGATATGAAATCCACACTTTCTGATGAATACAAAGTGTATCGGTTCGAACCAATACTGCAAACCGATGGATACGAATCTGGTGGATTCGAAATGAGCATCACCTCAACCCTTTGATGGGTTCGAACAGTATGTCCTTCCTACCTTGAATCGGTCATATTTCCTCCATTCGAACTCCGATTGACCTGAAACTTGAAACATAGCCTCTCCTAGTCCTCATCATCGTCTCCAACCAATTTCGTCCTGATCGGAGTTCAGCCAAATTTTGACGACATCGATCGTACCCTTTCTTTCAATTGATCTCCAATCCTAATATCCATCATTCCACACCTATTTGTTGATATTCCAGTTTTGGCCAAAAAGTGGGATAACACTTTGCCCCCCAAAACATGTCTTTTGATAAGAAGGTGTGTTTTGAATAGCTCAGATTCCAATATCCAAAGTCCATAGCCATATCGCCAGAGTATGTCATCCTCGACTGCTTCGAGTTGATGCCCAAATCCAAATCCAATAACCAAAGCCTTAGCCAATCCCTTATCCATCCGAACTCGACAACCGAGTCCTAATCCATCCTTATCCAATAGCCAATAACCGAATCCAGGACCTCTCCGGGTCGATATCTGAATCCATAACCTCTCCGGGCTTTTGCCAAGCGTAATCCACACTTGATGACCTTGGTCCAGTGTTCCTGGACGTTGATCTAACCTCTCCGGGTTCTTGCCAAGCGCAATCCACATCTGACGACCGTGGTCCAGTGTCCCTGGACGTTGTACAAAGCCATGGCTTAAGTCCTAAGCCGAATTCTGGTCTCTCCGGACCCTTGTTGAGCATAGTCGATACTCAACGACCTGAAACAATAATCGATAAATGGGGCTTAAGTCCTAGGCCGAATCCTAGTCACTCCGGACCCTTGTCGAACATAGTCCATACTCGACGACCTGAATGAGTCAATTTACCACATTCGGGCAGAGTGACTCACCCCTTGCCAGGCATAATCCATACCCGACGACCGTTTATCAAAAACCAGACAAAAATCCAATCAAAATCCAATCCAAAATCCAAATCCAAATCAAAACCAGAAATCCAAACCAGCATCCAAAACCGAAAACAATCATCCAAAGAAAAACCTAAATCAAAAAGCAAGCAAAACCGGGAGCTCAATCCAAAATCCAAAAAGAAAAGCAGTGTCCAATCCAAAAGCAAAAGATAAATTTCATAAACCATAGCATCGCAGCTTATCATCATTCAGAGCATGCCTACGGGCTATCTCTGTCCCCATACATGTGTAAATGACTTGGTTGCTTGCCAGTAGTTCGCTACTTATTTCATATTATCTTGATCAATGGATGATCAATCGACTATCATTCCTGGGCCTCCCACAATCGTGGCTTGAGGTAGGCGGCGGTTGCTCCTGCTCCGTCGTTGCATTCCGAGTTCCGACATATTGTGGCAACAGTCCCTTCCTGACATGCTCCTCGATTATATCCTTTAAATGCCTGCAGCTTTCGATGTCGTGTCCATCCAAATCATGGAAGAGACAATGCCTTCCTGATGTCCTCTCCCGTTCTGATGGTTCTCTCCTAACCGGCCTTCGGTAGGGAAGACGATTCCGAGTATCTAGGTATATCCGCTCCAGCGTCTCGTTCAATCCTGTGTATGTAGAAAACTTTGGATCCTTCCACTGCTTCCTATTTTTTCCAGAATCATCGTCCAACTTCCTTTTTCCTTTGTCTTTATCCGAACCTTTGCTGGATGGTCCTCCACCCTCAGTTGCATTAACCTTTTTCAACTTTAAATCCGTACTCGCATCTTCCTGCCGAAGGAACCTCTCTGCCTCGTGAAAGAATTCGTCGAGATCCTGTGGGGGATCTCGTACCAGAGATACCTTGAAATCTGAATCCTCCCTGACTCCTGATACTGCTGCCATTAAAACCATCGATGGATCAGGCCGATCCACCGAAGCAACTGCCGCACTGAATCGAGTTAGAAAAGCTCTAAGCGATTCGTCCATCCTTTGCTTTACCGATGTCAATGTCATCACATTCTTCGGCCTCTTGACGTGAACCCGAAACTGTCCCAAAAACTTTTCCACCAATTCCCCCCAAGTCCTGATAGATCCTCCTCCCAGCTGCCTAAACCACATTGCAGCTAAGTCCGTCAAGTACAAGGGAAAGCATCGTGCCATTACTTCCTGTGATGCCCCTAGCACATCCATGTGCCTGGTGTACCTCATCAAGTGATCAGTTGGGTCTTCCTTACCATCATACACATCCACGCTAGGTAGCTTGAACTTAGGTGGATTCTGAGCCATCCTTATTTCCCGAGCGAACGGACTCATGTTCACTCCTTCCAAGTCTCTGTTGGTCAAATCACGTCGCATGGTTTTTCTAATGATCTCCACTAATCCAGTATTGTCTGTTAGGGGTTTCCCCCATGCCCCCGAGGGAACTCCGGCACATACTCTTCATGTGGCTCACTAGCAGCAATGTTAGCCCTGGCCTGTTGAACTCCTTCCAAAGGTCCTCCTGTGTTGGATCCCGCGATCCTGCCCCCAAAGCCCTTGTTTATTGCCTTCTGGCTCTGTATCCTGTCCTCCATTGGGTTCCACTACCCTAGTCCCTTATCCTGCATCCATAGCCACTGTAGCTGTTTCTAAGTTCTGCATCCCTAGAGACGCGCACGTATCCACGCTTCACGCTTGCACGTGTCCATCACTCCTTCATGTACTCAACTGTTTGCTCTCGTATCGACCGTAAGGGGGTGTTTCGTATCGATCCGATCGATACGAAAATATTGAATGCTATCGATACGAATGGAAGGCCAACAGATGGGTACGAAACCATACTCGATGATAGATACGAACGAAGCCTTACCTGATGATACGAGCGAGATTTTACCTAATGGATACGAAAATGCCAAAGTCCATCTGCTATCGATACGAGAGTATCAATTCGAAGCAAGCTACCTCTTCCCATCTGACCGATATGAAACCATTAAGTCGTGTCCACGTTGATCGATACGATCAGTACCGATTCGAAATCCTTCACCCTATTCTACCTTTGATCGATGCGAACCCTATCGAGTCGAACCAAAAACCGGTCGATTCGAAGCATATTGATACGAACGGTATCGATACAAAATCCACACTTTCTGATCGATACGAAGTGTATCGGTTCGAACCAATACTGCAAACCGATGGATACGAATCTGGTGGATTCGAATTGAGGCCATTCGAACTCCGATTGACCTGAAACTTGAAACATAGCCTCTCCTAGTCCTCATCATCGTCTCCAATCAATTTCATCCTGATCGGAGTTCAGCCAAATTTTGACGACATCGATCACAGCCTTGCTTTCAATTGATCTCCAATCCTGATATCCATCATTCCACACATATTTGTTGATATTCCAGTTTTGACCAAAAAGTGGGATAACACCAGTCGACTGAACGTGGTAGGTCAGTCGACTGATATCTTGAATATTTAAAAGTTTAAAACATTTTCCATTTCAAAATTATGAACAGAGTTCACTGTTGTGCATATGCACAGTCAGTCGACTGGTAAGATCAGTCAGTCAACTGGCTGTGCATAAATTGCACGGTGAATTCTGTTTTGTAAAGAAAAATTTTAAAATCGAAAACTTGAGTATTGATTTTAACATATGTCTAAGACTCAATATCTATAATAGTTACTTTAAACCTAGAGATCCTCTATTGTCTTCTTTTTGTCATGTATGAATGCAAATTCCTCTTTAGTTTCTGAACTGTCTTGTCATGAATCAAAACTAGTGATTCAACATCCAAAATTTATATACGCACTTCAAATGACTCGAATCTCAAAGACTGGAGTGCCCTGCTATTTATTGGGTTCGAACAGTAGCCCATCCAGGCATCATAATCAATAGGAAGCTAAGAGCCTCACGTTCAACTCTGCCTCGCCTTGTCAAAAGATGATTGGGTCGCAACAAGAGGGCCTCATCCCTCGCATGCCAATACAAGCCTCTCATCTTTCCCTTTCCATCTTTCACGTGGTCGTCCAGATTGCTTTGTCCATCTTGCTTTGTCATGACTCGGTACACTTTTGAAATAGCGCACAGTCATCTCTGCATAAGAAAGGATGACCCTGTATTATTCCCCTAACATGATTGGTATAGAGTCACATTTTTATCTGGCAAAAGCTTCACTGTGCAGCAGCAACCCTCTATACTTCATATTACACATGACATGATGCCATTGTTCACCAACAACTTTCTTTCCCTATATCACTTTCTGACATGAGCATATCATGGCACGTCCTACCAACTGGCCTTCATCCGAGCCGTTCTCTACATCTTCTATCCTAACTATCTGATATCTAAGCCATATATTATCATCAAGGGATAAAAGGAAATCTAGGGTCCAGTGCTTCAATCTAAGTCCTCCTAAGCATGATCTCAATGACTAAAAGTATATGTTCATAATCACTTACACAATAATCAGATTTTTGTTTCTTGCATGCAATATTAACTATTAGCACTTGTAACAAATCTCTTGTAATAGAATATATCCTGCGATAAAATTATTTACCATAGTAGACATGGATCTTCATCAAGATCGAACCATTTTATATCTCGTGTTATATTTTTCCATTGAAGCTTGTAAATCTTCATTTTACATTTATGAAATATGCCACTGATTATATCTTTGCTAATACCTACGGTTAATCATATTTTCGAGGTTGGTTAGGAAACTAGCCAATAGTCACCCCGATCCAATTCTCCGAGCTGCTTTCGGGTTATTCTTTGAGTCTATGCTTTGACTACCCTAAGAAAACTTCAATCCTTACCATGAAGCTACTTCAAGTCTCACCACATCGTAACTATATCATCATCGTATCACACTCATGCCTCGTAGCATTGCACACTTGCTCCTTTCGATCGAGAGTCATATCAGCACCTAATGATGGACGCATTGATTTACTCATCATTGAGTTAAGGTAATGGTTGCATCAGCTTATGCCATGTAGTTATGTGATAGACATTATCGAGTCGACCCTACCTCTACTCGATGGTCACTTCGCGTGGTGGCCACATCATCCATAGGGTTGCATTGGACCATCTTCTTTGGTTCCTAATAGGCACTGCCAAGTCCACATCGGGCCTACGATCAATCACATTCGATAATTACATCGTGGTGCATTGTCTATAGGATTAGGGTTACTATTGAGTCGTCCTCGTTTTTACGGGATTACTTCAGAGTTATTCATGATAGCGCTTATCGACTAAAGGATGAGGCATTGCCTTACAGGCTTGGAGATGCTTTGGGATGCCTCTAGGATATATTCGATGATTGTCTCAAATTCTCTATAAGGTTAGGAGATGGAGCTACCAATGGCTATTATCGATTTATATGATACAGAATTATCAATTTATAAATATTATTATTGACTTCCAAAACTGCTATTGTTCATAACTTAGCATTATGACTGCCAAAACTGGTGATGGTAACACTTATATTAAAAATCTACTAAGTGCTAATATTAAACAAAATGTTCGTATTGTTTTAGTGATAAGATCAAAACATTTTTTGTGATAATCGCATCTTATGTTCAGGTAACAACGATACTGGAGATAAGGACGCAATAAATAAGTATAAAACAGAATTATTTTCTAACAAAGTAAATTCACTTTGACTTAACATTTACACTACACATATTCCAATTTTTCTATTTTTCAAGTTGTAAGAGCGAAGGCATGTCATGTTTAGTAATTGTCTTTATTAATTTCTCATTAAATTAGTCAATTGCTTGATTAATTATTTAATTAATGTAATTCATTATCTTGTCATTTAACTTATATCAACTGAAAATTTTAAAGGAAAACTTCAAAAAATTCAACTAAGCACATTATTCTATTTTTAGTAAACATGTTGATCAAATTATAATTAATTTACTTATGAAAAATTATGAAATTAAAATTTCATCTCTAATTTAACATTATAAATATCATATCTATTTTTTTAAATCGTCTAAAGGTGACTACCATAGTTTTCACTTTTGATTTGGGTATTATCTTAACCGTTTATCAACATAGATCATATAGATTAATTTTATTCTTATAAAAGTTTGTTTATAATCATCCTAAATGAAAAATATAAATGAAATTCAAACCTAAATATGATTGGATGGGAAAAATGTTATAATATTATTACCTAGATGAAGGAAGTTGATTAACATCTTACAACATAAGAAAAAAAAATGAAAGCTTTCGTTTGTTGTTGATCTGCTTCTCTCTTCCTCTTAGTAATGGAAGCACGGCTTTAGAGTTATGTTATTTAGGTTTAGAATAAATAAAATGAAAAGAACAGAAATGTTTTAAGAATTACAAGGATTGATACCATTGGCTTTGGCTTCTCCCCTTGTCTAATCTATTAGTTCATTAACATTTCTTATTACACTAACATCCATACCATTTCACCTCATAGGAACTATATTGCACCTAAAAATTTACCTTGCTTAATTTTGCTTTTTATTCACAATATTTTATTTCTTTATATCTTAACTAAGTACTGAATATTTAATTTACTTAACCATCTAAGTGTCATTCGCTTTATTACTTAGATCGTCAATTGAGCAATTAAATTACATTTCAAATTAAAACATTTATTTAATTAACTTATTCATTATAACATTCTCATAGTTTGGTCACACCAAATTATACACGTATTGGATAAGGATCCGAAGCAGTACATTCTACACCTCCATAGTTTTATATTTACGCAATTCAAAACCAAATGAACTATTAAGGACTTTATATCAACAAAAAATGTATCGTTTCAACATTTTAATAAGTTCAAAATGTTGAAAAGATTTGTATCACCCACTAGAATATTTATTTTAATGGTGGATGTGAATATTATTTCACACATGTTAAGATTATTAAAATTGAACAAAAATTTATGGAGATGGTTTTGAATATATAAAAATATATTCGTAAATTTTCGTTTTCTTTCGAATTGGAATGTTGGGTGTAGATGGAATATAACGGAAAGATGTATACATGCATACGTGCATATCTCTACTATTAATAATGAAAATTCCATTAATATGATTCTCATCGTGCTTTTTTTTAATTCCAAAAATACGCTTAATAGTATCCTTTTCGATCATCCATCAACGGAATTTCATTATTGATGTGATTGAAATCAAACGGTACCAGTAAAATTGCTTAGAATAAATACGTTGTGATCATAAAAACTTTTGCACTTATAACACATATCCCTGCCAAATTTTATTGAATAATAATTAAATACATTAACTATTAGATGTACGTACACGCGTGCGTATGGGTATTGTTTGTAGTATAATAATCATAACCATCGTAAATTTTATTTGATGTTGCCACTACTACAACGTAACAGTTCTTTGGTGTTCTTTGATACTCCGTGGCCCATTTCCCGGTATGTTGATATATCCAAAATTAAAGAATTCACACTTACGAAAGTTTGAATTTATTTGATTAAAGTCAATAAACGAAAGAATGAGTGGAAATTGACAGCTTGCAAAATTTTACATGAATTTTTTAATGCAAGACAAGAAATGTGCCATAAAACTCACACCGTCCATTAAACATGTATATTACTATTTACATCCATCTAAACTCTTATCTCATCCATCTATTCTCTTCACTCATTCACCTACACCCATCTTTTCCTAATTTTTAATTTTCTCGAAATCATAATTCAACTCCTTTCAATCTTTCTTCAAACAACAAAATCAAAATTTCTCCAAAACCTATCTTTTTTAGTTTAATGCTTCGCTGGGATCATTAAATCCACCTAATTTTATTATAATTAAGTTTTTATTAACTTTAATTGTACGTAGAATTTTCCATTTTTTTTAATTGTGTAACCCTAACCAAGATTAAAATAGTAAAGACCAATTTGCAGTTTAAATCAGATATTACAATATAACAAATTAAAGAACATTAATTACTAATTCGATTGAAAATATCCAAATATTTTTGTTTTTTTTTTTTTGTTGACCAAAAAAAGAAAAAATAGTGAAACTGGCAAATGTAAAAAATAATACGAAATATTCAAATATATATATTTAATTATGACAATCCATTCATAAAAAATTAATAGGTTTAAAAATATTGATTTAGATTCATATTCCAAATAAAATTAAATATCTTAACTAATCAACTTCTAATTTGAAATTCATAAATGAAATTTTATTGACATTTTTCATCTCATTTTCTTTGTCATTGATTCAAAATAATTACATTTAGATTTTATTATTTTTATATTGTTCGGTTATCATTTATTTATAAGTCATTTTATATTTTTATATTTATGGTGTGATTTTGAAGCATATTTCATGATTTAATTAATGTTTAAGCGACGTTAATATATGTTTAGATGGATATCAATAGTAACACTTAAATATTTGCTTGTCCATGGTTATTTTATAGAATAAGATACCAAGGGTCTGTTTGTTTGAAAATAAATTGTGTTTTATATTTTTTGTATTCTCAATTTATTCTTTTCCAACATATTATCACTTAATGTTTAAGTAATATTAACAAAAAATTTAAATGTACATTTCTTATCAAAGTTATACAATCGAACGGTCGGTTCTCCACCGTTGTACGGTTATACTAGTACCTTGAAAAGGACTTTCTTTTTATTTTCCACTTTTTAAGAAACGTTAAAAACTACAATCTCTCCTCTCAATTATGTCGCATATAATTGTGAATATTCCACCATCCACATCTGAAAATCTCAACACGCCCTCCAACCAAACAAGGACAACTAGGAGGCACAGTTGCAACTATGCCTTCTGTTATAATAATGGAACAGCATTTATTCTACCTACCCAGACAGTCGGTCTGCGATATATCTACTCAAAGCTGATATAAAAAGATAGAAGCTAAAAGCACCAGGGTACATGTTAAGGAATACCACGAAAATTAGGTTTTCTATGTTTTTTAACTGCAGACAGTGGAAAACAGCGGTTCAAACAACTGTTTGGTCGGCGATCATCCATCGACCGTGGTGGTGCCATTAGCATATAACCTGGTGCTTTTAGCAACACTAAAAAAAATCTGCAACATAAAGCATAAGGTAATATAATAGTTTCAACTATTCGCCAAACATTGATCATGTTCCCCAGCCCTGAAAAAACACTAACATACCCTATATCCACAAAAGGCTAATTTATCTAAAACAGGTATTATAATAAACATATAGTACAAGATCGGGCTTAATTCTAGGGTATTTCATAGATGTCTACCTTCCTTGTTTCATCTTTTTCAATTCACGGGCTATAGCTTGCTGGCGCTTTATGTCTATTTGACTCAAGCTGGTGCCTTCCTTCAATGGTATTTGTAAAAACGCTTTCTCCTTCACATCCCTCTTGTGTGGTTGTTCACTTATACTAATAGCTCCTGCACTAACATAACTGTTAGTCGCATTTGGCATTGGAAAGCTACATGGAAAAGGTGCACCTATATTGGTTTCATTTATGCCATTGATCCCTGCACCAATGTATTTGTTAACCATGCCTGGCACAAAGCTGGTTAAAGATGTACCACCCATGTCTATTTCATTGTTACTTGGATTTCCTGCATTCACATAACTGTTAACTCTATTTGGCACTTGAAAGCTACTTGGAGGTGCACTCATATCGGTTCCATTCATACTACTAGTTCCTGCAATCGCATAGCTGTTACCTACATTTGGCATTGGGAAGCTACTTGGAGACACAACCATATCTATTTCATTTATCATACTCCCTTCCTTTGCAGGTGCTTCTGCTAATACATTTCTCAATTCTCCATGCTTATCAGGTGTAGGAGTTTCTGCATTGATATCATCTGCCATGATGACCTTAATTGGACTTGCATATATGCCGTGCCGTGCCTTGTGACGTGTAGTATTAAACCAATTGCTCACCTATAAGTTGAGAAAGAACATGGAAAGGTTAGAGGTGGTCCTTTAGAGCAGCAGTTTCGCAAGTGAACTAATTATTCATTATGTTGTGGCTTGCACCCAAAATCATAACTGGTTTGTTTGATGATGATGCTTGAGAAATTTCTGTGAGCTAGTTGACATTGAAAGGGAATATGGAAAACTGATGAAACTGTATATATAATGCATAAAACGATTTCAAGGGTGCCTCGGTTGTGTTTTTAACCAGCTATAAGATTTATATTTCATGTATTTTGAGACCAAAACCTCTAAAAATTATCAGAGATTTAAGCCTCTACTGCATAATATTTGAAATAAATTATCTTATATTCTCTTAATAACATGCAAGGTGTACATTGAGAAAGATGCAATATCACACCTGGACATAATCAATCCCAAGTTCTTGAGCCAAACTTTCTTTTTTCTCCTTACTAGGGTACTGATTCTCCTGAAAATTTTCATACAGTTTCTGCAAACAAATAATAAGGTACTGAAATGACAAGTGTTTTCTTTAGTTATATGCAGGTTAATGAATCATTTACCACAGACACATTTTACCTATAGAATCAGATAGCATTACCAATAGATACAGATTCAGAGAGCATTTATTTCTCTCGCTATATATTCCAAAGAATCAAAACAGAGTTGCCACTAGGGAAATAAAGCAGTGCAACCTTGCTAAGGCTCCCAAGCAGCAAAGACCCAATTTGATTTTGATTCTAAATTGGCAAATATGTGTAATTTTAATTTACTGCTTTGGTTATATAGTTGAGGATCAAAAGTGCTGTGTTTTTATAATGCAAAATTATCATATATACCTTTAAAATTGAAGGGCAAACCTCATAAAGTTTATTTCGGCATACCGCATTACCCTAAGTTTGCTTAGAGTGGTTATTACCTGAGCTTACTGTTATTTTTCCCACTGTATATGTGTATTGTTATTAGTGGATTTGATTATGGAGGGAAATTTTATTTTAGTCTAAAGTTGACCTAACACATCAACTTTTTATATAAATCACAGAATATCGTGTGTTTAGATTTTCAAATTAAGTTCAAACACTATTGAAGAACTCATTTTTATATTTAAACTACTGAACTTAAGTCAATGATGGAACTTCGTTGATAGGTTTTGATTAAATAGCAATAGTGTACTGGCACACACGATGTCCACAAGCATATATGTCTAATATCTGTGATTTGAAGTATGATTTCGTTCATTATATTTAGAAGCGGTATACATCCCTCGCCCTCTCTCTCTCTCTCTCTCAAGAAAATTCAAAAGGCAATATATTTGAAACAACAACAACAACAACTAAGTTATTATTTCCAAACAAGTTGCGATCGACTAGAGATGAAACCCAAAATTAGATGACAAAGTCAATTTAAAAGTCATAATAATAACAATAATAAAATAAAGTCATACAAGTAAATTAATAATAATAACTAAGTAAAAATAAAATAAAGATAAAAATATATATGTATATATAAAGAAAAAAATATTAATAGTAATAATGGTACTAATAGTAATATTGATCAAAGACCAAACGCTACGTTTTAAACTCCTGTTCTATAGTCCTATAATATAAAACTTATAAAACTCATAGCTTATGGTTCTAATACGTGAATCGCTAACTTCTACGCGCTCCTATCAGTCACCAGCTCTTCGGATATATTCTCTTTCAAGTCCCTTTTTACTACTTTTTCTCATGTCAACCTTGGTCAACATCTACCTCTCTCTGAGCATTCGACGTGGTCTATAATTCCAACCCGCATTGGTGCCTCGGACGGTATTCGTTGAAGATGTCCAAATCATCTTAAGCGATGTTGAATTAGCTTCTTCTCATTTGGTGCTACTTCAAGTTTTCCAAGTTTATCACGTATATCATCATTCCTAATTCGGTCTCTTCTTGTATGATCACAGCTCCATCGTAGCATACGCATCTCTGTTACGCTTGTCTTTTGGACGTGTTGGCTTTTAGTAGGCCAACATTATGCATCATACAACATCGCATGTCTAATTGTCATTCTATAGAACTTTCTTTTAAGCTTCTGTCGGTCTTTCCTATCATCGAAAATGTTGGACATTTATCGTCATTTCATCCATCCCGCTCGAATTTTAAAACTAACATCTTCATCAATCTCACCATCATACTGCAACATAAATCCTAAATATCAAAGGGATTCCTTCTTGGAAACTATTTGAAACAACAATTGAATTTCTATACAATCAAGTCTCTTTATTAATAGTAAAAATATAGCAACAATTGAATTTCTATGCAATCAATTCTCTTTATTCATAATAAAGACAAAGATGAATATACTTTGATGAAACCCTTCGATTACACCAAGATGTCCAGCAATGTAGGCGGCAGAAGGCCCAACATTGGCGCAAGCAGCAGTCGTTTCATTAGTAGGAGGGCATTCACGAAATTCAAAAAACACCGTTGGGATATTCATTTAATTTCTTTTACAAATAGCATAGATTTGCATAGAAACTATATTCTAAAGTAGGACATAATATATAAGCCAGAAACATAATATACTTAATTAGTGATCATTGGCAGATGGCTGAGCATTGACCATGTTCATCAAATGAAATAAGGACTTGTCGATGTAAAATTAAAAACTCAAAATGCATCATAAGCTATAGTTTTAAAGAACTTTGAGAACACCAGCTACCTAATGGTGCTAACCAACTCGTTTTCTTTGCTGTCATTTTTTACTTCATAATTTCATCATTTAGTGCTCTGCACTATCCATAACAACATAGCACATCATTAGCATCATGAAAATGATATCGTAAATTTTCTCCAAATTGAAACAAAATGGGGGTATTTTTGTCATAAAAACTAAAAAAAGAAACAACAATCCATCAAGAACTCAAGGACCCACGCTCGTGTTTATAACATCCCCAACAAAAGAAGAGTTCGACTCCATACTTTAAAACCAGATCCAATTTATTCCCAACAATGGGGCAGCTACGACCCCAAATAATTGGGTATAGCCACTCCGAAAGGGCTGAAAACACAGATCTAGACAAAGCACATCAAGGTAGTTTGGCCGCCTGAATAGGCATTCAGACCTTAAATGCCTATTCTAGACACTAGATTAGTGCTCATTGTAGAGGCACTGCTCTTCTTGTCGTCTTTGGATCCAATGGATCCATTGTGATTTAACTCTAAGCCCATCTGGACAGCTATTGCAAATCGTGTTTACAATATCTCATAAATTCTTTCAACATCTATTCACAGTCTTTCTGGCATTTGGGCAGACTATTTTTGCTTCGTAGTGATTAGAGCACAAATTTTATCAACTACACTTGTCCATCTTGAATAATTATTATCAACAAAACAGTTGTCAAGGTTACAAGTACTATTTTCAAGTGCAAAATAACATGAATTGAATTACCTAGAATTAGGTGGTTGAATGGATGCAAATGCTCAGCAATGTTAATATTGTTATTTGATCCACAAATTTGAAAAAACATGTTAAACCCGTAAGTCGGAAGATGCAACTGCTTGTAGAAAATTATAGCTGACTTATGAGATTTTCCTTTGTTTGCTCCATGATAAGCTTTGGGACAATTCCTTCATCTCCAATACGACTAATTAAGACTGTCAAACATTACTAAGCCAGCTTTTAGAACCATGCATCTCTCCAGGCTAATAGAAGTGTTGTAGTGCTTCTAAAACAGTGCTATCATACAAAAGTATTTGTCACAAATAGCATTTACTCTTCAGTGCATAAGGCAACATCCTAAATGCAGTTTCATGTTGCGATGCCCAGTAAAACCTGACCTGACATTCTAATGTACTTGTAATGTAATGAAATAGTTAACTTATCATATAAACAATTTGTCCTTAAAAATGTTGAAAACAAAATGTTTCACTTAGCATATTCATCTAATTACGTCACAACCGTAGATTGAAATCTCAAGAAATAAATCTTTCAACGGTTGTTTGTTATGCTCCTTGTGTTCACCACTAATACAACGATCATCTAAGAAACCACCACTAATGCTCCTTGTGTTCATCACTAATAAAAGTGTTGTAGTGCTTCTAAAACAGTCCTATCATACAGAAGTACTCGTCACAAGTAGCATTTACTCTTCAATGCATAAGGCAACATCCTAAATGCAGTTTCATGTTGTGATGCCCAGTAAAACCTGACCTGACATTCTAATTTACTTGTAATGTAATGAAATAGTTAACTTATCATATAAACAATTTGTCCTTAAAAAATGTTGAAAACAAAATGTTTCACTTAGCATATTCATCTAACTGCGTCTCAATCGCAGATTGGAATCTCAAGAAATGAATCCAACGATCATTTGTTATGCTCCTTGTGTTCACCACTAATACAACGATCATCTAAGAAACCACCATGCTTATTTCATATCTACGGAATTGATCATCTGACCCAGCAGCTATTTCAGATCTGATATCTAACTTTATCGGAGATACCATATAAATATTTTCAAAACAATTTCAGAAAAGAAGTTACAATCATGCTTTTTTTTACTTTGACTCATTTCAAACCAATTTCAAAAAAGAAGTTACAATCATGCTTATTTTTACTTTGACTCCGTTTCCTTCATCCATAGTATGTTTACTAGCTTCAAAGATCACAAGATATGGATTTTACCTAGTTACCATAACTTAAATGTTGAAACTTGCAAAAGAGATTTGATGATGCATCGGTGGTTGTTATGAAAAATAGTAGCGCTTTGCGGAAGCTTTTATCAACGGATCTTTGTCACCAAAATCACAAAGAGATAACTTGGATTGAAAACAGGACGGAATTAAAATCAAAACGCAATAACACAAAATATTCCACCCAACCACTCATTTTATTGCTTCACCAAAAATTTATTTACAATTAATAGAACAAAGTTAAAATAAACAAATACTATTGAATCAATAACCAAATTGAGAGAGTAAGCATATATCTATATTGCTAAAATTGTTGGAGAAAAAGAACAAAGATAAAGAAGAGAAAATTAGCATATAGATTTTCCACCTCACTTTTACCCTCTCTTCTAGTTTCTATTTATATAATCAATTATATAATCAATTACTTGATGCCTAAGATAACATTAGATGACAAAAATAATTTGATTAGCCAATTAGAGAGAAATAAGCATATTCAAATATGTCTATTAATTAGAGGAAACAAAATCTTCTCTTTCTTTCTTTTGCATATTCATTTCCCTTTATTTGTGATTTTGTATCGTCAAAATTTAACACTCCACCTTGATGCAAAATCACATATCTCTAACATATCAAACATGTCATATTTAGATCTATCACAAACCCTCATACCTCAACCATACTAAATTACAAACCTTAACCACCGTATGCAAGTGATGCATCTTCCACATGAGGTGCAACTCACAAATCAGGTCTTAAAAAAGTTTGTAATACGACAAAGATCTCCATCTTGTCTTCGTAGATTTTGCAATTTGAAACCCGTCTGACTCGATCTGAATTCATTATCTAATCACTATCGATTCCTCGAGCATCATCAACATGAAGACCCCTGTCTAAAATATGATCTTCGATGCTAGTATCATAAGCATTGACCGTCCACCTTACTGTGGACTAGGTCCTTCAACCGTCCACTGTCGACTACAGAACCAACCAAGCTATAAAGGTTTCCTTCTTTCAATACTCCTTTCATCCTTACACGACCACCTTTCTTCACTCTCAAAACTCCACCTTGAGTCTCATAAGTGCAGCCACGGCGATCCAACTGACCGAGAGAAATAAGATTATTCGAATAAGTTGGTACATGTCTCACTCTAGAGACTTCTCTAACCACACCATCATGCATACGAAATCGAATTGATCCAATGCCACAAATAGGTAGCTCCTCCATTGGTTGTCCTAATCATGCCGATACTCTTCTCATAAGAAGAAAAACAATTCACATCTCTACATATGTGAAAACTGGCTCGCGAATCCATCTTCCAAGGCTTATTTTCATTAAAGAGAACATCACAAGAAGCATCACTATCGGTACCTTCAACAAAACATGCATGTGCATCACTACTAGTATCACCATGAGCAGCCTTTTTATGATCTCTTTTATAAGCATAACACTTGCTGCGTATGTGACCTTTCTTATTACAATAATGACAAGTGAACATCTTTAACATTACCGTCCTTCCAAATTGTATCTTTCTTGAAATCTCTTGCCACCATAGCCTCACTTTGAATTGATTTCATACCTGACCCTTTTCTTCTAAGCTACTCATTCAAAAGACGGCTTCAAACAGTTTTCAGAGAGATAGTTCCATTAGCAATGAAATTACTCAATGAAACAACCAAAGTTTCCCAACTTTTTGAAAGCGAACTCATTGATAAAAAACATGTAACTCATCATCAAAATTAACCTTCATATTTACCAATTGATTTATTACATCATAAAATTTTTAAATGCTCTGCAGTAGACTTATCTTCATCTAATCTCAGTTGTACCAACTTTCGAACCAGAAAAGCCTTACTAGTAGCACTCTTTGACTCATACAAAGATACCAACTTGTCCCACAAAGTCTTCGCGGATTCACAACTAGCCACATGATGGAAAACTGAATCATCAAGATACTGACGAATCAAAATAATCGTCCTCTTATCCATCTTCTTTCATTTTCCCTTATTTACATCAGAGGACTTCTTTCCATCTCCATCAATCGGATCATGAAGATCATTGAGGCACAGAACATCCTCCGTCTTAGGCTTTCAAATACTTCAATTTTTTCCATCCAATATAGCCATCTTTGAAAACAAAATCATATCCGACATCAATAATTTTTCAAACCAAAATTACTCTAAGCTTTGCGATGATCCGTGCTCCGATACCAAACTATTATGAAAAATAGTAGCGCATTGCGTAAGCTTTTATCAACGGATTTTTGTCACCCAAATCACAAAGAGATAACTTGGATTGAAAATAGGACGGAATTGAAATCAAAACGCAATAACACAAAATATTCCACCCAACCACCCACTTTATTGATTCACCAAAATTTTGTTTACAATTAATAGAACAAAGCTAAAATAAACAAATACCATTGAATCAATAACCAAATTGAGAAATGGAGCATATATCTATATGGCTAAAATTGTTGGAGAAAAAGAACAAAGATGAAGAAAAGAAAATTAGTAAATAGATTTTCCACCTCACTTTTAACCTCTCTTCTGTTCTCTATTTATATAATCAATTACTTAATGCACAAGTTAACATTAGATGGCAAAAAATAATTTGAGTAGTTTAACGACCCGTAATTTTTAATGGTTTTATTTACGTAATTAAACTGAATTTTTGTGAAATTTTGAATAATTGAATTTGAAAATGAAAATTTGAAATTTGGAATAGGTCTATTTAAACATAGCAAATGGTAAACTTTCATCAGATAATATGAAGGTTTATTTTCTTGTGTAATTTTATTTCAATTTAAATCGGTTAATAATTGATGATGATAAAATATTTTCCAAACCTGAATATTTATATATAATAAATTTGTAAATCATCTTCTGAGTGAGATGTCATATTTCGTTTCGTCAAATTTGGACTACTATAGCTTCGTTTATCCTATTTTCAACAGATTTGCAGCATTATCGGTAACGATATCAACTTTTGATAAGATGGTCTCATCACTGATATCTGTATATCGTTTTGATCGTCTCGTCGTACTGATCTCTACGGTATATTCAATTCTGTGTTTTGAAGTCCGGTACGCAGCAGAATCCGCGAAAAAACGATTTCGTATCAGTACCAGTTTTTAAATCTTTTGGTTTCCATCTGTCTTTTCACCTAACTAACTATTCCAAAACTAACGGCCATTTGATTTATTATTTACGGAGTTCAACAATGACTTTCTACGTTCTAATGGTTTAGACATATATTGTTTCATTTTCCCAATACGTCCATTTACTATTTGTTTTTAAAGAAAATAAAAGAACGATGCAAAGTCGACTGTAATAGACGTGAATCTATTCTTCTTCCTCTCCTTCACTCTTCATCTAGCCTCTCCTCTCTTCACATACACGCCGCCACACAAACTTCCCTTCCATTTACCGATCACCACCGTGGTCAGTACAGCCTCCGAACACCATACATCCATCAACTCGTTCCACAAATCTCTCCTTCGTATGTACTCGAGCACCCTGAATCCATAGTCGTGCCGCAAGCCACCCCAAAGCTTCCACCAGAGAACTCTAGCCACTCATATTTCTCGACCAGCTCACTGCTCCTCTCAAACCATCGTGTTCGCTGGCACAACCTAGCAGCTGCTGCCGAGCTCCTTCCCCTCCTCCTCTGTTATATTGTTGTAAGTGGATATATTGGTATATGTTTATCTATTTGTTTATTTATATATATAGTATATATGACTTCACATTTTATGTCGCATATTTTACTTTACAGCTATTAGTAGTATGTTGTCTATTTATGTATATATTTTATAAGGTATATAGTTGTAACGACCCGCTAAATTTATAATATTTAATAAATCAAATTTATATAATTTCTAATTTGGTTAAGTATAAAGGTAGAGATTTGGTATAGTGGTTGCAATTTAGTGTAACTATAAAATTTTATGACAATAGATGTGGATAATGTAAATTGTCACAACTTGATCTAAAGCAAAATTTTAAGAAACAAATAAATGTTGAATCTGTGAATGTTAGTTAACTTGAATGGTATTCATTAGTATAAAGGTGCAATTAGTATAGATAGTAATATTTAATGTCTGTAGTGAAAAGGAAAAGGGTCTAATAGAAACATAAAATTTATTTTATGTAAACAAAAGTATAGTTTTGAACAAATTTATGAAAATTGATAGAAACAGTGTTTGTAATCAGTTTGGTTATTTTATATTGAAAGATAGAGATGTGTAAATTCGCTAATGAATTTATAATGGGAAGGAATGGTAAAAATGAAGAATATATAATAATAAGCATTTGACTCAATTATGGGAATTAAATTATAATAAATGGTCATTTAATAATTTAACGTTCTGTGAGTAATAATTGGGTGGAATCAGTACAAAATTTGGAAATGCATAAACCTCAATAAACATTCTAACTTAATACAATTATGCAAATGTAGGAATTAGTTATAAGCGTATAATTTTGAGTATGATAACTATTAGTATAAAATACCTTTATATTTGAAACACATTGTAAGGCATAATTAATTGAGTTGGGAAATTGAGAATGATTTCAAGGTATATGAACATTTGTGCTACTTAAATTAGAATTAACGCAGTAGCTAAATTTGTGAAATCTAAATTTATGGGACATAGTGTGTAAGATCTTTACTGATAAAAATTTACTTTACATGTAGTGTAAATTCCTAATACAATGAGACTGGGTTATAGTAAAGTTTTAAAACAAGATTTTATCTATGAGAGTAAAGGAATGAAGGTAATTGGATTTTTGCAATTAAGGAAATTTAAACGTTTATTATTAAGTTAAGTGAGATTTAAGTTGAGTTTGAAAATATTTATGTATGTTAAATTCATGCATTCGGCTATAACGGATTTAATAATAAAAAGATGAAATGGTGAAATCAAGTGGATATAAAGGTGTCAATTTTACATTGAATTTCATATTCACCATAAAAAGTTAATTGACAACAAGAAGTTAATATAGGAATCAAACCTTATTTATTTATTTGGATTTGTTGCAATAGTTAAGTACATAAATTAAAGTTAAAGCTAATTCAAATTTAGTTGGACCATGGTTGATACAACTTTAGAAAGCAAGATTTTATTTATAATTTGAATATTAAATCCAACAAATGGTATTTAATACATATAAAATGGAATTAAACGTAAATTATTACGTTATTGAATTTAGATTGGAATTTGTAAACTATTGAATGAATTTAATGGATTTATCAAACTGATAGTATTGAATTCATTAAGATTTGAATAAAAAAAATAGTTAAGAGAAAGGAGGGAATGATATTTGAAAACATTGCAATAGAGTTTAATTAAGGATTTGACTTAAATAAATTAAGGCGAATAAATGGAGATAAAGTTATTAATATTTTGGAATATAACTTATGGTAAAAAGTTTATTTGAAATCAAAGGAGTTGGAATGGAAATCAAAAATATTTATCTAATTGGATTTAAGACGAGAATATAAGAGTATAGGAATTAATAATTGAGTTTAAGAATAAAGATTTTAATTTCCAAATAATAAGAAAGTGCGGATATTAACGCTGCAAATTAATATATTTATAAATTTTAATTCATAATCCAAGCTTGTTAAATCAATTGGAATTGATTGAATTATCTAAGAAATGAAATTTGGCCAATATTAGAAGTTGAAAATATAAAATTGGATTTTATGATTTATTTAATTGATTTAATAAATATTAAAAATAGCCATTTTTGTCACGGACTCGGATTTCGACGAAACCAGTTTCATCGGATCCGTATCGATGAATTATTATAGGATTTCAAATTTCGTATCGATCGGACTTGTCGTTTGATCGTACGGACGCGAAACGCCTTGAAATCAATTTTATTAAAATCAATTTGAAAATCAATTTGGAAATCTTGTTTTCAGCATAACTTCTTCATACGATCGAATTTGGTCGTGAAACTTTTTCCATCGCGTTCAGAATATTTTAAAACACCTATTTGGATATATAGTTTTAACAGATTCGGTTCCGGGGTCAGAACGGGCTTTTTGGGCCAACTACCGTTTAGCACGTTCGTTATCCGTACCCACCTAGCCTTCTTCTATTTGTCTATATATATGCGATCATAAACCCTAGCCTCCTTTCTTCTGTCAATTGAATATACGTACATTTTCTTCATCTCTTTCTCCTCTCCAATGGTTGCAAAACCTAGATCTATCCACAGTTCAAAATAAAAGTCAAAACTCAAAAATTTCAGAAAATTCCAGAAAAAATATATGTTGAAGTATTCGATACGCGTAATCTAGTGGTATAATTCGTTTTTCAATTGGGGCTGTCGTTTGCTCAGAATAAATTCAAACAGTCCGTGACCTTCCATCATCATCGTCGGAAACTTCGTCAGATCGCCAAACCCTTTCTGGGTTTTGGAGAGGGAACCGAGGGGATCGCATCCATGTGGTTAGTTTAGCATTTCAACGGTCAGATTTGCGGCAAAAATTGATTAGGGTTTAAAAGCAATAGGCGGCTATGGTGGGTTTTGGGGACAGGACTTGGCATGGGGGTAGGCGGCTCCACGGTGATGGCAACGACGGTGGCCTTTTGGCGTATGGTGGCGTGTAGGGGCGGTAGCACGTGGTCAACAACCGGTCAACGCGGTGATGAAAGGGGGAGGCCTGACGTGCGTGTTTGGTGCGTGCTTGGGGTTACGTGATTCATCTGGGAAGAAACGTGGTTGGATCATGTTGCTGACGTGTCCAGGTTAATGTGTGTCATCTTTGTATTTTATTTAATTTGAATTCAATCACAATTTTTGCAATATCTTTCACATACGATATCGGATTCACACGATTTTTTTTGCGTTAGGATCGTAATTTAATTCCGGACTTGATGACGCTAGTTTGGACGAATTTGGAGACCATCAAAATTTTGAGTTTAAATTGAATTTAAATTCGATTTAAATTCCAAAGGTGAGTGTTTTAACCCACTCACAATTACTAGAAGCTTTTATGTCTGTTAAATAAATTTTAGAAATGAATAGAAATTTATTTATGAGCTTTTGGCATGTTATTTCATCCACATCTGTTGAATTGCAGTTTATTTGATTTAGCCGTTAATTTAATTGATTTATTGCGTATTTATTTGACTGTTAGGAATTTTGTTTGCATATGAAATGCTAGTAACAGTTATATAAATTATCTCTAAATATTAATGGTTAGATTAATAGTTTAAATTTAATTTGAATGAACTGACAGTTATTACCCGTTGCATATTATCGAACTAATATTGTTATTGATTGATATTGGTTGATAGTGATTGATATTGATTGATGGTTGAAATTGGGTGATGGATGTGTTGTTGAATGGATGATTTATGTGGGTATCATTAAACTGCCAGTTAGCATGCATTTTACATTTTCGGGATTGCGGTTTGAAATGATATACAACCGCAGCTTATTTTTAAATTGCGGATTGAAATGATAAATATCCGTATCACTTGACCATAGGATAGAAAATTATATACAGGCACCGCGGTCTATATATAACTATTTTTAATGTGATTTCTATGGTTTGATAGAATACGGTTTATAAATCCTAAATTTTATATTGTATGAATATTTCTTCCATAATTATATACATATGAAGTTGAAATTTTGGAATTTAAAGGTGTATAAAATCTCTGTATTAAATTGGAAGAAAATTTAGAAATGGAGTTTGATAATTTATATCCTATGTTAAATATTAAGTTGGAAATTTTAAAGATAAGATATAAAATTGGATTTTTCCCAAAATATATAGAAATGAATATTCTAGTAAAATTTGAATTGGAAAAATTTTATATATATTTTACTAGAAATTGAAGTCTTATTAATTATGGATTTTATGTGAATGGTCAAGATAAATTAATAGAATATTGATTTTGAAAGGATAAAAATCCCATTTGGTTGGAATACTAGTACTCAAATTGGATATAAATATATATATATATAAAACTGAAATGGTTTGGGACTTGAAATAATATTTTGGATTTTGGTTTTAACTTTGGGTAAAGAAATATTCATAAAGCCATGTAAATAATTTCCGTACAAATCTACCGTAAGGTTAAAACCACTTATTCTATATATTGTTGAATATCCAAACCATTTAGTTTTGAAAGTAATGTGTTAAAGTCTATGGATTTCGAAGTATTATAATAAGATTTAATTCCCAAATATTTGGTTCAAGGAATTTTAATAATAAAAGGTGACAAAATTTTGGGAAAGGAAATTTTTTGGGTAACGATATCATTGATTTGAGTCTTTATAAATTAATATCAAAATGAATTGTTTGGGTTTAAAAGAAGAAATGATATCGAAATATTATGGTTTTGAAATGGATTATATTCTGGTTTTAAAGTATAAACTGTTTTTAAATAACCGCGGTGTTATAATAACGATTGGTTGGCAAAGAGACCGGGATCGGATATGGACATACTCTCTGTCGATACCGAAAACCACTTTGACTAACCGTGTACGCGGTGGAGATTCCAGAATGAAGTAAGTGGTGGAGACGTTTCCTGTAAGGTAAATACGTGGACCCAACTCCCGTGAGTTGGCATAAGGTGGCTAAAACAGGAGCGATTCTCAGGCCAATGAGGTCATTCCTCTGATCGGACGCTCCTCTTCGATATTATACTTTGACTTGGATTGATTCAGTGGCCACTTCTATATTTTGATTTTTTGGGGAGTTAGTTCGAGGTGGGCGGCAGCTGCGCGCTGCGCGTTACCATCAGCCTGGATAGCAATTGGTATATCTACCCTGGCATTGCCTAGTTGTGCCGTGTCACCTACCCTATCGCGCCTTGTACGAGTTTGGATTTCTCCCGTAGCCCGTGTGGTATCCTCTAGTGGCTTCCCGATCAGGAGGGACTATGATATTGGACGGACTACTGGGACTATTACGTGTTAAGGGCTATATGGGTAACCCCTTAACGCTATTAAAAAGTAAGTTTATTTTATGAATAGACACTATTATAATAGCGAAATATACTATATAGTAAATAGTTTAACGGATCCTTAGGAGATGTAAATCCCGAGCATCTCTTGAGTTACTGTACTCATATTTATTTCTGTTTATTTAACTCACATAAGATATTCTAGTCTGACTCGAGTGTTTTTGTCTTTTCAAATTCGCTCGGGTCAGTCCGAGCGTTTCAGGATAGCAGATTTAGCTTGGAGGACGAAGACGAAGATTCAACATTATTTTATATATAGTATTGTACCACACACTCTTTATATTCCGCTGCATTGTGTATTGGTATGTGTAACTCTGATGTTCATTGTATAAGTGAAATAACTGTTTTGTAAACTGTTTTGAACTGTATATTTATTATTATATTTTATCCTTCCGCTGTGAGATTCTATTTTGTTTTATTCCTTCTCTGTTTTTCTTATTTACCCCATAACAATCCGCCCTTGCGTATGCTTTGAATTGGCATGTGTGTCGTTTTAAAGTGTGCGAAAAGGCGGGATGTTACAATAGTCACTGTATATATATTTATTTTCTAATAATCTACTATGTATATATATGTCTCATATGTGGCAGTCTACGTAAATATATTCGAAGTTTGAAGTATATATATATGTGTGTGTTAGTTTAAGTGAGTTACGTGGATTTTATAATATTGAATTTGAATTTTTAACATGTGTACCAAAGTTGAATGTTTTCTAAATACATGTTACTGTATGATTATGAAAGAAATATTATGTATACTACTTAGGTTGTAGTTTTATTATATGTTAGGTGTATACTTATACAGTTGTATATATATAAGCTATGTTATTTTTCTAGGTTGCTATATATATATATTACGTCAGAGGATAGACGTACATTAATATACACATACGCTGTTAGTTATATATATTATGTTTAAAGAGGTTTGAATATATATACACATATATATTTTCGTTATACATTATATATATATATAAGTTTTATATTGTTTACGTGAGTTGATTCTTCTACATATATATTGTGTGTGTGTGTGTATATGTAAGTATATATATGTCTTTACTGTTGCAGTATAGTTTTATTTTGTTAACTTTTGAATAAATATATATATATATGTTGTATACTTTGTCTCTAAGATATAGCATTTATATATTTTTTGTTTGTTGTTCTGTTTTATAGAAAAGACTAATATGTACATAAGTTTAACAAATATATATAGAATTATTTTATACGTTTTAAATTGATTTAAGATGAAGTTTATATATAGCATATATTTGGATCTGTTTATATTAAACTTATGCTGATTTTATATGTGTGTTTAATCTAAAATATGATGTATAGATAGTTTAAAAAAAATTATGTGTTAAATAAATATCGATTTGAAATGTATGATATGAATATTTTATTTAATGGGTGCTTTAATAAAATGTTGGTTTTAAATATATGTAAAGATTTATTTTGGTGTACGGGTTTAAAAGTTTATACCTATGTTTATGCATCAGTTTATATATTCATATGTATATAGTATATGTATCGTTATGAGTATTTTTTTAAAATATAGTATATACATAAATTCCATTTATATCAAACTGATCCAATTTATTTCATCGATTTCTATTATCAGCTCTATTCGTCGAATTCCTGCCCATCTTGCTTTGTTTTGGAATCTGTGCTTGGATTCGTAACTCATCCCATTCTCGATCATCTCTAGACTCGAAAGGTGAACAATCACTCACGATTAACGTTCTTATATTTATTAAATTTGATTTCAATTGAAACGACAATTGAAATATGCTGCTATTAGTTATTTACATTGGTATATATATGTTGATCTCTGTATCTATTCACATGTGACATCTGACACTATTATCTGTTATTTATATTGATGATATATGCCTGTTATATTATTATCATATCTGTTACCACTCTGCAAGTTCCTTGTTAGTATAGAATTCTCTATGGGTTGAAATGATACATACCCGAACGATCTTACAGAATAGGAGAAAATCGTTATGGATTGAAATGATAAACCCAAGTGATTTTCATGAATTGAATTTGAGATTGCGAGTTGAAATGATATATATCCGTTTATATTTAAATTGCAGAATGAAATGATAAATATCCGTATATTTAATTAAGAATTATATTTTATTTAAAATCAATTTGAAACTTATTGAAATTGAGATTTTTGAAAGGATATGATTGTATAACTTGATT
This sequence comes from Allium cepa, assembly GCA_030765085.1. NCBI lineage: Eukaryota > Viridiplantae > Streptophyta > Magnoliopsida > Asparagales > Amaryllidaceae > Allium > Allium cepa. Next base: position 827,723,875 of record CM060934.1, read on the forward strand.
TTAGTTTAAGATGATTAAATGAATATTTCAAATTTAAATAAATTGAAGGAAATATTCAGTTATTTGAAATTTGAAGTTTTATTTAAATATTATTTGAATAATTAAGTAAATATTTCAAAATAAATAATAGTAAAGTGAATTTGATATATATATATATGAAATTATCAAATTTAATTTTGAAATGTTGAATATTTAAAGCTTTGAAACATATTGAAATTGAAATGGTTTATTTTGTGGTTCAAATCTGTTTTTGAAATCGATATAATTTGAAATGGTTTATTGAGAAACTGGATTGAATTGAAATTGAGGATTTAAGAATGGATTAAATTTGAATTTTGGAATTTGAGTTGATTTGGAATCGATTTGTGAAATTTGAAGAAGCTATTTTATTATATAAAGTATTTTTAAATTATATTTAAAACTATTTATATATTTTACTCTATAAATTATTTTCATATAAACTATTTTATTACAAATCATTTTAATATAAACTATATTTTAATATAAATTATTTTAATATTTTAATATAAACTATTTTAATATACTACCTATTTTATTATAAACTATTTTAACCTATAACTACTTTATATATACTATTTTATTTTATACACTATTTTAATATCTAAATCGGTTAAGTGGGAAGTGTTATGATTTCCAAAGTATTATGATTTCTAAATTATGATTTCTAAAGTGTTATGCTTTTAGAAGCTTTATAATTTCGAAAGTGTTATGGTTTTAGAAGCTTTATAATTTCGAAAGTGTTATAACTTTAAAGTGCTATGATTTTGAAAATGGATATATATTTGAAATGAAAATGAAATTGTATTTGGTTTTGAAATGGAAATGATATCGGATTAATATGGTTTTGAAATGGCAATGATATTTTGGTTTTGAAGTATAAACTATTTTGAAATAACCGCGGTGTTATAATAACGTTTGGTTGTTAAAGAGACCGAAATCGAAAGTTGTCATACTCTCTGCCAACTCCGAAAACCACTTTAACAACTGTGTACGCGGCGGAGATTCCAAAATGAAGTAGGATGGTGGCAACGATCTTATATGAGGTATATACGTGGACCCGACTCCCGTGAGTTGACATAAGATAGCTAAAACAAGAGATTCTCGAGCCAAGTGAGGTAGCTCCTCTGATCACACTTCTTCGATTGTCATTCTATTACTTTGTGATTGATTTGGTGTGCAACTTTGATTTTGGGAGTGTGGCTCGAGATGGGCGATAGCTGCGGCTATGCGTTACCACCAGCCCGAATGCGTAATTAGTATATCTACCATGGCATTGTCTTGTTGTGTCGCGTCACATATCATATCGAGACCACTACGAGTTTGTTTTGTACCATACCTATGGAGTGCCCTCTGACGATGCCCAGTACGGGAAGATTACGGTACTGTATACACTATGTAAATATATAAAATGTGTAAAGGGTGATATGGGTAACGCCTTAACGCTATTTTAATAGTTTACTTTACTATAGACATTATTATAATAGCGTATAGTACTTCGTAGTAGATAGCTTATTGGATCCTTAGAGTATGATTATCCCAAACATCCTTTAAGTTGCTTGTATTTCAGTTGTTATTTCGCATGAACTGGATTAGTTGATATAAGATTGTTAATCCTGACTCGAGTGTTCTGTGTTTTGCTTTACGCTCGGATCAGACTGAATGACACAGCATTTGAGACTCACCTTTGGAGTTGGAGCTTCGCTTGAAGATCCAGCTATCTATTCAGTTTGCAGTTATTCAGTTGACTTCTGTGGTATTCTTATTTTGTTATCTGACTATTGTATTCGAGACTTCTGAGACTTATATTGTATCTTGTTTACTCTGTTATATATATATATATAGTAGCTTCATGAACTACTATTCATTCTGTTTCCGCTGCATATTGTAATATTACTCTGTTTCTGTGATTCTGTGATTTATTTACTATATATGCTGAGTTTTGCCAAATATAATTAACAATCTGCTATTTTGAGCAATTCAAGTCCAACATGTGCGGATACGAATGGTTGAAAATACCAAAATGTTACAATTAGCCAATTAGAGAGAGAAATAAACATACTCAAATATGCTTATTAATTAGAGGAAACAAAATCTTCTCTTTCTTTGTTTTGCATATTTATTCACTCTATTTGTGATTTTGTATCACCAAAATTTAACGGTAGAAGACCGTATTTAAGCCTTTAATTCTCGTCAAACATTAGTATGTGAAAAGGCATGGACATTGACTCAAATCTCACCCATCAGATTTTGATCAAGATGTCATTTTGCACTTGCATGAAGGGAAATAACATATTTCGATGAAATCTCGTTTGAAAACTATCTCGGTCAAAATATCAAAATCTCGAATGAGATCTCAGTCAAAAACATTTTTTTTAACTTTGCATAACCTTTTTCTTTTAAATAAACCAAGTTAATCTGCAATCCAATCATTGCTTCTATTAAACATTTGATTCAAGTCAAACTACGCTTTTACTATTCTCCATGTAAAGATAAAGAAGTATTGACTATTATTCTTTTAATATTGATATCCAAATTCATTCACTCACCCAATACGAAATCAATCTAGCTCCATGTAATTACCATTCCGAACTTTAAATCCCCTCCCAATCAAAATTGCTATCGTCGGGATCACGGCTCGCATATATCATTTTATCCAAATTTAGCTTTGTTTTAGAACTTATTTTAATAAAATAGAACAAAGGGCTCGAAATGTTTTTGCTCATTGTAAATTGCTAATTTATTTAGGCTTTGGCATCGTCATTGTTCTTACTTCTTATAATGTTGAAGCCTTATTTATCATTCTGTTTAGTTAATATGAGCCAAATATATGAATGTGATTTATAAAATACAAATATATTGTTGATATATCACTCTATTCAATTAATGCAAGAGACAAAAGAACATAAATATGATTGTTGTTTATTTAGTATATCTCACGTTAGAGAGTAACAAATCAAGCAAATAAAAAAAAAACAAGGTAAAAATTATAACTCAGTTTAATATGCAAATCAAGTTTAAACATAAAATATATTCAAAAATAGTGGTGAGATGAACTTTAGACTCTAAGATGTCAATCAGCGATGGACGTTTAAGATGATTCACCCAAGATCTCACCCATACGAGATCTCGTTCGTAAAATCTTCGAGATGAAACATGATCCAAGTATGAGATTTAAAACCTTGGGCACATATAAAATAATGTATCCAATGACACAACTAAATATATGTGCCTTGAACATGCAGAAATTCAAGTTAAATTGAACTTAAGTTGCTATTCAAAGAATCAAATCATATAACAGCAAGTTATAAGAATTATTTCAAGTATATGTTCATATGTTACAGGATAACCAATGAGGATGATACGATAGGTTGTATAACAATTATTATTGTCGTCGTTGTTGTTAAAATGCTATTAATAATAGTTTGTCGTTTAAGTCTATCAGTTCCACAACCAAGTTAGTAACTGTTCACTGTAAAAATGCAAGGCTAATGGCTGGTAGTCAGTATTAGTTGCGTCAACGCAATCGCTATTAAAAACATGTGCATATACCTGCTTGGCTGTTCTATAAATTTTTCTATGTAGAGATGCAGAAGATTTTTTTGCAGTAGAGTGTGACTCTGGAGGATCTTGGTTATGAGTATTTCCATTTGATTTTTGGTGATTTTTGTATCTGCGGGCGTATCTTTTCCTTTTGTTCTTCCCTTTGTTCAGTGTTCGTGTGCCAGCACGTGCACACCAGTCGTCATCACTTGTGTCGTATGTCTCAGAGAAGTTTTCATTGTCAGTTGAATCTGAAGATGATTTACCGTATGTCTCCTACATATTACAAAATCTTATAAATATCGCATGATAACAATGAGATATATATTACACAATAATTGATATCCTGCTGTTCTAGTTTATAAGCCCAAGGAAAACAGTCCTTCAACAAAAAGTTCCCCATTCTATATTTCTGCATAAATAAAGTAATAAAGAATATACCTTCAAGGTGTAGTTAATGTTGAAAATATGACTCAAATCTATCAGCGTAGAGAAGAAAAAGGAAACAAATCAATTAACTTAATTAATTGATTGGTCAAATATACAATAAGAGGAAACTAGTTATGTGCATCTTTTCATAGGAGGAAATAGATATCTACATTAAATCAAAGGCAAATCAAATCTTTAAAAAAATGAAAATGTTTCAAAATTTGTACGAAATTGATTGTCTGCTTTCCTAATTAATTTCATTTCTTCCCAAGATTCGGCTTCATTCTACTCCTACTTAAAGAGACCTCAAGCTATTGGAAAAGCATATCATTCTTCTCAAGCAATAATTCATCTTAAATATACTACCACGGTAAATCTTCTATGTCTTTTTTCTGTTATTTGATCTCGTCTGATAGCGTAATTAATATTGAATTTGCATTGGTGTTTAATCGATAAAACTAGATTCTGGTTAATCGATTATGTATGTTAGTTATAAATCCTTCCTCGCATTTTTCACTACAGTTAAGTGGTCAGAGCACAAGATTGAGAAGTAAAACATAGAAAATTGGAATCTTTTTATTTATTTAAACCACTTTGATATCCCCATAACTATATTGGGGGGTATACATATTTCGGGTTATACATCTTTCAATGCTTACAAAAAAAGCTTGGTTTGCAAGGTCAACAAAAAAAAGGTTTAAGCAAACAGAGTGTCTTAGTACAAGATTTTTGTATCAAAATAATAGAGGTTTATTTTCCTATATTTTTCCACTTTCATGCCAGATGTGGACATGTGCATTGTATGGGATGTTTAAGACTTTTAGCTTCATATATCAGAACTGGACAATTAACCTTGCTCTTTCTTTTTCTTTTTACTAATAAAAAGTGTTGCATATACATTTTTCAAGATTGCACTAATTCTCTTACATAGTAAATATATGCGTTGAGTCGTCGACTAGCTCGCTCACTTTAGGAAGTTCCATGGCTCTACCAGAATTTGTGCAAGGTTGACCATCAACCACATCGTTCCCAATATAAAACGACCCAGATTCTCTGATTAAGCATTCCGTTGCACAAAAGGAATATTGTTCCCTATACCCTTTTTGAGCTTGAAGAAATTCAGTATTCTAGTAGAAACTGAATTTTGAAGTAGGGAGATTAGTTATGTAGTTCTATCTTTTGATTTGTCTATACACTGTCCATATACACAGAAAAATAAACGAGCAGAACATTTTCTAGTACATGGGGAAGATGACAATTTGTAGAAAAATTGAAGAGAAAAGGTAAAAACGACGAACTCAGTCTCCTCCAATTTACTGCATAATAAAAGCATATAGGTTTTTCTGAAAATAACAATTCAAAAATATTAATTTTTGTCCAAAAATGATATGTCACTATACTACCCAACCCGGTCGGACAGTGGCTGCATGTGCCGCCATCCATGACTTCCCTCATCAATGAAAGATAAAACACGGGGTGCCGAATGAGGCAAATGTGTCTTGAAAATCATAAATCATTCAAATAGGATCCTTTCATATTATCTCAAGACAAGGGATTATCCCAAAATAAGAAGCCTTCAGGTACTTCTTTTTAATAATTTATTTCATAACAAAATTTACAAAAATATAAAGTTGTGAAAACTACGACTTGCGCTTTTGTTCAAATTACGCATGCATATCTATAATGGAACATAAATTCTGTGGTTTATGAAACCCTACATCACTTTTTGTTAATTTAATACATATTACAGTTTATTTTACTATAAATAACCAGAATAAATTATTACATAGGGTCCACAAATATAGAAACAAACGGATGGGAATAAAAGTGTACATGAATGCTTCCAATTCGCTTGCCCAGGCATATGTACCTAATGATTATTGATAAAGAGCGTATAAACTTTTTTCAACTCTCTTTACAATTCACATAAAAGGAAAAAAGAAAAAGAAAAAAAAAGGACTGAGATGGAGTTAAAGGGAAGAAAGGAAATTTTACGGATGTGGCTAGAAAAGGAGTGTAAAGAAATGGACCGAAAACCCTTTATTGTCTAATTTATTCGGTGTATGGTCAAATGCTTCTAACCCTCAAAATGGTATCTCGCGACAAAGTTTTATTCATACCTTTTCAATCCTTCTCCCCCGTAAAGAAAGAAAAGATGCATAGGCTTTTATATGCATTACCAAAAAAGGAGACGTTAAGAGCATGCTTGGTTTCATTTTGTGTTTTGCATTTTCAACATTCATAACAAAATATAAGGATAACAAAAGATAAATTTAAAAATTTAGGTCATTACAACAAGGATGGAGGAAAGACGGAGGGGATGAATTGTTTTTCATTCTTCTGGTATTTCTCAAAACCAAGGTTGTAAAAATTGCTAGACAGACGATAGATGGTTGGTACGAGCTAGAGATTAATCATTTAGACGGGAATTAATTGAAGCTATGAATGTTTGATAACTCGTATTCTGGATAAAATTTTAGCGTTTTGTGTGGAATCGACTGACATAAATTGAAATTTTTGGGTTTTGAATGTGCTTAAGAGTAGCCAAGAAGACAATCTCCTAAACCAAGCACATTAATGCTTATATGTGATATTGAATCTTAAATAATGTCTAACCAGTGCTTTAATATATGTTTTAATTCTTACATGAAGCGGCAAGTCTAGGCCCGTCTAGACAAATCGCTAAGCGCTAAAGCCTTGCTTAGCGCCTAAGTGGGTCGTAAACGGATGCCAAGAAGAATTTTTACAGCAGCGCTCAAAACACGGAAAACAAAAAATATTTTCTATTTTATATATGTTAGCTTCATTTTCTAAACAGTTTGTTTATGAAAAATACATGCGTCTGTGCACGTTTTTTGAAAGGAAAAAAAAACACAACTGCAAATGCCAAACCAAACAGGACCTAAAACTTTGATTTGATTAAGGCTTTGTTAAAGACTGCAAAACTTTACTCAGCATCATAACTGTTTTAGATTACAAACAAACCAGGATTTATCCATGTACAAAAATCCTGTTTTATACTTCATAATTTCATAGATTTTCAATGTACCAAAGCTTTGAAAACCAGCAACGCGGTTTCAGTGTATTTATTGAAAATTTTAGAATCTAGTGGCATGTTCAGATGCACAGCTCTTGAAGTGAAAGGTTCTTATACCAATTTTTGTACATAGTCAACCACGGTTTTCAAAAATAGAATATCATATAGTTTTGTATTTTTTGGCAATCATTAGACAAAATGGTTTTATCAAAATATGAAAAGATCTGATGAAATTCACTAAGTTGACAGTGCAACAAATCTGGTGAGGGCAACGGTTACCCTCAGGGCCACAAGTATCAGCTGCATAAAATGAATTAAATTGATGAATTCATAGGTACAGATAAAGGATTATTGCAGAAAAATCGCAAGCATAGCCATAAATAGTAGACGTACACACATTGAAATGGTTAAGTGGAAAAAGAAAAGCCATTCGTTCTCTAAGTACAAGCCTATTGTGTTATTTCTCTTTATTGTGTTTTTTTTCTAAATGAAAAAATTGTTAGCTGGCCAAAACGATCAAATTATCCATGTGCTATGGGACTTAAGCGTGTGCATGCAAGCAGCAGCAAAGTAATAAGGGTTGTGTGTGCAATCAAGTTACAAAATACAATAAGTCTACAGCTAACCAAGCATGAAAAGGAAAAAAAGACAAAAACAAACTTACATCGTAAAACTTTTTGTAATTTAATCTTTCAATCATCCTTTTGCCCAAAAGCTCCTCATTTTCTTGTTTCAAATCCCGGTCCAGTTCAGCAGGAAACTCTTCTCTGAATTTTGTAACAGTTTCGGAGTTCGCCGCAGAAGTTGCAGATTTTTTGGACTCACCTGAAGGTTTATGAAGTTCATTACAGAAATCAGAATCTGATGTGAAGTCCAATCCATCAACAATCGTATCATTCTTATCACTCCATTTATCCAAATCTTTGAAGTCAATGTCAAAATTACAATCTTCTAAATCAACTGAAAATTTTCCAAAGTTTTCACGTTTATAATTCTCAGAGACAACTTACACAATATCAGGATCAGTAAACCAACAGGCCCATCTGCGTCAGCCTACATCAATTACTAAATTATGGTTTAGAGACCCACATCATCAGTTTGATTATTAAAGAACTACATTTACAATAACTTGTTCATTATAAGTACTGTTTATGAAGCTCCACAAGCACATACCCTGTTACTTGCATGTGTGGATCCGACTTCGGAGCCTTTAGGTGGTTTGAAAATATATGTGCTCAAAGTGAGACTTTTTAATAACTTGAGACTAGTTTGAAAATATTTGTACTCAAAGTGTGAGACCTTAAAATCTGGATTTGGTTTTATTGATAATTAGAGAGAGAGAGAGAGAGAGAGAGAGAGAGAGATTCACCTGATGCCAAGCCACCATCATCTTTATCACCATCTCTGATCTCAGCAACCTCAGGAAAAACTTTCTGCATAAGATATACTGCTTATAAATTTTGTATGCAGAAAGAGGCCCAAAATAGTTTTGACAATCTAAGAATATATACAAAATTTGCCAATGGAAGCGCCCTACAATTCCAAAATGTATAAATACTATTGTAGGCATGATAAAAAATTGTTGTCTTGAACTGCACACATATTTTATCCTGTTAGCTTAAACTTTCAACCACCAAAATAATATCCGAATCTTGGTTTAAGTTTCACTATGGTCGCGCATCATACATAGTCAAAACAAAGCTAAATATAAGATGATCGCATGAGAATTATACAGCTTTAGAACTAGTAGTTTGAGAAAGCTATAATAACCCTCAACATCATATTTAAGTCTTTCGCCATCTACTAATATTAAAACTTGAATATGAATTGCATGTATATAATGTATATTGTGTGGGGGGGGGGGTGGGGGGGGGAGGGGGGGTTGTCTCCAATATGATTTACGAAACTGAACAAGAGTGAATGAAGCAAAGAAATATAAAGTCATTTTGAATTTGAAAGTTTAGGGTAGTAAGTTCTGTATAGAAGCCAAAAATTCAATGTGACAACGAGAAATCCATATTACTTATACTGGATATACCACTGATTACTAACCTCCCATGTGTCCATGAGTTCCATATTACTTCCTTGAAATTCAGTTAGCAATTTGATGCAGTCTATCTTGCATTCACAGGCAGGACACAACCAACCGTTGTCTCCAACAGGAACTGAAATAGTCAACAGGAGATATGTGTCAAGAAAAAAGTAGTGTGAACTATTACCAGAAACATAAATGTGGAGTTTGGTCTTACCATTTTCAGTCAATAGAGGAGGGTTTAAACAATTCTGATGAAAGGCTCTAACACACATTCCATCACAAAGTATGATATCATTATCAGTAAACACGTCTTTTGAATGACATTTGGCACAGTATATCTAGCAAAAGAAAAAATAAATTCAGTTATTCAGAATAAATAAGATCTGTGATGAATATTTGAGGTTTTTGTACATCTTCACTATCTATTTGCCCCTCAGAATCGAATAAAGTATTATCCATCTGTCCTTCAGATAATGCAGAATCAAGACGCTGAAATAACTCACGTATTTGTAATTTGAATCTTAATATATCTGATTTGGCTTGATCGATCTCTTTCTCGGGTCTTACTTTCTCAGTACTGAACAGGAAAATAAATGAAAATTCAATCATACGAAATGTAAAAGAAAGAATTCAATTGATGCCTCACACAACATAAGCATAAAAGAAACTATGCACTACAAAGTAACAGTATAATATCATAAAATAGCTTCAAAATAGATGTGTTATGTGTTCAAAGTTTTTTCATAAAATTCCATCTAAAATGTCAAACCCGTTTGGGATCATGAATTTGAATTTAAATGCCAATGGCCATACACGTTAGGGATCATGAAGTGCCTTTCTGTTTTCACATGCACTTCCATAGTCACTCTCTTTCCTATATAAACCACGATATCTCTCCAGAAAATGCTCACTTTCATTCTCATTTTCGAACTCCAAAGTCTTAAAAAGCATCATTAGTACAACTCGAGTGTTATTTTAATGTGCAAGTAGTCACAACTTGAGCAGGTAATCTTCACAGGGCCACCCCAAGGCAAGGCGAGCAAGACAGCCATGTAGGGCAACCAACCCTACGGGAGCAACGACGTGGTGGTGTTGATGAGTTCAGTCATTTATTTAAATAAAAATGGGTCATATAATAATAAAAATAATTGACAATATAGTGAGGTGGTTAGGTTATTGTCATTTAAATCAAGCAACCAAAGTTCGAGTATGGAAAGCCCCAAATTTTTTGGGGCAATTTTTTTCAGTTCGGACTAGGACAATGTGACCGGTTGGGCCGGGCCTGAATCTTCATTGTATCCTAGCAGAAGGGGAAAACGTACTTGAGAAGTCGTGTCTTGGAGCGATATTTCAACTCAGTATACAACATTATACATATTCTTGAATTTCTCCAATCAAGAAACGATAGTTACATGTTTGATGGAAGAACCGATAATTTAAAAATTATTATAGCACACCAACCAAATTCAAAAACTTAACCGAAAAGATTAACTTAAATCTTTCAAAAAATAGTCAAGGACTACTAGCTCAAGTGGCAAGACGCTCTAGATTTAGATCCTAGAGGTCTTGAGTTCGAACTCCCAAGACGTCAAAAATAAGTGATCTTCTTGAATAAAGTACCACTTTTATCCTAAAAAAATCATTCAGAAAATACGTACCTTTGACCTTGCCAGATTTCACTGGAGTACGCATTGATCAGGTTCTGTCTACATCTCATCCATGTCAAATAATGTTTCACAGCCCTAAAAATTGGTGAGTATTCGTTATCTGGAGCTTTTCCTTTTTTCCGTCCACGTGCAGCTGGAGTATTATTTAATGATTTGATTTCTGTATTAGATTCCACCATTGCTAAGTTACCCGGTGGAGCATCATCAACGTGTTTGGTCTCTGGATTTGACTCTGTTCTTGATCTAAGGACTCTTCCGCTATCCAATGAGTGGTTGCTAGGTGAAGTATAGCTAATAGGTTTGATTTCTGGAATATCATGAACAGGTTTACACACCGGACTTGACTCAGCTTTTGATCGAAGAAATCTTCCACTGCCTATCGAAGACTTGCTTGGCATAACTGATTCAATCTCCAATTTAGTATTTGTTTTCGACTGAATAATTCCTCCTTTATTCAATGAAGGATTGCTTTGTAAGGAATCATTATCAAGTTCAATTTCTGGATAAGATTTAAGAACCCTTCCTGAAGTATCATTAACTGGCTTGACACTTGGACTAGATTTTGCAGCTGATCTAAGAAGCCTTCCAATATTTGACAAAGCGTTGCCTGGTGGAGCATCATTAACTGGTTTAGTCTCCGAATTAACATTTGCATCTGAGTGAAGAACCCTTCCATTATCTAACTGCTTTAGTTTACTACCATTTATCATGGGAGACACATTCTTACTCTTAATCGGTGATATACTATTATTGTTCCCTTCCTTGTTGTAAACACTGGATTTTGATACATCATGTTCTTCGTGCTTAGCCAGAATATTCAACGTGTTGGTATGTTCGGATATATGCTCATTATTCTGATGCCTTGAACTCCGCCTTACAGGGCTAGGGGAGGCCATTTTCTATGTGAAAGCCCCAACCGTAAAATCTCAACTAACGAGGATGCAGATGTTGTATATTAGATCTCTACAAGTACTTGTACAGTACAAGACAAGGATAAATGGAAGTGGTACATCATATCTACTGTCACCATCAAAGTTGGAATGACTTAAGCATACAGTTTCTACAACACACTTTTGATAGAAATAGAGCTACCTGCAAAGATTGACATTGACAGATATAGTCAAAAGAATGCATTATAAGAAGAAAAATGCGTTGAAGTTACACTAGTGTAACTTACACTAGTGTAAAGTATTACGAAAATGGCATGGAAAAATGTAACATGTGCGATTGGCAAGCTAGGCATATCAAAAGTGGTATGAAGGAAATACGTCCAACTCAAACAAAGAAAATAGCCAAAGCATTATTTACTCAGGAAATGACACCACTAATAGCTCAGAACTCCAAACCTTGACCTGGAGTTGATTCTTCTACTCATTTCTCCATTTTGTAGTTTTTACTCTCGGTTATTTGTAGAAGACTGCAATAGACGTTCATTTCCATCTTATGTCCATTCATTACATACCATCCACTCTTGTGACATGGTTTCATCACACTCAACATGATGTCTTTACAGATGAACCCATGAATTTCATTGAATTGCCAAGCCTACTCAGAGGAGTAACAGTCATACTATAACTCCAAAAAACCTAAATAAACCATTTTATTAGTTGCAGCAAAAATTAAATTTCGACTGCAGTTCAACATTCTTTTACTTTAATTTAAGCTACATGTTTTGTTTTGAAGTGTGTTCACCTTGTACAGGTACATTACACTTTATATCAACTGCATAGGCTCATGTATACCACAGATACCAACTAAATTGCATCCCTTTCGATTTAAATCAGCATTATTGAGAGATTAAGTTTTCTAGCTTTCTTAAAAACCTGTGTTCCGGAAAAGGATATAAAAATAGTAACTGACTAGTTCAAACAAACTTTTCACCAATATATACTCAAAAACCCAAACTAACTTCAATAAATCTAACCCAGTCCTTCTAAAAGCGTCTCGAGCCGCTAAAATTCTACTTTAAAACAGCTAAGCAGCTCAGCGACCACGAATAAATAAAAGAAATGAAGATCTAACAGCAAATCTGGTTAATATTCAATTTGGAGTAGAGAGGAGCTAGCATTCACTGATAATAATTAATTTTCAGCTACTAGAGGTGGGAATGAAAAGTTTTACCTCGGTTTCTTCTATCTGAGTTCTGGAAGAGAAGAGAGAGAAAGCAATAATGCTCCTTGTGTCTATTGTTTACCGACTATATAGAACACGAGCCTTTACCATGGGCCGGTCCAGTGGAAGCGTCGTAATTTTGTTGTCAAAATTACAACACATCAATTTACGGAGACACTTCAATCCGAAACTGTTGCGTTTGTTTTTTTTGACGGCTGGTAAGCCTTTAGAATTGAAACATGATGGAAGAAAAATTCATTTCGAAAAAGTTGCGAAAATTTGATCTTTATTTTTAGTTTTTGACTAATTTATGTTATTTTTGTCCTTGATTTCAATGCTTTGTCGATTTTTTAGAAGGGGATAATTTGGTAAAAAATAACAAAACAGAGGCATAATTTACATGTGTTTATTAGTGGGACTTCTTATGCATGAGCTTTGAGAATAGGGACATTTGCTTCAAAACCCTTTTTTTCCCCTATAGTCAGTCTGTTTATGCTACAAGTGATCGGCAAGGAAAACACTCTTCGAACAGCATTAAGTGGACATAACGGTTATGTTTGTGTCTTAATGTAAAATATGTGGACTCTCAAAAAAGCAGTTTTAGGACAGAATATAATGGGCATGTCAAATGTAACTAACATAATTTGGACATAATTCCTAATTTTTTAATTTTTTGAATTTTTTTGAATTCATTGTAAATTTTAATAATAGTTGTAATACCTTTGGTATCATATTTTTTTTATCAACATTAACTGTCAAAAATGCACTTCTAACATCACTTAAAAATATAATCTAACAATTAAACTTTCTTTACAAATTCGAACTGCATTTCTGCAAATATTCATAAATTTTAATACCATTTAAAAATAGGATCTAACAAATGAACTTTTACTACAAAATCATTCTTTGTTAATTAATAATACAAATAAAAATTAAAACTAATAGCACATTATTTCAACGCGGAAAGCACGTGCATATCATTTTTCTCTTGAATTTTAAACTTATATACAGTTTGTAGAAAAATAACTCATGCGGGAAGCGTGTGCCATGATTAGGCGCGAAGCGCGTAACAAAACGCTCGTAATTAAAAATACTTCTTATCTAATACTATACAATAATTAATTAGTAATTATTGTAAAATGAAAATAAACAACATACATTACACATTGCTTCCTACCAACCTTTAATCAAATTTTTGTCCACAAACGTCACAAGCTCTAAACTCTAATCCAATTTATCCACGAACGCTTCCTACTGCCACTATGTAACTATGGGCATAAATTTTCTTTAATATTCAACTTACGGTATTAAAAACGTAAAAGTTTACAACTTTCAAAGGTTTACACAAAAACATTGAATTAATTTCAAACTGGACATTTTTGATAACTAAGACAAACTCATGCTACGCTCATGAATGTTTGTTTGATGTTTTTAGTTAACTTAAAATTAATTGTCTTTGTTGAGTGATTGCATTTATTATTTAATTCAATAGAATTGTTTGCTTGTAAACTTTTATTTTAATTTTTTTTCCAAAAATACAATTTATGTATCAAATTTAATACTTTGCTACATCGTTGAATTCAATCTAAATAAAGGCAAGTAACCAGATAGTGGTCATGATTCAAAGTGCAACCATCAATGTCGAAACCTTCGAGCTTCGTAAAATGATAAGAAACGAAATAGCATCATTTCTACATAATGGCTTATCTATCTGTTAATCAAAAGACATATATTTTTATCCAATAGCATATTTTGACTTAACTACTAATTATTATTAAGATTATTTCAAACATAACATAGCATATTCTTGGATAAAATTGGCGAATCGCTAAAATTTGAAATATTCTTAGTATCGTTCACATTTAATTACTATTCAAGTATAAATCGATGAATATAAAAATTATTATTAAGAAAATAATATGTTTGTGGTTTAACAACATAAAAACGCTAGCAACACAGGACCATATAATGTTGAGATGATAACTGTAAAAATGTTGAATTTTTGAAACTTCATAAAAATCATAGGATAAAACTATAGGTTACTATTAAGAACAACATTGCGCGTAGGTGTATATGGTTTATTCTATTTCAAAATAAGGTGTATCAAGCTTGTTATAAATAAACGTTTTAATTTTACTTTTTAAAATTGGATGGAAGATTTTATGAAGTTATGCTAAGAACATCATAAGGTATTGTACTTAGTATTACTTTAATAAACGTCGGGCATTATGAGATCACATAAAACTTTATACATTCATTAATAATATTGAATATCCCTTGTACAAATATACAAATACATAGTTAAATTGACAAGCTTATACACCATTTTTGCCTTTGTGGTATTCATCAAGGCTAATTTAATTATTTACTTTTACGATAATCATAAAAATCTTCAGCTTAAAAATTATAACCACGATATCAAGTGACATCAACAAATATTATGTTACGCGATCTTTGAACTACAAAACGTCATCGTAGCGGTTAGTAGCTCCTTCCTCGGTTTATTTACAGAGAAAATAATGGTGAAATTGTGATGTAAGATTCTAGCGTATTCTATGTTCTTATGGTTGCGATGGAGAAACTAATTTTAAATTGAATTCAGGGAGAATGCATTATAATCTTTCATACTTAAGCACTAAATAGAATAATGCCCGGGAAATAATGAAAAATAAGTTCACTGTTTTTCTTAAAAAATACGAGGCTTACTTTATTTTCACATAAGCCAGGTGATATACGCGCCGAGAGAGATGCAAATAAAGGCACTTTGTTCCATGTTGGTTCATATTTGTGGAAAGGTCATGAAGTATAAAAAAAATTCTTTGAAATGAACTAAGGTATGGTCACAAGATATTAGATTGTTAATTCACTATTCAAATTCCATAAGATATTAGATTGTTAATTCAATATTCAAATTCTAAGATCCATATTAAAAATAAATACATATAGACTTAAAGAAGAGTGATTCAGATCCATCTAACTAATTTGAATACACATGACCAAGTAATCCGTTAAACCAAATATGTATCAACTTGTACGTACAACCATTTATTTATATGTATAATCATATATTCGTATGGAGTTATTTTTACTGGAAAATAGGCACAAGGACAAACTTCAAAAAAAAATGCTGAAGGACGATAAGTTTCACTTTTAGGCTAAACGACAAACTTTGAAAAAAATTAGGCTGAAAGACAATGCTAAATATTGCTAGCATTTTGTACGGTGTAGAACTGAATATAATGCTAGTTATAACTAGCATTTTTTATAGTGTAAAAACTAAATATAATGCTAGTTATAACAAGCATTGTCCTTTAGTTTAATTTTCTTTCAAAGTTTGTCCTTTAGCCCAAAAATAAAGTTTGATGTCCTTCAGCCTAGTTTTTTTCAAAGTTTATCATTTTACCTAGTTCCCTCTTATTTTTATATATATTCCTATCCCTATATATTAAATTCATTTCATCAATTTATTTAGATATTTTAACCTTGTTGTTTTTCTTCATAAGCGGATCGCTTGAAAAGATATTAATCCAACCGCAGCTATTTGTTAAGTTAATAATAAGACATTCTATTATATACTATAAAGTGTTGATTCGGAAAGTAAACAGATAAGATTTCTTAATATAGTAATAGGTAATGGATATTTAGATACAGTTTTGAGCTGTATCGAATGTGTATGTAGCGTATTGATCATTGTGATCAGAGCGGCAATACAAAAACCCTAAAGATATGTCTCCTCATAAGAAAACGAGAATTAATACTACAATTTTCACATACAACATTCATGCTTAGCATCAACAAACTATTTTTTACAAACATCTCATGCTAATTATTAACATGTTATTTAATGAAAATCGTAATCCTAGTTCACAAAGGAAATACTCTCGACTTTGAAAATATTCATAAAAGTGTGAACTTAAACTTTCAAACTGAATTTTAGTACATAAAATTTGAGACAAAATGAGTGATCCTCTTTCGAGGAGAGCACTTATGTACATTTAGTATAAGAAATTGATTTCATTTGAAATATTAATTCCTGACTTCATCAACGACATCTTAATTGGTCCAACTAAATACAAACTATAAATAATATAAACAAAGAGAAAGTGAATGGTGGCTAATGTTACATTTAACATAGAACTATCACATTTTGATTCTAAACTTCTAAACCTTCATTAGCGTGTTTTTTGGTTTCATTTCATGTATGATAGCAAATGCTGCTATTCCACTAACATTATACATTTCACCAAATGTTCAACACTTCTAAACTCTAATATTAACACCATCGTGCTTCTCGGTATGAATGATGTGATACCTCTTAATTTCCATTAGGAAAACATGTAGTTTCCATGGTTATACAAACAATCAACATAAATAATTAACTATGAGTTCATACTGTTGAGCACAATTTTTTATTTCATAATAAAAACTTCCTAAATTTATTAGAATATTACAACATATGTATTAAATGTTAGCGCCGAAACTGGTCACTAACACCCAAATCCAGATGAAAGCATCAAGTATCAGTCACAGCTTACAGAGAGAATATACGTGGAGGATATTAATATGAAGAACAACAAAAATTAAAATGAAAGCGGTAAAGAACAACAGATTTTATAGTGGTTCAGCCGACTCCAGCATACGTCCACTCCAGGAATTTCCTTTTTATTGCTGTAATAATCGATTACAGTTACAATCCAAAGTTTTAACAATGGCTGAGTGCCGTAACCTTAGAGAAGAGAAAGTCAGAGAGCTGGAAGAAGAGATACCTTTTTCGAACCCTTACATGCTGTATTTATAGACAAATCCAGGCAGTTGTGCTTCTTTAATAATTTGGGCCCATCAAGGCCATTGCCGACCCAAGCTCCGCACTACGACCAAACCAAGTAGGCTGAGCCATATTCTTAGATCCCTACTCCTCAATAAGCCAAACCAAAGTAGCCAGGGCATTGTCCCGAAGTGAGCCTATCCAAAACTCAATGTATACTAGTCCAGAACTCGAAGCAAAGCTAGTGCCGAACCACGTATTGATGCCGACCTATGCCATCACATAGCCAACGCTGAGCCACTTTGCCGAGCCACCCTATTCTCACCACAATGTCGAGCGACCCTGACCTCACCATGATGCCGAGCCACCCTTACCTCACCACAATGCCGAGCAATATGGCCTTGCCACAATGCCGAGCGACATGGCCTTATCACAATGCCGAGCGACATGGCCTCGACACCATGCCAAACCACATCCGCACTCTAATACTTCCCGAGCATGTCGACCCACATCACCATACCGACCACGCTATTACACCGGGCCATATCTTCCCTACCATATCATCACTTCGAGCCGCCCATGCCGAACGAGCCACGAAGTCTAGATCGAAGCCAACCCATATCATCTAGCCAACCCCAAACCATACTGAGCCACTTCTGATGCCGAGCCACCCCATCAATATCGAGCCGTGCCACCACAATGTCGAGCCATAATGACGAACCTCAATGCCGAGCGGCCCATCCAAGCGAGCTGCATCCATTTAAACCGAACCATCATATTCTAGCCTCGATGATCGTAAAATTGGTTAGGTTGAATCCGCATGTATATGGCCTTGATAAAAAGGCGGGTTAATATTTGTCTCTCAAAACATGCCTTGCTATTGGAAGGTGTGTTTTGAATAGCCTCAAATCCGATGTCTGAAGTCCACATCCGTCCGAACCCGACAACCGAGTCGTAATACATCCATGTCCAATAACTAATAACCATATTCATGACCTCTCCGGGTTGATATACAAATCCGAGACCGCTTCGGGTCCATGCCTAAATCCTTGGCTGTTCATAGCCAATATATCCAGATCCATAACCTCTTCGGGTTCTTGCCAAGCGCAATCCACACTTGACGACCTGTATGAAGCAATATCTCGACCTAAGTCCTAGACCGAAGGTGATCCTGGTTCAGTGTCCCTGAACGCTAAATAATGTCGTGGCTTAAGTCCTAAGACGAATCCTGGTCACTCCGGATCTTTGCCGAGTATAGTCCATACTCAACGACCTGAAATAACAAGTGGTAGACAATATAGGGCCTAAGTCCTAGGCCGAATCCCAGTCTCTTTGGACCCTTACCAAGCATAGTCCATGCTCAATGACCTTTTAGCCAAAATCTAAAGGAAAATCCAATCAAAATCCAATCCGAAATCCAAATCCAACCAGAAAACCAGAAACCCATATCAAAAATTCAAACCAAAAATCAAACATCCAAACCCGAATCCAAACCAGAAAACAAGCAAAACAGGGAGTTCAAACCAAACTCCAAAACCAAATTAGAAAAAGAAAATGTCCAAGTCAAAGGGAAAAAACAGATTCCACAAAGCGGGACATCTTGGTAAACCATCATCTCAGAGCATGCCCAGGGGTTATCTCCAACCCCGTACATGAGTAAGTGATTTAGCCGTTTTCCCGAAGTTCGTTACTTATTCCAAACCATCATGATTAGTTGATGACCAACCGGCCATCATTCCCATGTCTCATGCCTTTGTTGTTCAAGATGGTAGCTGCTCCTGTTCCACCGTCGCATTTCGAGTTCCGACATATTGTCGCACTGACCATTCCTTACGTGCTCCTCAATTATATCCTTCAGATGTCGACAACTGTTAGTATCATGCCCGTCCAGGTCATGAAAGAGACAGTCCTTCTTAACGCCCTTTCGCGTTCTGAGGGATCTCTCCTTACTGGCCTTTGATATGGAAGGCGGTCTCGAGTATCTAAGAATGTCCGTTCCAATGTTGCGCTCAATCCTATGTAAGTGGAGAATTTTGGTTCTCCCCAATGCTTCCTTTTTCCTTTATCCTTGTCCTTACCTGAACTTTTGTCGGGCAATCCTCCATTCTTAACCATATTCACTTATTTCGACCTCATACCCAAATATGCATTCCCTTGTCGAAGAAATCTTTCAGCTTCATCAAAGAATTCCCCGAGATCCAATGGTGGGTCCCGTATCAACGATACTTTGAAATTCGAATTATTTCTGACTCTTGATACCGCAGCCATCAGAACCATTGATGGATCCGGTCGATCCATTAAAGCAACTGCTGTATTAAACCGAGTTAAGAATGTCCTAAGCGATTCATCCGCCCCCTATTTAACTGACGCCAGCGTTATCACCTTCTTTGACCTTTTTATGTGAACTCAAAACTGACATAAGAACTGTCCACCAGTTCTGTCCATGTTCCAATGGATCCATCCTCTAGCTGTCTGAACCACACAGCAGCTATATCAGTCAAATACAGGGGGAGACATCGGGCCATGGCCTCATATGTTGCCTACAGCACTTCCATATGCCTTATGTACCTCATCAAGTAGTTGGTGGGATCCGTCTTCCCATTGTATACTTCCAGATTAGACAGCTTGAAATCGGGCGGATTCCTAGCTGTCCCGATGTTCCGGGTAAACGGACTTTTGTTGACTCCATCCAAATCCCTATTTGTCAGACCTTCGCGAATAGTCCGCCCAGTAATGTTAGACAATCCAGCATTTCCAACCAAGGGTTGCCCCCCATTCATATTTCCTAACTGCTCTCCAACTCCGTGCGGGAATTTCGCCACATACTCCTTGTCGCATACTCCTGCGTTTCTGTTGATGTCGGGTTGCATAGCATCACCTGATATCCCTCCATAGGTTGGTCCAGCATTATCCGGCGGTGTGCCCCTAAGTATTGGTCCATCCAAGTTAATAGTAGTTTGTTGATTGAGGTTTGTCCCTTGCCGAGTCGTTCCAACTGCTTGCTAGTTGAGTCCCTCTGATCCAGCTCCAAGAATTCGAGCATCTGCAGTTCCCGATTGTCCAAATTGCCTAAGAAAAGCCTGTATCATCTCCTTTTGTCATTTCATCATTTGCTCCTGCATGGAATTCATCATGGCATGCATCTCGTCCCTAGTGATGTAGACGGAGGCTTGATTAGCTCCAGAGGAAGCCTCCTGACTTCCCTCTTGCTAACTTCTTTCCGTTGCCTGCTTTCTCGTTGGTGGTCTAGCCATTTCTTTCTAGAACCCAAGTTCCAAAATCCCTGAGTACTAGCATTCTCAGTGAAAGTACCAAAATGTTAGCGTCGAAATTGGTCACTAAAACCCAAATTCAGATGAAAGCACCAAGTGCAATCACAGCTCACAGAGAGAATATACGTGGAGGATATTAATATGAAGAACAATAAAAAATAAATTAAAACAGTAAAGAACAACAGATTTTATAGTGGTTCGGCTAACTCTAGTCTACGTCTACTTCAAGAATTCCTTTTTATTGCTGTAATAATCGAATACAGTTACAATCCAAAGTTTTAACAATGGCTGATTGTCGTAACCTTAGAAAAGAGAAAGTTGGAGAGCCGGAAGAAGAGATCCTTTTTATGAACCCTTACATGTTGTATTTATAGACAAATCCAAGTAGTTAGGCTTCCTGAATAATTTGGGTCCATCAAGGCTATTGCCGACCCAGGCTTCGCACTACGACCGAACCAGGTAGGCCGAGCCATATTCTTATATCCCTACTCCTCAATAAGCCAAACCAAAGTAGCAAGGGCACGGTCCCGAAGTGAGCCTATCCAAAACTCGAAGCAGACTAGTCCAGAACTCGGAGCAAAGCTAGTGCCGAACCACGTATTGATGCTGGCCTATGCCATCACATAGCCAACGCCGAGCCACTTTGTCGAGCCACCCTGTTCTCACCACAATGTCGAGCGACCTTGACCTCACCACGATGCCGAGCCGCCCTTACCTCACCACAATGTCGAGCGACATGGCCTTACCACAGTGCCAAGCGACATGGCCTCAGCACCATGCCGAACCACATCCGCACTCTAATACTTCTTGAGCATGTCGACCCACAACACCATGCCGAACCAGACCATTACACCGGACCACATCTTCCCGACCATACCATCACACTGAGCCACCTATGCCGAATGAGCCACGAAGTCCAGATCGAAGCCGACCCATATCATCTAGCCAACACAAACCATACCGAGCCACCTCCGATGCCGAGCCACCCCATCAATGCCGAGCCGTGCCACCACAATGCCGAACCACAACGACGAACCTCAATGCCGAGCGGCCCATCCAAGCGAGCTTCATTCATTTAAACTGAATCCATCATATTCTAGCCACGATAATCGTAAAGTTGGTTAGGTTGAATCTGCCTGTTTATGGCCTTGATAAAAATACGGGTTAACATTAAATTCATAACATTTAAATAGACTGCTTACCTTTGACATAATTGTAAAGGATTCCATATCGTAACCTAATTGACTATCACAAAATTTGTATCAATTGCCATATAAAAACTGATAGAGAACCATGTTATAGGTTAGGTGGAATGCTAAACTAAAGTATTGTTAATGATTTATGGCATTGACATGTCACTAAATATGTCTACTTTTACAGAAGACATAGGTATGAAAAATTATAATTGTACAATACCTTCAGATATTAAGTTCTCTCTTTAGTTGCTTAGAGAGTTTCTTAAGTCTAATTTTCACTATCTCAAAAAAAATTCATTAACCGAGGATGATGTTGTTAATCGGCTTTTTGACCAAGCATATTTCAACTGAAATTAGAACGTCGAGATGAAGGCAAAATAACTCGTGAACTTAGAAATATATTCGAAAGGACAAAAGGATGATACTCTAGAAGTTTCAAGAGAAATGGAGATAAGTGGACCACTCAATACCAAGAGCTTTTTTTTCCACTTAGCACCCCCCTAGAACTCCTTGTACTTAAAGCACAATCACTAGCAATCATGGCGAAGTACTTTTACCAAAGAACAGATGAGCAACTTTAAGGATCTGTGAGAAGAAGTAAGGAAAGCAGGATAAGGCAAATGACATCAAAGAAATTATCAATAATGACTCAACCATCATGGAAGAGAGTTTAGAATACAACAAAACAAAAGAAAGGATGGCGAAACGAGCGAGGAAGATCGGTTTTTCACCCATCTTAACCTCTTGGTAACAAGAGGTCTGAATTGCATCTTCGGTCGATGTGCTCTCTTTTGGACCTATGGACTTTCATCTAGACCTCATATAACGTGAGCCTATAAATCTGCAGAGACGTTGCTTTATAAATACTAGTCCTATAGCAAATAATGGAGGTTCGTTCTCCAAATTTAAGCACTTCTCCTTCTTTATCTTCTTGTTTCCGAACTACCCTAAAGACTCGATATCCAATAGATTACGGTCGGATCTAATTGAATTCATTGTAATCTAGGGAGAAAATGATCAATAATAAGATTAAAGTGGATACAGACTGGAGTATTGGCTGAACCACTATAAAAAGTGTGTGATCATGATTTTTTTCCTTTTGTTTTTACCTGTTCGATTTAAATTTCTACAGATGTGAAAGAAAAGGATTAAATAAAATTACAACAGTCTTGAGTAATATAAGTGTGATAACTCTCATTACTAAAAAATATGTTAAAATAAAGTCAAGTAAATCGTCACCTTCTCTTGTTGATCAAATCTTAATTGCCTTCAATTCAAAAATAAATTACATTTCTACAACAGCAAAAAGATAAAAATGATGTATGCAATGATGATCAGTAAATATGAGAGTTACCACTTATAGGTATATAAAAAGAATGATACTTCATGCATCTAACAAAACTCTTCTCTCACCCACTTGAAGGAGTAACAAAATAAATTAATCAAAACCACTTTAAAAACCACCATGCTTAAATAAACAAGACTAAATTAAAAATTAAAAGAAAAACTTGCATAACCAAGTAAAATAATATTAATAAAATCTTTAATTATTGAACATGCTTTTCTCTACTATTACTTTCGATGTAGAAGAAAGAGAGGTAAATAATTTATGTGGAGTTATTTTATAGATTATAAACTACTGTAAAATGTTTTTATTTATGTTTCAAATATTAATATTAAATAATATGCTTGCAATTCTATTATTTACATGAAAATCAATGACGATTAACTATAATGTACATTACTTTTTATCATAATTATGTAGATTATTCGGTTGAAAACAGAATGCAATAGTCGAAATGCGTTACTACACAACGCAATGCAACACTGTTATATGTTACAACAGCAAACTGCAACACTTTAATATGTTACAACAGCAAACTGCAACACTTTAAGGCATTACAAAAGCAGAAACAACAGAGGTATAAAACGTTGCAATGCAACAATGGTATTCTGCGTATCAGAAATGAAAGCAAGAATAATACCAAAAGTTCGTCGGAGGCTTGCCGTGACAATCGCCTTAAAACTTTAGTCGAAGTCTCCCAGGGTACAACCGACGAAAACTGCGCGAGACCGTAAAGAGTACGTCAGTCTGAGATGACGATGGCAACAGAAAACAGAATTTGGCTGAAGAGAATTCCGGGGAAGAAGAAGAACAGAAAAATCAGTGAGTCCTTTGATCAGGATCCGTCACTGTTTTATAGCCGCTGAACGGTCACGGTTGTGTCCGTTCAAAATATGTCCGTTCTGAAAAACTGCGTCCCTTCATTCTTCCAACGGGTCGCACCCGTATTCAATTCAAATTCAAACGGGCCGCGCCCGTATCTATTTGTTACTGTAGCCAAATAAAAACCCACCGAAAATTGCAGTGTTTTCTGTAGCAAAAATAAGATTTCACAGTAGACCCGAACCCGAGCCCGAACCCGAGCCCGAGCCCGGCCCGGCCCGGGACGGGACGGGCGGGCGGCGCGCGCGCGTGTGTTCATCAGATTTGGGTCCTCCCTCTCGCACAAAATTACCTGACCCTAAGGGCCAATATAGGGAGGGAGGATCCTACATATATACACAATTTTATCTTTCATTTTGCCAATGTGGGACTAAAGTATATTGCATTCATTTCTTTAGAATTGTCAACAATCCCCCACATGAATGACAATATAATTTTCCCCCACACAAAGTGGAATATCTCAGACTACGTATGGAATAATGCTTGTTGAAGGATAAGTAGATGTTTCACTTTGAACTTTCCCTTGTTAACACTCATCGGATATACTTGGCTAATCGGTGAATTATTTCATCTTGAACCGTCTGCCGTTATTGTATAACCAGACAATAAGGTTAACAAAGCATTGTTTCCCTTCTCATCCAATCTCTTGGTTGTGTTCATTTCGGTCCTGAACAGATTTGGTTCTGCGAGTGTATTTAGAGAATTTAAGCCTTTAATATTCTCATAGAGCCGACCCAGCTCACACTAACATAGGTGATCGCAACCATAAGGAGTATCCTACATATACCCCACTTGTTATTTTTCAAGATATGGTCATCATTAAAAAGCATAGCTTTAACCTTTTAATACTTCTGTAGGCATGCATTTATATTTTGCACCATAGGAATGGAATGGACTATGTCCAGAAAAATGCGTTACGTCTTGAGTTATTCAGAACTGGTTTGCCTATTGATCCTAGTCCGTGGGATCTCCAGTCGCCAGGATAGGTTTCCGTATAAGATAACTCTTGTTGGTTTAGGCTTTTAAACACATTCCCCTCGATGCGTAGTTTATTTTCTCTCTTGATAACCCTTTTGTAAATGGATCCGCAAGGTTATCATTTGTTCTTACATAATCAATGGAGATAGTTCCATTAGAGAGTAACTGCCTAACTGTGTTATGGCGTCGACGAATGTGTCGTGATTTGCCATTATACACAAAGTTTTTCGCTCTACTTAGCGCAGCTTGATTGTCGCAGTGAATACATATGGCCGTTACAGGTTTAGGCCATAAAGGAATATCTTCTAGGAAATGACGAAGCCATTCTGCTTCTTCTCCTGCTTTGTCTAATGCAATGAACTCTGATTCCATAGTGGATCGAGCTATGCATGTTTGCTTCGTTGATTTCCATGAGACCGCTGCCCCTGCTAGGGTAAAAACATAACCACTCGTTGATTTTGATTCCTCTGAATCTGCAATCCAGTTTGCATCACTATATCCTTCTAAGACGGCAGGATATTTTCCATAATGTAAGGAATAGTTAGTGGTATTTTTTAAATATCCAAGCACTCTCATTAGTGCTTTCCAATGTTCCTTCCCTGGATTGCTTGTATACCTACTCAATCGACTTACTGCATAAGCTATATCTGGTCTGGTGCAATTCATCAGATACATTAAGCATCCTATTACACGAGAGTATTCCAGTTGCATTACACTCTCATCAGTGTTTTTATGCAGTACTTCCGATGGATTAAAAGGTGTTCTTACTTCTTTAATTCCATAATGTTGGAATTTCTCAATTATTTTGTCTACGTAATATGACTGAGATAATTGTATTCCATTAGGCGTTCTTATTATTTTGATTCCCAAAATAATGTCAGCAACTCCTAAATCTTTCATATCAAAATTATTGATAAGCATTTTCTTTATGGTCTCTATAACTTTAATGTTAGGACCAAAGATTAGCATATCGTCCACATATAAACAAACAAACACGTATGATTGTCCAACTTGTTTACAATAAACACATTTGTCACACTCATTTATACGAAAACCATTTCTTATCATGACACTGTCAAACTTTGCGTGCCATTGTTTTGGAGCTTGTTTGAGTCCGTATAGTGATTTTACCAATTTACAGACTTTGTTTTCATTCCCCTTGGATACAAATCCTTCGGGTTGCTCCATGTAGATTTCCTCATCGAGATCTCCATTTAGGAATGCTGTTTTTACATCCATTTGATGAATTTCTAGATTGTAGATAGATGCAATTGCTATTAGCATTCTTATTGAGGTTATTCGTGTAACTGGTGAATATGTGTCAAAGAAGTCTATACCTTCTTTTTGACGATATCCTTTGGCTACTAATCTGGCTTTATATTTATCAATAGAGCCATCCGGTTTTATTTTCTTCTTAAAAATCCATTTGCAGCCAATAGGTTTTATTCCAGGTGGAATATCAACAATTTCCCAAATTTTATTACTTAGGATTGAATCGATCTCACTTTGTATTGCTTCTTTCCAACATGAAGACTCAGAAGATGACATTGCTTCCTTGTATGATTGAAGTTCGTGTTCTAATACATATGTGACAAAATCCGAACCAAATGATTTGGAAGTTCTAGCCCTTACACTTCTTCTTGGCTCTACTTCATCACTTTCACGATGAGTTTCATGTGGGCTATTTGATTCTTCTCGTGTCCTTTTATTCCCTTCATTCTTTTTGTGTGGAAACACTTCTTCAAATAATGAGGCATCTCTTGATTCCATGATTGTATTTACATGAATATCAGGTATATCAGACTTGAATACAAAAAATCTATATGCACTACTATTTTGGGTTGGTCCTAAATAGTAACAATCTACAGTTTTTGGTCCAAGTTTGACCTTCTTTGGGGGCGGGATATGAACTTTTGCCAAGCACCCCCACACTTTGAGGTATTTGAAGCTTGGTAGATATCCTTTCCATAATTTATATGGAATATTTCCCGTTTTACTATGAGGAACCTTATTTAATATGTGATTAGACATATTTAAAGCTTCCCCCCACAAGTTTGTTGGTAGGCCAGAGGTTAAGAGCATGGCATTAATCATATCTTTTAATGTTCTATTCTTTCTCTCGGCTATACCATTTTGTTGTGGTGAATATGGTGCTGTTGTTTGATGAATTATTCCATTTTCTGCACAGAAATGTTCAAACGGCGACTCATATTCTCCACCTCGATCAGATCTCAATATCTTGATCTTTTTATTTAACTGATTTTCTACCTCAGCCTTGTATTTTAGAAACGCGGTTATTGCTTCATCCTTACTATTTAAAAGATATACATAGCAATATCGCGTATAATCGTCAATAAAAGTAATAAAATACTTTTTCCCACCTCTTGTAGGTAGTGATTTAAAATCACATAAATCTGTATGTCCAAACCTAATGGTTCGGTGCTTCTGCCAACAGATTTAAATGGTTGTTTGACCATTTTTGCTTCTACACATGTCTCACATTTGTAGTTCTTATCTACTTGGAAATTTGGAATCAATCCCAAGTTTGATAATTTCTTCATTTTTCGGAAGTTTACGTGTCCTAATCTATCGTGCCATAGTAAAATTTCGTGCTCAAGCACGTAAGAGACTTCAATTTTATTAATAGCATAATCAGAATACATAGATTTATTTCCGGTAACGGCTACATTTGCCTTAAATAAGCCATCACATAAATATCCCCTTCCGATATACATTCCAGCTTTGGACAGAACCATCTTGTCTGACTCAAACACCATCTTGAATCCCTTCTTTGATAGGACTGCACCAGAGATGAGATTCTTGCGTATGTCTGGAACGTGAAGCACGTCATTCAATTTGACAGTTTTTCCAGAAGTGAACTTGAGGATAACTGTGCCACTGCCTTCGATCATGGAAACTGCAGAATTACCCATGTAGAGTCTTTCTTTCTGATCGAATTTCTGGTATGTTGAAAACATGGATTTTTCAGAGCAAACATGACAAGTAGCTCTTGTGTCAACCCACAATTGGTTAGGGTTCAGAATCAAATTGCATTCAGAAATAACCGCTGAAAAGTTGGACTTATCCATTTTCATGTTGTCAACTGTTAACATCTCTGTTTTAGTGTAAAACAGTAAAATTCTTAAGATGTTATTTGTCTAGTGTACTAAAACAGATAGCACGCTACAATAAACTCGTCGCACAAGTTTATTAATTAGAATTCCACTACGCTGGAATTCTGTATTAGATAAATGTAACAATAAGTTACGTTGTAAATAAATTACAACAACAACGTTATACTATTGTAAGAAATAGTACAACTTATAAACGGGAAAGATTACAGTGAATCTAACCAGTATATAAAGGAAATTCCGTCTGAGGCTTGTCGTAACAATTTCCTTAAGAATTTTATTTCAAAACTCTCCCAAGATACAACAGACGTAATGTGCACGAGATTGTAATGAGTATGTCAACTCTGTGATATGTATGGAATATAGAGCAGTAGAGCAAAGAAGTAGAAGAAATTAGATTGGGAATTCGACACTAAAACAGAGATGTTAACAGTTGACAACATGAAAATGGATAAGTCCAACTTTTCAGCGGTTATTTCTGAATGCAATTTGATTCAGAACCCTAACCAATGGTGGGTTGACACAGGAGCTACTCGTCATGTTTGCTCTGAAAAATCCATGTTTTCAACATACCAGAAATTCGATCAGAAAGAAAGACTCTACATGGGTAATTCTGCAGTTTCCATGATCGAAGGAAGTGGCACAGTTATCCTCAAGTTCACTTCTGGAAAAACTGTCAAATTGAATGACGTGCTTCACGTTCCAGATATACGCAAGAATCTCATCTCTGGTACAGTCCTATCAAAGAAGGGATTCAAGATGGTGTTTGAGTCAGACAAGATGGTTCTGTCCAAAGCTGGAATGTATATCGGAAGGGGATATTTATGTGATGGCCTATTTAAGGCAAATGTAGCCGTGTTGCATTGCGTTGTGTAGTAACGCATTTCGCCTGTTGCATTCTGTTTTCAACCGAATAATCTACATCTTAAGACTTTAGTCGAAGTCTCCTAGGGTACAACCGACGAAAACTGCGCGAGACCGTAAAGAGTACGTCAGTCTGAGATGACGATGGCAACAGAAAACAGAATTTGGCTGAAGAGAATTCCGGGGAAGAAGAAGAACAGAAAAATCAGTGAGTCCTTTGATCAGGATCCGTCACTGTTTTATAGTCGCTGAACGGTCACGGTTGTGTCCGTTCAAAATATGTCCGTTCTGAAAAACTGCGTCCCTTCATTCTTCCAACGGGTCGCACCCGTATTCAATTCAAATTCAAACGGGCCGCGCCCGTATCTATTTGTTACTGTAGCCAAATAAAAACCCGCCGAAAATTGCAGTGTTTTCTGTAGCAAAAATAAGATTTCATAGTAGACCCGAACCCGAGCCCGGCCCGGCCCGGGACGGGCGGGCGGCGCGCGCGTGTGTGTTCATCAGATTTGGGTTCTCCCTCTCGCACAAAATTACCTGACCCTAAGGGCCAATATAGGGAGGGAGGATCCTACATATATACACAATTTTATCTTTCATTTTGCCAATGTGGGACTAAAGTATATTGCATTCATTTCTTTAGAATTGTCAACAAATTATACATCTTATCTTTTTTCATCCATAATAATATTTTTCTCATATCATCCATTAGCGGTAGATGAAAAGAGATGAACAATATATGTATACCGTAATTTTATAGTTTTGTGATTGGTGTTTTATGATTTAAGGGATTTTTATTACTATTTAGATTATGCACCCCATGTGGAGGTTCAAACAACTTGCATGTTTTTGAGATGTTGAGTTTTGATTTTAAATGAGAATTAGTTTTGAGATATTGAGTTTTCAACAAATTTGATTTATTTTTTAGAATGAAAAACTTTTTTGAGAAGATGGTGACTCCTAACCTTAGGCGATTAGGGTTTTTCTAATTTTATTTTTCCTCATTTCAATTTCTCTTCATTTTTCCTTCTTTCTTCTCGATTTATATCTTCTTTGCAAGCAAGTGACAAAGGCAAAGGTGTATTGGTGGAACCGGAGGGATCCCAATGGATTGTAGCAGAATTAAATGTGGAAGGATGGCAAGTTGTGAACAATCAATGATAGAGAAAGGCTCCTTTAGTGGCATGTCGTTGGATCTTTCCAAGCCCGGCGTTCTTGGCAAATTCCACGTTGCTCTGAAGGCAACAAAAGTGTCTTACGGTGAAGTCATCAAGGGATCATGCTGGTCATGCCCATCTGAGGTAAAACTTAGATTTATTGGTTTTAAGCTTATTGATGACAAGAAGAAAAGTATCCTTTTTAAGTGCATTGTAGATGAAGCTGAGTTAGGTTGGAAGAATTATATATGATTTAAATAGCCAGTCGCGGACCTTAAAAATTTAGAAAATTGCATGAAAAGGGTTTGGAAGACTAAAGGGTCTCTTTAATTTAGAGAAAATGGGTTTTCCATAGTGATTTAATAGTGAAAAGGATTGTAAGAACATCATCGGCCAGGATCCTTGGTTTTTTGATAGGAACTTGATCATTATGAAGCAGCTCAATCCCAACATGCGGATAAATAAATATTTTATTTTGTCCATTCTGCTATGGATTAAGTTACCAGGCTTAGTTTCAAGGTATGAGGTACTAAGGCTATGAGCGCGTTAGTTAGCACAATAGGTATTCCAATCAAAATGGATGTCCTAATGCCAAACAAAAGCAGGATGTGTTTGCCAAATCCTAGTTGAACTGAAAGCAAATGTTAGTTTTCCTAAAGAGATAGAAGAAGTGTTTAATGACGGGGGTGTTTATAAATAAAGGGTGGAATATGAAAATCCTCTCCCCCAAGATGTGATGGTTATGTATGTTTTGGACATAGAAAGTCTCGGTTTCCAATGATTAAAGTTTGGGCTCATTTGTAGAAAAGTAGAAAAGGATGAGAAGCTTTCATAGGATGAGGCTTGGGTTCATAATCATGTGGATGCTACTACAGCTCACTCTAATGTGGCAGTTGAAGATACTGAGAGACTCACTAAAATTAATAAGGAATTTGATGAAGCAATTATGCATCTTCACTCGGCTGATGAGAATATTTAGAAAGGGACAATGGAGCAAGGAGAATGCTCAGAATTAGCCCAACATAATGTTAAGTCGAGCAGCCTAGGGATAAATGAGCCAGTTCATCTAGTTGATAAAGATAAGATGAAATTCATGGCAAAGGCAAGGGAGACTCGGTTATCTCCCATCCAACGGGACGGAGATGGAAGTAGCTGATGCTGACTGTTATACTGCAACTATTCTAGGAGCCACAGTAGCACCGCCTAGCAAACAATCCATACCTTCGGGCCTCAATTAGGGAGGAGCATCATAATCGAATCCCATTTCCCCAAGTTCTCTTTCGATTGCTAATTATAATCCTTGCAATAGTCTAAATAATGTTGAAATTATGCAGGTACAGGTGGTCAAATCGGGGGACCAACTGATGGTGAGTAATCCATACGGTCTAATAAGCATTTATGATCGCAACTAGCCACTGAAGGAAGATGCCGCTAATAGTCCCGCTAAGGGGAACAAAAGGCTTAACAAAGTTAAGATTGACTTATTGGTTAAGAGTAACCTTGATTTAGATAATTCAATAAAGAAAAAAGTGGTGAGTCTAAGGGGTAAGACATTACGGAATGGAATTGAGGAGTGGTAAAAAAATCTCCAAATGAATATTTTATGTTGGAATGTAAGAGGGTTGCATAAAGTCTCTAGGAAATTAGATGCCAAATCTCATATAAATAGACATAAAGCGAGCTATATTCGCTTACTTGAGAATAAATTGCAAGCTCATGATATTGATATCAGAGGGAAAAAATTTGATAGTAATTGGAGAATTGTTAGCAATGTTGAGTGCTATTATAAGTGTAGAATTCTAGCTCTAATCAATATAGATGCTTGGGACTGTGATCTAATTTCGATGAGTGATCACCATGTTTCTTTACAGCTTAAGAAATATCGATGGCTAATGTTGGCTTGCTCATTTATTTATGCCTATAATATTAGGGAGTTGAGACTAGATTATAGACTACACATAAATAGATGCTGCTTACATTTTATTTCCTTGGCTGTTAGTGAGGTACTTTAATTGCATTTTGTTGGAATTTCGATTTTGATTATGACAAGCTATATAAAATATCTGTGTATACTAATCATCTTTGCAGGAGAATTGTTGCAGATGCCTTTTCATACGTTTCAAAGCTGAAGTATGGTGTGTCTAAAGTCTGTACTTTATTTAGAAATTTGTTAAAATCTCTCCTGAAACGATATATATAAATATATGCACACACATGCACGCACATGTACAAAGGTCTGAATTCAGAACGTTTGAACTTATTCATTCAGACGTTTGAATGCTGAAACCTGAATATTATTTCACAATATTCAAACGTATGAATGAAGATTTTCAAATTTCTGAATTTAGTCAAAATTTGTCTAAAAGCTTGCTGTTTACGTTTCAATCTAATTCAGAAGTCTGAATTTTAAATTCAGACGTCTGAATATTTCCAATTGCTATTTTCTTGAAAAGTCACTTCTCTTCACTGAAGATAAACGCTTTTAAAATCAATGGTTGCGCCTGTTCTTTTCAATATTACTTTTCATCTATAGTTGCAACTCTTTATATACTATAAATAGATTACAAAATTCAACAAACAATTCACCGAATTTACTTTTAACTTTCTCGAACTCTCATCTATTCTCAAGCTTTCAAATTGCACTCAAATTGCTTACATACTTTGAACATTAATCATTTTATCTTCCAATTCTCAAAAAACATCACACTATATATCACAAAGGAGAAGATTATAGGAAGATTGCACTTAATTATCAGTGTTACTTAAGAACACACTACAGTCAGATAGTTTTGTTATTTGTAAAGAAGTCTTGTTCGGTTGCTCAAGCAGTTGAAGTCCTATTCGGTTGCTTAGACGGTTGAAGTCATGTTTGGTTGCTCAGGCGGTGTAAACCTGTTCCTTCGGGTTAAGTGAGTGTTGTGTTAGTGAAATTTTAGAAGGAGTGTGGGACTGGACGTAGGACGGTGTTTCAAACCAGTATAAAAATCTCTTCTGTCATTTTTTTTACTGCATTTACTGTTTATTTACTTATTCCGCAAGTAATTTATCCATATTTCTCGGTCCTATAGCATAGCTTCTTTTCACATTTGTCATACTGGTGAAAAATTAAGG
Source organism: Allium cepa (assembly GCA_030765085.1). Classification (NCBI taxonomy): domain Eukaryota; kingdom Viridiplantae; phylum Streptophyta; class Magnoliopsida; order Asparagales; family Amaryllidaceae; genus Allium; species Allium cepa. The sequence continues at coordinate 827,757,417 of CM060934.1, forward strand.
GAAATCAGTGCCAATTGGTAAGATGCAAGATATTGATTTACATATGTCGAGAGCTGGTCTTACTGACTTAAATATCAATGAATCAAATTATTCATGGTAGTCTGGTCCAGAGAAAAATATATTAACCAAAACCAATAGAGCATTAGCTAATGTTGCATGGTTAAACCAGTTTCTAAATTGTGAATTAAAGTATTTACTTAGACCAACAGTGATCATTTGCCTATTTGGATTAGCTTATTTCAATCTTCTAGTCCGATATGCAATCGCTTAAATTGATGAATTACTAAAAAGCTTACGATGACTATCAACTGATGTTGTGTGATATATAGGAGACAGATATTGAAGGTAGAGCCACGTTTCGTTCTTGCAATGCCTGACAATGTGTAAAGGACGATTGAGATAATGGAGCTAGAATAAAAGACATATCAAAAGGGAAATTAATGATTTAAGGTCCGAACATGGGAATCTTTAGAAGGAACTCGAGATAAGCATGATTATATTATTGCTAATAAGCTCAATGAAAGTAAATGTTTATTGGAGGTAGCTCTTCACGAAGAATTTATAGATGTTGTGCAAAAGTCTAAATGTGAACGATTTCTTAACAGCGACGAATCTTTCGTGTACTTTTATGCTAAAATGTCCAACAAAAGGTGTAGGAATGCATGGAACGTAGGGTTAAAGGTAAATGCAAAATTACGTGCACACGCTATCGAATTTGGGAAGGCAGCCGCGGAACATTTTGAAAAGTTATATACTGCCAATTCACTAGTTTACCTCCCCCTTTTGACTTGTAAGAGAATTGTTATGGACTATGGTAGGAATTTTATGAATGATGAGTTTGACGAGTCTTATAACAAGGATGCTATGTTCCATGTAAAAAATGATACAATAGCTGGTGTGAATGGCTTCAATGTGAGATTTTTCAAAATTCATTGGACTATCCTAGCCAATGAATTAACACAGATAGTGCATGAGATTTTTAACATAGGCAGAATTATAATGGAATGCACTCACACTTCAATTTCTCTCATTCCTAAGATTAAAAAACCAATAGAAATTTCAGACTTTAGACATATATCATGTTGTAATTTCATTTGCAAAATTATTGTTAGTGTCTTAACTAATAGGATGTGTCTCTTCATGGACTCTCTTATTTTTCTTAGTCAATGTGTATTTGTCCAGAGCAAGAACATCATGGATGACCTTTTTTATGGCAAAAGAATTAATCGGAAGCTTCAACCGAGGAAACAATAAAAATATGTATCTAAAAATTGATATTAGAAAGGCGTTTAACATGGTTAAGAAGGCGTTTGTGATCATATCATAGCGGTGATGGGTTTACTGAAAAGTAGTTAAAACTTATCAAAGAGTTGACCGGTACTCCATGTTTTTCTATTACATATAACAGCCCAAATCTGGGATTTTTTAGTAGTTCAAACAACATGCATCAAGGAGGCCCTCTTTCCCCTTTACTGTTCGCTGAGGTTATAGAATATTTGTCAATCCTCATGGAGAATTGAGTAAGAGAAGGCATTCTAAAAGTGTGCAACAATCTTAGAGTTTCACATTTGATGTATTCCATCAACATTCTCATTTTTTCCAAGATGGAGGAGGCTGGGGCTCAAGTAATTGTAGACATGCTTATAGAATTTTATAAAATCAATAGGTCTTCAACTGAATGAAAGGAAGTCAAGTACTTATTTTGGAAGTAGATGTGGTAATAAAGAAACTTTTTGCAGCATTTTAAACGTTAGAGAAGGTTATCTTCCGACCAAATATCTTGGTATTCCATTATCTAACGTAAATCTGAGACATAAATATTTTTCGCATCGATTGAGAAAATAAAATTTAAAATGGAAGGGTAGGAAGCAAAGTTGTTGAGCCTAGCATGAAGGATCGAATTAATAAAATGACTTGTTTATCTGTTAGTGCGGTATTGGATGCAATATGTAACGCTCCACCTCTATACCCATACTACCAAAAGGAATTACTAAGTAACCTTATTTGTTAATACAGAGAATGAGGCTTGTTAAAAGCGACCACATGTGAATATTTCCTTGGGCTAACACCGATACGTCTTCTTACCTCAAAATAAACCAACCTATACGTACTCGGTATTGTCACAAAGCAACAAACACATAACTTACCAGGTCAGAACAATATATAACACATACAAAATGAAAATAAATTCTAGATCGCAGTAGAAAAATATAATACATAACAAACCGTAATGTCTCTCTCATTTGACAATATATACCTAATCAAGTTTGAAATACACAACACATAACCATCTCATTTACAAGGAGACATCGAAAGGAAAATATACATCGTCAACTTCTCATAATACGATATAGTATATATTCTACCCCCTTTAAAGCCTAATATCCAAAGTGGCTAATGTCCATGTACCTAAAAAGCCTCGGACTGACCTGAGGTCCGAGTATTATATAAATAATAAATGGGTCGGACTATATCTAAATCCCAATGTGAACATATAACAGCAAGCATAGTAAATAAAAGGCATTGCATGTACACGACGTAACTTAATATCCAATACAACATTAATAATGATTGTATAACATGCCACACATTCCAAGCATCACTCATGGTATACATAAAACGAAGTAAGAATCACAACACCTATAAATCTGGCGATAACAATCAAATTCATTGAAATCTCGAAATTCTAAGGACAGGCAGTCCACAAAAATTCACAAATAAAGGAATGAATCACGAAACATACCAAATACAAAAGTCAATAACCAAAATATCAATCTTACCTTACTATCCTTATGGAAGTGAAGACTTCTGACTATCAAGCCCAGAAAGATAAATCAAGAGATGCAGAATTCCAAATAAACAATCTAAGTAACAAATCTCGATTCACAACCATAATGGAAGTAATAACATCCTACTGTTCAGCCGTAGAAGGTAAATCAACAAACAAGAAGCCTAAGTATAACAAAATCCATGAAAAATAAAAAAACAACCCAGAAATACAATCTCGATTTATAGTCCTAAAAGATATGAATATTCTTACTGTTAGTCCTAAGAGATAGCGAGAGATACAAAACCTAAATAAAACACAATTTGCACAAAATAAAGAAGCAATATCCAAATAATGATCTCAACTTACAATCTGACGCAGCGTAGGAAACGAATTCGATGATGTAAATCGAATCCGTCGAGCATCTCACACGATTAGCGGAAATAATCGGTGAATCGATGATAAATCGATGAATTTAAGAATACCGTAAGGCCCAAATCCGTTGATCAGGAAGATACCGGACTTTAGCAATCTTCGACACGTTGATCGCGCACGATACCGTGAGAGAAGATCTTCAATTCTTCGAACGTTGATCAAGCGCACTTGATTCCGTGAATTGGCTTCAACAATCATTGATTCGAGCGCACTCGAATGCCGAAAGTGGAGATAGGAGATAACACTCAACTACCAATTTAAATGGAGGCACAAAGCACAAACCAAATTTTATTCAAATTTCAACAACCTTTTACAAGTGAACACACATCCCTATTTATAGGGTTACAACTCACACTAGGTCGTTCACGACCTAACACCGCGCGATCTGCGACCTAATACAGAAGCACACGACTTAACAACAAAACGCAATACAACACATATTCGACCTAAAGTATAACTCACGCGACCTAAAATCAACGACCTAAACAAAACAATTAGCGACTTAAGGAATTTGTAGTGACTTTACTTCGTTCACGACCTAAAAAGAGAACGGCACCGAGCTAGAGAGGAGCGGCATGTATTCCCATCTTGATCGCGACCTAGGGTTTCACGGCTTAGGCTTAAGTCGCTCGCGACTTACTGGAATTGGCTCGGCTTAAGTCGCTCGCGACTTACTGGAATTGCCTTGCGACATACGATGTTGAAGTCAGGAAGCTCGCGACCTAGGGTTTGCCGCGACCCAAGGCGGAGCGACCTAGGGTTTCGCGACCTACTCGTGCGCGACCTAGGGTTTCGCGACCTACTCGTGCGCGACCTAGGCTTTGACGCGGTGGGGAATAGGTCGTTTGCGACCTTCGGTGCTTCGCGACCTAGAGTTGCACGATTGAACAGAACGGCTCGCGACCTACTGATTTGCGATTCAAGGAAGCGGCCGTGGCCTTTCGAGGTAAGCACTTCATCATCCTTCCCTTATTGGAAGGAATTCGTCCTCGAATTCACATTCTCGTTATCTTCGACAAGTTCCTCTTCATAATACGGAATTAAGTGTTTGACATTGAAAACATCAGACGTATGAATTTCTTCCGGCAACCTTAATCGGTATGCATTATCATTGATCTTCTTTATGATTTCTAAAGGACCAATCTTCCTAGCAGCTAGTTTGTTGTATGTACCAATAGGAAGTCGATCCTTGGTCAATACTGCATATACAAAATCTCCTTCTTTGAAGACAACACTTCTTCGTTTCTTATCCGCCATTTGTTTATACCTCTCATTTGTCTTCTCCAATCGTTCCTGAACGATTCTATGGCATTCTGTCAACCCACCAACAAAATCAACAGCCCGCTTAACTGTCCCCTTCGGTTGTGGTACTATTGTCAAATCCAACGGCCCCTTTGGTAAGTTCGAATATACAATCTGAAATGGACTGAAACCTGTACTCCGGTTGACTGTGTGATTGCGTGCGAACTCAGCTTGACACAATTTCAAATCCCAACTCTTGAAATTATCTTTCACAAGACATCTCAACAAATTTCCCAATGATCTATTCACCACTTCTGTTTGCACATCTGTTTGCGGATGGTAAGCGCTACTAAAATTCAGCTTCGTTATGACCATCTTCCACAAACTCAACCAAAAATGGCTTAGAAATCTAGTATCTCGATCAAAAACAATAGATTCAGGTAGCCCATGCAATCGGTACACCTCTTTAAAGAATAACTGAGCAACTCGGACGGCATCGGGTGTCTTCTTACAGGCTATGAAATGTGTCATCTTCGAAAACCTATCCACCACAACAAATATAGAATCATTCCCTCTTTGAGTTATAGGCAAACCCAAAACTAAATCCATGCTGATATCAACCCATGGTCTGGTAGGCACAGGTAATGGCATATATAATCCTGCATTCGTAGTTGTTCCCTTCGACACTTGACAGATATGGCATCTCTCCACAAATCTCTCAACTTCTTTTCTCATTGACGGCCAAAAATAAGATTGGAAAACCAATTGCAATGTACGATCTCTACCCACATGGCCTTCCTCATGTAATTCCTTCATAACTTTCATCCGTAAACTGCAATCTGGTACACACAATCGAGTTCCTTTAAATAGAAAACCATCCACTAACACGTATTCATCCGTCTTTCCATTCTCTATTTCATCTACAACCTTGGCAAAGTAAGGATCATCCACAAATAATTCTGGCAACACATCAAACCCCGTCACTTCACTTTTCATTGTAGTTAACAAATGATTCCTCCGGCTTAATGCATCTGCCACGCGATTCGTAATTCCCGACTTATGTTTCACAACAAATGTAAATTGCTGCAAGTATGCAATCCACGACGCATGCCTAGCTGAAATTTTCTCCTGCCCTTGCAAATGCTTCAAAGCTTCATGATCAATATATAAAACAAACTCCTTATGGAACAAATAATGTCTCCAGTGTTTCACAGCTTGCACGATAGCATAAAATTCCACGTCATAAGTACTATATCTCATCTTTGCTCCCGATAGCTTCTCACTGAAATATGCAATAGGACGCCCCCTCTGACTCAACACCCCTCCAATCCCAACCTTAGATGCATCAGTATGTAGCTCAAACAACAACTGAAAATCTGGTAATTCTAAAATTGGTGCTGACGTCAAGAGTTCCTTGATTCGTTCAAAAGCAACCCATACTTCCTCTGACCATGAAAACTGTTTTCCCTTCATACAATCCGTAACAGGCGCCATCACACTACTAAAATGTGGAATAAACCTTCGATAAAATGAAGCTAATCCATGAAAACTTCTAACTTCTGTTATTGTTCTGGGTTGTGGCCAATTTCTGATTGCTTCAACTTTATTCTGATCCACCTGTATACCTCCTTCTGATACAACATATCCCAAAAATAAAACACTATGCGTCATGAACACGCATTTCTTCGTTGCAGCATAAAATTGTTCATGTCGCAGTATCATCAACACTTTTCTCAGATGTTGCAAGTGTTCTTCTGGGCTTCCACTGTATATCAGTATATCATCAAAATACACCACCACGAACTTCCCAATAAACGGTCTAAAGATCTGATTCATCACCCGCATAAACGTACTAGGTGCACTCGAAAGACCAAACGGCATAACCAGCCATTCATACAACCCCTCCCATGTCTTGAACGTTGTTTTCCATTCATCACCTGGTCTAATTCGAATTTGATGATAACCGCTCTTCAGATCAATCTTGGAAAATATAGTAGCTCCATTCAACTGGTCTAGCAAATCATCCAATCTAGGCATAGGAAACCTGTATCGGACAGTAATCTTGTTCAATGCCTGACTATCGGTACACATCCTCCATGTTACATACTTCTTCGGCACCAACAATGCTGGTACTGCACATGGGCTGAGACTCTCCTGAACACGCCCTTGCTCAAGCAACTCTTCCACTTGCCTTCTCAACTCCTCATGTTCTTTCGGACTCATACGATAATGTTGCCTATGCGGTAAAACAACACCTGGCACTAGATCAATTTGATGTTGTATGTCTCTCAACGGTGGCAATTCTTTTGGCAACTCTTTAGGGAATACATCTTCAAATTCTTCCAGCACTGGCTTTACTTCTTCAGGAACTTCCACCACTTCACTACTCTCACATCCAATCAACAAAAACATTTCAGGTTCCTCCTCCACTTCTTTAACAAACTCTTTCAAAGTCAAAAGAGTCTTTAATTCTTCAATCTCCTCCAACTTGTTTTCTTCTTGTTGTCGTTTCTTAGGAACTAAAGTGATTTTTGTGCCTTCAAACATGAAACTGTATCTATTGGTACGACCGTCATGTTGCACAGCCCTATCATACTGCCACGGTCTCCCCAACAACAGATGACATACATCTATATCCACAACATCACACCAAATTTCATCTTTATATTTCTTCCCAATCGAAAAATTCACACAAGGCCTTCGACAAACCTTCACTTCACCACCCTTCCTCAACCAAGCTAACTTGTAAGGTTTTGGATGCTTCTCTGTTTTCAATGCTAACTTCTTCACAGCCTCTGTATATATATATATTATCACAACTGCCCGCATCTATAACAAACTTGCAAACCTTCCCCAGAATAGTGCACGTCGATTGAAAAATATTACTCCTCAACCAACTTGAATCATCCTCTTGCTTTGGCGTCAAACACGACCTCCTCATCATCAAATTACAACCCTCATCTCTCGACAATTCTTCTTCCTCCTCAACATATGGTGAATTGGAACATTCAGCTTCTGCATCCGTATCTTCAATCTCAGCAATCATCGCCCGCTTCTTTGGTTTTAGACATTCATTGCTCTTGTGACCAAATTCTTGACAATTAAAGCACTTGATACTATTGTTGGCCTTGGTCTTTACAACCTCATTGACAACCGTTTTAGTAACAGCTTTTGAAACAGTAGTATTGCCACTAGTTCCCTTCACTTGATTATTGGAATTTGTAAACACACCACCTCCTCTTCTGCCTTGCTTCTCCCAAGCTAACGCCTTCTGGTGTGCTTCTGCAACAGATCTCGGATCAAACATATTTACCATATCTTGAATCTGCATTCTCAACCCTCCAACAAATCTAGCGGTCAACTGTTCTTCCATCTCCATGATGTCATTTCGAGCAATTAGTTGATAAAACTCATCAGCATAATCATTAACAGTCTTTGTCCCCTGCCTTAGATTTTGTAAAGGTTGATACATAAGAGATTGATAATTGTAAGTTAAGAAAGTAGCTTTCATTAACTTCTTCATCTTTCCCCATGAAACAATCTTTGACTTCCCCATCCGTTCTCATGTAAGTTTTGTCTGTTGCCACCACGCCATGGCTCTCCCTCTTAAACGAGTAGCAATCAACTTCACTCTACGTTTTTCCGAAACCTCCTTGAAATCAAAGATCTCTTCGACATTAGATAACCAATTTAGAAATTCTTCAGCCTGCATATCACCCTTAAACTCTGGAATTTCAATTTTCATTCCGGACTCCCATTTGTGATCATACTCTAAATGATTTCTTCATTGGCTTCGATGTCGACTATGAACACTACCACCATCAAAATCCTCATCAAAATCTGATGCATATCGATGTCGTTCATGACCACCAATATCTTGACCACCATTTCTACCACCAATATTTCTTCGATCTGCATTCCTCCGATTTCGTTCATCAACATTTCTATCACGATCATCAACATTTCTACGATCATGATCTTCTCTTCTCTCCCTATCTGAATGTGGTGAAACTCTATTTCCCCCATGACTCGATTCAGGTGAAACTCTTCTTATACTTTGATTCATTTCAAGCATCATTCTCTCTAATCGACCAATCCCTTCATTCAACTTCTCAGTGAAACTCTCGTTGATTCGTTGCTCCATTTCATCGGCCTCTTCTCTTCCATATAAAGCATTAATATTGCAATTACGTTGAGCTCGTCTCGGTGGCATGATTAAACTTCAAATAGGTTCAAAAAATTCAAACACTTTCCGAACTTTGATCCAAAACGATATGGATCGAAAACTCCAAACTTGTTGCAACTTCACGATGAACACCAAACTTCTCAACAATTACAAATCTGAACTCCAAACTGCAAATTTTCAAAACCCAATTCTCCAAATGATGCAAACTTCTTGCGATCTAGCTTTGATACCAAACTGACGCAGCGTAGGAAACTAATTCGATGATGTAAATCGAATCCGTCTAGGATCTCACACGATTAGCGGAAATAATCGGTGAATCGATGATAAATCGATGAATTTAAGAATACCGTAAGCCCAAATCCGTTGATCACGAAGATACCAGACTTTAGCAATCTTCGACACGTTGATCGCGCACGATACCGTGAGAGAAGATCTTCAATTCTTCGAACGTTGATCAAGCGCACTTGATTCCATGAATTGGCTTCAACAATCGTTGATTCGAGCGCACTCGAATGCCGAAAGTGGAGATATGAGATAACACTCAACTACCAATTTAAATGGAGGCACAAAGCACAAACCAAATTTTATTCAAATTTAAACAACCTTTTACAAATGAACACACATCCCTATTTATAGGGTTACAACTCACACTAGGTCGTTCACGACCTAACACCGCGCGATCTGCAACCTAATACAGAAGCACACGACTTAACAACAAAACGCAATACAACACATATTCGACCTAAAGTACAACTCACGCGACCTAAAATCAACGACCTAAACAAAACAATTAGCAACTTAAGGAATTTGCAGTGACTTTACTTCGTTCACGACCTAAAAAGAGAACGACACCGAGCTAGAGAGGAGCGGCATGTATTCCCTTCTTGATCGCGACCTAGGGTTTCATGGCTTAGGCTTAAGTCGCTCGCGACTTGCTGGAATTGCCTTGCGACATACGATGTTGAAGTCAGGAAGCTCGCGCCTTAGGGTTTGCCGCGAGCCAAGGCGGAGCAACCTAGTGTTTCGCGACCTACTCGCGCGCGACCTAGGCTTTGACGCGGTGGGGAATAGGTCGTTCGCGACCTTCGGTGCTTCGCGACCTAGAGTTGCACGATTGAAGAGAACGGCTCGCGACCTACTGATTTGCGATTCAAGGAAGCGGCCGCGACCTATCGAGGTAAGCGCTTCATCACAACCTTATAGAAGTAATGACTTTCGACTATTAGGCCCTCGGAGATAACAAGAAACGCAAACTCAATGAACATCAAAGTCAATCAAAATATTCTCCAGCCATCGGTTCTTACGAGAGAATACAGACAAGCTCGCAGCAAGTCTCAAATATCATAGATAAATAGCACGCAATTATCTCTGGTTGGGCTAACTCAAATGACATATTAACAGATTGCCAGTCTCTAATGTCATATGATCATCATCGATAATGAGGTGATAATATCAAATGTCTCATATATAATGGATCTACCTAAATAGTCTAATGGGAGACTGACATGCCATAGCACTACTCTATGAAATGCTAATGACCACCACCTATTTCCTACAGTCCCTTAGTTACTCCCAGAAGTTTGACACCAATATCCACCCACATTTCGTAAACACGTTACCAGACTATGTTGAGCATCGGTCACAATTCTACTTGCCCTTGCTAATGGACTATTGGTCTTTAAGTGTCATCTGGACAATGGCTCGAATGAGAGCATAACTCTCAGCCTATAAACTTATCAGGATGACATCATGGATCTAGGGCATTACCCTACAATCAAGACCTCTATGATGGATACTAGCCTATTTGGCAAGTCATAATCACATGCTCTACATAGTGGCGTAAACCCAATGATGTAGATTCCAAACAATACTCTTGACTAGATAAGTACTAATGACAGTAACTATACTCTTGATTCTTGAAGTCCTGATGAGAGTGATTGCTTTCGACTATACGGGTCCTAATGAGAACATCTTTATAACAAATTCTTGACTACTAGCCCTAATAGTAGATAATGATACTCGACTATTTAGTCTTTAGATAAGAAAAAAATACTCTCAATGAAGGTATTCCTAATAAGAGTAGTAATAGAATTCTTGACTCTATAAGTTCAATAAGGGCGTCATAACATAATAATTCATTGGCTGCTAGCCCTAAGAAATAAATGATAATATACTCGGCTAGTTTGTACTAAGAGGATGAATCTATAAATTCCAACATAACTCCAACTTGTAGCCATTGAAGAGTAACATAACTCTTGACTACCAAGCTCCAAGGAGCCACCTCTAAAAGATATCGCAAATTCCTAACCTATCTCTATAATATAATAGAATATCCATAATATAAATCATGGAGCGAATCGTGTTCCCCGAATCGAATTACATCAAACTCTGACCATTCATATAGTACATACAACATATAAGTAAAATACATAAATCAAAATGCAATCAGACAGCGTCTTCTTTGTATTTTGATGATCCAACATACACAAAATCAAATCCAAAATCATATCTAATATTACAACAATCAATTCAATATTCCAAACAAACAATTCGAACAAGCAATTCAGCCAATAAGCGAGATAATTATCTATCATGCAATATGAAATAAATATAGATGTGACTTTAGAAACTCACCTTAAGCAATATCCAAACATCTTCCATTTTCGCTTCAGCCAATAACAAATACCCAAACAATTTCTTCCCAAACCCTTGCACCTTGATTGCTTAATCGCTAACACCAGCCGCCAATTGCATCATCCTCCCAAACACACACATACAACTTCACACCTCTACCTTCAGCACCACATCACAGCTAACTACCATATGCACTTCTCCATCGTCGTCTACTCACATCCATGTGACCTTAAAGTCACGATGCCTCTAGCCACCCATGGCTTCATCATCATGCCTTCCTTACGCTCGCGTCGATCGTTGCTGATTGGCATGCAATGCCTCGTGCAATTCTTTTTTTTGTGAATTTGGATTCATGAATTCTAGAGTTTTTGAGGCTTAAGGTTTGGGTATGGAAACATTAGGGTTTGGGTTAGGGGATTGGGTAAAGGAAAAGGAATGAGCACTTTAAATGGGCTTGGGTTTTCGTAATGAGATCTTTTAATTTAATAAACTTTTTAATTTATTTGTAAATAAATTTCAATTAAATGTATATTATTTTACACTTCGTTGTACAAAATATTTCGATAATGGACAATTTTGTTCACTTTAATGCTCGCAATGATTTTAATATGGGATTCAAACCGTAAATCGCAATATTTAAATTTTGGATCGAAACAGGATTGAATTGTAGATCATAGATCCAATGAGATTCAAATCATAAATTGTTAAACACAAATTTTGAATCAAAACAAGATTCAAACTATAAATCGTTGATTTTTACTATAAATATACATTGCATGCTTATTATATGTTGATTTTTTTCAATGAAAATATATTAACACTATGTTTTTTCTACTTGTAAGTCACTAATGACATTATAAGATTACAGGCATGCATGAGTGAATTATTTATATTGTGCACTTAATGATGTAACAAATAGTTGTTGATAATCACTATCTATTCTTTTGTATGTTGTGTAATGTAACTAGTAATTTTGTTTTCTTTTGTGAGGATTAATAATCATATTTCAAGCTAGTTAATTGCATTAGTAAAGAAAATAGATTCATATTGAATACTTAGTGTGAAATGAAATGCATACTACAAAAGATGGATATAAAGCAAGTAAAAACAACAAAATAACCACAATCTCTACTTATAAGCATCCTCATTCCTAGCACTTCCTTCACCATTATTTCCATCTTAATTTCTAATATCCTTTTCATTAAGTTCATCATCAGTTAAGTAAGCATAGTCGAATTCTTCCTCATCATCTTCTTCGACTAGGATATCCTTTTTCTTTCCTTTTCCCTTCATATCGCTACCTTTATATTGGGTGTTTCTTGGACCTAATAAATAGTAGATACACCAAAATATTTCTTAAAATAAATTTGTGAACTTAATTAAGAAGTTATGTAGTTTAGGCATTCCAATTTAAAATTACTATGTTTCCTTTTCTTTGGAATTTTTCGACTTGCCTCTCCTTCTTGAGTTTTAAAACACTCGTGCATATCCATCCAACTAGCATCAATGGGTAAGATCGGATCTTCTTGTTTACATATCCATTCATTGTCACTATCTAAATCCAAAAGGCACATAGGATCAAGTCAATCTTTTGCCTTTCTTTTTCATATCTAAGATTAAGTTGAAATTGTGCTTTACAAAAACAAAAGTATTAAGTGTTTTTTACTCTAAACGACTGTGTCTTTTAGTTTGAACATGTAGTTGCACTTCAATAATAGAATGTTAAAATGGCCAAAAAATAAGTTATATTACATTATTGTATTTATAACCGATCAAATGTATTCCAATTACACTCACAATCGGTAGAATTACATGTCAAACTCAAAACTCTTATAGCAACTTTTTGCAACTCCGAGCACTCACCACCATAGCTCTCCCACCATAAAGCTATCCATTTGGATCATTTATAAACGTTAGATACATATTACAAGTCATACAAAAAAGTTTATATGATATATAAAGTAAATACATTTGAAAAAATAATTGAGTATAAATCTTACCGGGTTGTTTGGGCACGCGACTAGCAATGAACTTTGCTATCCCAAACTCGTCTTCTCCTAAGAAATAAATATCAAGTTGTCGGATAATGATAGGTCTTTATTTTTTGCTTTGGACCAGTCTTTCAATTGTGTCATATAATCATTTTTCCACCTCCATATCCATCGAATATCATCATATTTATACTTTGGATTTAAAAACATTCCGGTCGCATGCAAGAGCATATAAAGTTGTGCATTCCATCTTTTGTCTTTGATATCCCATAAATCCTTATATCGAGACTCAACATTATCAAAATTTTATGCAATTTTTCCTTTGGCTTGGTCCATAACTTTATAAATATAACCCATTGCCGTTTTTGCATCCCCATCCACTAATCGAAGTATCTTAACTAATGGAATAGTGCTTTTCAAGCAATATTTTATGCCATCCTAAAATACTTTTTTAGCTAAATTAATATCGTAAACCTCAATTCACTCAATCATTCTAGCAAATCGAAAATCCTCCCATTTGCTTGAATTAAACATTTTTCGCAAACCCCTACGGTTTTCCAACACACTTTTCAAGGTTAAATATTGTGTTGCAAATCCAATGACCGCTAGTCTTGTTAAGTCTCTCCCCTTTGTGTACTTTCTCATAAGGTTTAGAAGCCAACTGTGCTTATAAATAAATTGTGTCACTTTTTTGCATAATTCACAATTTCAAGATGAGTAGGATATTCACCAATATCTTAATATAAAATCTAGGCAATGAGCCGTACATGGAGATCAAAATAACTCTCTTTTCTCCCTTTTCAACATTTCTCCTACTTTTGAAGGTGTGTAAGATATGCGGCTAGTAAACCCTTAGGATTGTGTAATATGGAATATTATATTAATGCAGAATTAAAAACTAGATAGTAAATAATAGTAATAAAGCAAATGAAATAAGCACACCAGGATTTTTTATATTGGTTCGAAGTTCTCGTTCTACGTCTAGTCCCAGACTACACTCTGGATTTAAACTCTATAAACTCTTCTCTTAACCCGGAGGAATATGTATACAATAATTGAGCAGACGAACATGATTTTTCCACCTCAAACAGCCGAAGGGGACTTTTACCGCCTGAACAACCGAACATGACTTCTACTGGTACAAGTATATAGTTGACGCTTGTGTTCTGATTAACACGGATATGTCCTTAATAGTACACCCTTCCTATAATCAAATCCTCAAGTATATATTGTGTGTGAAGATATGAAAGGAAGATATTGCTTAGAATTGAAGATTACATTAATTAGTCTAGAGATTTAAGCAATATATAAATTATGATTGCTTTTAGATTGCAGAGATAGATAGTTAGAAAATATAGCAAGAAACCAACATAAAATTCAGTGATTTGGGAAGTGATTCTATTGTGTTTATATAGTGAACAAATAGTTACAACTATTTACAAAAAGTTTGAATCAAAAGTTGCAGCCATATCTCTTCAATTGGAATCGAAACTCTTTGCAATTTGAAGTGACTCTTGAAGAAAAATAGCCGTTAAAGCCGGTCAGTGGACTGAGAAAATCGACTAGTCAATTGAATGTTCAAAAACAATGTAAAAATGATGCATATCTTTGCACTGAACAGGTTCAATCGACCGACCTGGTCGTCAGTGCACAGTTTGCACGTATTTTAAAAAAATTGAACTTTAAAACTACTTTGAATATGTGCAAACTACTTGGGATAGATTTTAACTATTATAAACCATATCTAAGACTAAAACTTCAGTAAATAATCATACTATACTTAGATTTGTAATCTCAACTTCTTTGTAGTTTAATAGCTTGCACATCTCATTCTCTTTTTGTCGCTTGATCGTATAGTCTCATCACTGATTGTTTAAGCCTTTTGTCATGAATCAAAACTTATGATTCAACATTCTTCTCCTTTTTGATTGATACAACCATGCTATATGTTAAGAATTATATACCGGAAGTTATATATTTCTCCCCTGAATATGTGGCGACATATCTTTATCATCTATAAAAAGGAAATAAACAACTATACAATATGTTATCACATAAGCATTGTGAACTAACAACATATTAAATAACAATCGCAAAGATTTTTTTTTTTTCAAATTCTACCAGGCTATTTATACAAGACCATCAACATCAAAGAAATTAAAAGAGAGTACCTTACTACCGCCATCATGAATTACCGTCATCACTCATTAGAGACTGAATCTATTTCTTCTTCCTCTTCTTTTTACGCTAGTTTTTTACCTCGTGAAGAGCTTTTCACATATTGTCTACCACCACCATTTTCACTAGTGTTGGAACTTGTATGTTCTTCAGATGTATACCAAGTAAAATGAGGTGCCGGGCGTTTTTCTAGATTACGATGTGAAAGTTCTGTAGTGGTCAAGGAGGAACAAGAGATTGCATCCCATAGAATCCTAAAAAATCTTTTGATCTTGTCAAACTTCCTGTCAATCTTCTTGTTGACATTCTTAATGCGAGAATTCAAATTTACTTGATTACGTGCAATGAGATCGACGGACTCTTGGGTGCTTTGGGATGGTGTGGTGGTGTGTAACGACCCTGAATTCCGACCCAATTTAAAATTTTAAATCCATCGTTATAATATAAAATTTTTGAAACTTATATACCATCTCAGTTAACGTCCAAACTTTATTTATAAGATGCATCCAGTTAGTTATGAATATAGAAAAAGCTTCGTCGCAAAATATTGCAGTAAATTTCGTTCGTGTTTTACTGTATATCAGTTCATTTTAAGCTGCGTAAAATTTATCATTCAAATCCATATATTTTTACACAGTAATGTTGTAAAAATTTATCTGATCAAGACGTCGTAATTTGTTTCGTCAAATGCCGTCATCACCTGTTCCATTTAAATTGTTTTGTAAACCGAACAATTTATTCGGCGTAAAATTCGAGTTTTTATAAAATGGTCGTATCACAATTATCTGTGTACCGTTGGAAGCGCTTCGTCGCACTGATAAAAACGGTGTATTCATTCGTGAAAATTGGAGTCCGACGTAAAAATAGTCGCGTTAATTTAACCGTTCCGGACGAACCGGTTAAACCATTCTCAGTCCAAAATCTTTAGCCCGTATCCACTTGAAATTTGAAAAAAAATATCTCAGCTGGTGTAATAAATGGGTCAATTGGAAGTTGGGGATAACATTGGGAAATGAAGTGACGTATCGGGTTACAAAGCAACATTTATTCTCATCTAAAAATTTATAAAGTTAATACGAAACAACACTGTTTCATTCTCTTTCAAACTCTCCAGGTACTTCACCCCTCCTCCTTCCTTCTTCCTTATTCTTTGTTTTCTTTATGTAAATAAAAAACATGGCCGAAACAAAAAGAGCACGCACCCTCCTCCTTCACTTCACCTCAGCCCACATGCAACTCACTACTCCGATGCCTTCCCTTGTCGAACCACCCTGGCCACTCGCCGAACCCCTTCCCCTCTCCATTCGCCTCTGCTCACCTGCATCCCCAACTAGCACCGCACCAAGTTGCGAGCGAGCTTCCACCTGAACCACCAACGTCCCCGACCATCTCCTCATTCCCTTCTCTAACCCAGTCAACCTCGCCTTATCGACCACGGCCCACATACATCGACAACCGAGTCATCCCTTACCCCTCACGCCACCACATGTTCCATGCGCGAGCGTGTGTGCGTGCATGTATTGGGTGCGTGTGCGTGCCGTGTGAGTATACGTGCATGTGTAAGTGTTGCAGCATGCAGAAGGAGGGGGAGAAAGATGAAACTGTGTATGGTGTTGTGTGTGTGGAAGTGTATGGGTGCTTGCATGTTGTGTGCGTGAGTATAAAATGGGTCTCGGTTTTGAAATGCATTTTTTTATGAGTCTCGGTCCCGTTTTTATATATATAAAAAAAGAACGGTTTTGTTTTATAAAAGATGAGGTATGGACAGGGGTATACGGTGGAAAGTAATGTGTATGGAGTTGAAATGATTGCCGAAAGAATGTGTAACAACCCGCATATTTATCGATTTTATATTTAAATATTTTATTTAAATATTTTATCGTTCGTCGGATTTTGGTCCGAAAACCTACTTTTTGCAAACAGCCGAATTAGGACTCGAGACCACCTCCATTGAGTTCAAAATGACGTTTGCGACCTTTTTGAGTATAAGCTTCGATATGTTTGGAGAAAGTTGAATTTTTCTACTTTTTGCTTAGGGTTTTGGTTTGGGCTGAGCCAATTAACCACTTACTAACTCCGTCCCAATCCCCCTCTCCTCTTCATTACTTCATTCCAACTCCTTAAACTCAAGCTTTTATGTTAATGAAGGGTGGAAGAGGAAATTAAAACTCCAAGCCCTAGCTTCCTTTGCAAATCCAAGTTCTTGCTCCAAAATCAAAGAGAACCCCTTGGTAAGCATCTCCTTCACCTTCTCCAACTCTTTCTCCATTCAATTTCAGAAATTTCCTAAACCTAATTTAGGGAATGTTTCTCTTTTAAGCTTAGATTCAAGCTTCTAGTGTTGAGATTGAAGAGTGCTTGTTCTTGCCATTGCTTTCAAGCTTCTTCTTGTTCGATTTTGTGGAAAGGTGAGATTTTTATCTCACATATATGACTATAATTATCTTTGGTTGTTGGGTATGAATTCCTAACACTTCTTCATGTGCATTTGCTCTTGATTTGGATTGGTTTTGTGAATATTCTAATTTTTGGGTTTTTAAGTCAAATTTGTGTGAAAATCCTTTTATGGATGTTTGATCATGCTTTTAGTGATGCACCGAGGAGCATATAGGGCCGGGTTGCCGATTGGCATAAACCCTTAGAGCCAATGTTCGTCCGGTTGCATTTTGGAAGAATTTGCTCTTCATTTGAATAGGTTGAAAAATAGCCCAGGCATGATTCAGTCGACTGAAAACTCTGTTCAGTCGACTGAACCTGGAACCCGAAAGTTTCCAGGCATGATTCAGTCGACTGAAATCTTCTGCACAGTCGGCTGAACCTGGAAACAGAAAGTTTCCTGAACCTGGAAAATTTCCAAGTACAGGGTCAGTCGACTGAAAACTCTGTTCAGTCGACTGAACCTGCTGTTTGAGTCCAATTTGCCTTTTTGGATTGAATTTTCAATTTAAATCGATTCGTGATGATCCTATTTGTTGTTATCATTTATTATGACCTTGATGACTCCTTTTTAGGGATTTTTGAATATCCATTTCGATGGATTCTCTATCGGTTTCTTTGGATTTTATTCACATCTTCGTATGTGAATTTTAGTGATCAATTGTTCTTACAATCTTCTTTGTGATTTGTCACTTTAAAAATATAAAGGTTTTCTATACTAGTAGTAAATATCAAAACTCTTTCCTCAAACGATTTCAATGCTATTTTAATACCAAATTCGTTTATAAAACCGTTTTTCCAATCTATTAGTATATATAAACCTTTACCTCACTCGTATGAGAAATCTAATTAAACGACTTAGTAAAACAAGTGGTATGAAACGCTTGCGTTCACTTTGTTGGTTAATTCTTAGACTTGTTCGATTGAAACTCTTGTGACAATTTCCTAGTGGAAATTTACAGTTTGTTCGTAAATATTTAAGTTAAGCAAGTGGTTATGGGACATGAAGCTAAACTCATATATTTACTAGCTTAGTGTAATTGACACTTCTCGTTGATCATGATGATCATCTTTATGATTTAGACTAGCAATGTGCGATGTCTCTTTGTCTGCGAGGGAGACTAAACCCCGTTTTGTGGAGTTTCGACTCAATTTGTGATGGGGTAGCAACCCATGGTCTTCGGGCCGTTTGTGGAGCTTCGGCTCAATTTGTGATGGTTAGCGACCATGGAATTAGCGTTCCGTTTGTGATGCACGTGTTGGTGAGCTTTATGCTCCCGTTTGTGATAGGCCTCCCCCCTTTGTGATTTCTGGATTTCTTGTGTAGATTTCTAGAATTTGCGTTTCACCAATTTCTCGTGATTTCCATTGATAAGTCTTATCAATATTTGTGCATTGGTGAATTTGTGTGTCATTGACTTTTGTGATTGACGTTGATATTATCGTCAATATTTGTGGTTTGGTGAACAAAATAAGGAGTATGACGTTTCTTTGATTCTTGTGTAGACTTGGTGATATTGATTAATCTCTTGTTGATTTTCAACTACGTATATATATCACAGCTTGGCATAGTGATTATTATGTGTTTAGTCATATCTCTTATTCTATATCGTTTCACCTGATATTTATAGCTAGACTGATCCGTTTATTATTTTCTTATTAAATAATACTCGGGTCAGACCGAGATGTTACAGGTGCTTCTGTTTGACTTCTCTCTTGGGATTGATTCCTCTGACTTTTGGTTAACTACTTCGATTAGTAGTTTTTGTTGTATACATTTGAGATATAGACTCTATAATGTATACTTATTCTTTTATGTAGTTCATGTAACTATTATTTTGTGATATTGTGGATCTTTTTAGACCACTACTCTGTTATACACTTTCATGTGTAATATTCATATCTATTTCCGCCTTTGTGATATGAATTGTCTGTGACTGATTTGTGTTATGTTTATTTCTATATTTGTTTCCGAAGACCTTTATAGCCACTGTGTAGTAGCTTTGAGTTTGTGTCGGTATGTCGGATTTCCTCTTGAGATGAAAAGTTATATTTTTATCCGGCATATCGGTATTCGCACAAAGCAATTATACAGATGGTCGCTCCTCAACAGCCTTATTCTCCGTGCTAGTTGACAGCATTCACAGTAATGTTCTTGGCTAGCGTGGGTATAGAGGTGGGGCGTCACAGCTTGGTATCAGAGCCAAACTTCGGAACAATGTAGAATAATTTAACAAGGATCATCGTCCTAAGTCCATCTTAGGAGTCGTGCTTTAGGATTTTATTCGGGTCTTCGTACCGTCCTATCCTATTTTCTTTTACGATTCCTTGTTTTATCAATCAAGTTTGATTGAAATTTATTTTGAGAATAACTTTTTCCTCTTCTTTCTTTCTTTCTTAAAGAAGAGAAATGGTTAGACCAGGCCGTCCTAGCGCCGGTCAATCTAGTGCTACTCCCCAGGATGGAGTATTTATGTCTGCCCAGCAGCTTCTAGATCTTGTTAAGACCGCTCAAGCAGCCGGTCCCAATCCAGAGCCTACTCATCCTAGATCCGGTTTTGCACGCTTGTGCCGAGACTATACCGATTTGGGTGGAAGGTCATTCACGGGATCCGAGAGTGTTATAGAAATTCAAGCTTGGCTCAAATCATGTGATCGCATCTTTTCTCGCATGAACCTTATTGATCTACATCGAGTCCAAGTGGCTTCTAGCATGCTCCAAGAAAGAGCATTAGATTGGTATGAGCTTTTAATTTCTGAAATTGTTGAGGCGGATCTCACTTGGGAGCAATTCCGGGAAAGATTCGAATCGAAATTTGTGCCGGAGGCTGAAAAGGTAACTTTAGCCCGACGTTTTATTGACCTTGTTCAAGGTAAATCTTCTGTGACAGACTACGTCGCATCTTTCGAATCTCTCTCTGAGTACGGGGTCGAGTATATTAATACCCCGATGAAGAAAAATCAGAGATTTGTCTATGGCTTGAACAAGAATCTTAAGAAGCCATTACTTCTGAAACTTGAGGTTTCATTTGATCAGCTTATTGATATCGCTCTTCGTCTTGAAGAGGCCGATAATGAAGGTGATGTTGAAGTTGTGCGTGCCCAACAGAACTTCAATAACTCGAAGAGGCCTATCAAATTCAAAGGCCCCGATTCTAATAAGAAAGGGAAGCAACAAACTCTGGTAGCAAAAGTTCCTACCTCTAGTCGTGGACGATGCTACAATTGTGGTTCCACAGACCACCAAGTAAAGGAGTGCCCGAAACCCCTCTTTTGCCGTTATTGCAAAGGTTCGGGTCATCTTTTATCTTCGTGTCCTAAGCTTCCAAGCAAGTGAGAAGGAAAGCTGCAACTTTTGGTCAAGGTATTTTCATTCAATTCTCGATGGCATTGTTTTAATTCGTGAACTTTCTATTTGAGTTCCTTTTGATATGGGTTTCATCTCATTAATTTTTATATCAAAAGAACTTGTTGATTCTTTTCTTTGAATATTTTGGGCTTGTTGACTTCATTGAGAATTGCGAATCCGGATGGTAGATCCGCAACACTCAATTTGCTTTTGTTTAGATGTCGAGATTGTTTTATGTGACTTTTCTTTCCGAGCCGATATTTTTGCTTTGGCTTCGGAATTGACCTTTCTGTAAGGATTGGCTTAATCATTGTGAAGCCCATATCCTATTTTTCCGAGTGGATTATTCATATTCGACATTTTCAATCTGTTAAGCAGATTTCTATTTTTCTTTGTGATTCCGATTTCAAATTTTTAGTGGAATCATTTTATTCCTTAAGCCCACTTATAAGGAAAGTGTTATTTCTCTCATTCATGTAGTTTGAGAAATTTTCCAGTATTTTTGAGTTTGTCTTAGGATTATCACCTAAGAAATCTTTTGTGTGGTGTTAAGGTCTTTTCAGTTTGACTTTACCACCGGTTTTCGTTTGCTACGAGTTGCGGAAATTAGCATTCCACTTACCACATTCCGCACTCGTTATGATTCTTATGAATGAATTATTATGTCATTCAATTTGTCCAGCTCATTTCATCCATTTTATAAATCGAATATTCTATGAATATTTCGATGAGACCATTCTTGTATTTATTGATTTTGGATGAAAATAGTAATTTAAAATTTTGCAAATCTTTTTCATAAGATTTATTTATAAGTAAAACTGGATTTTGCTCTTAAAACGAGCAAAGAATATCCTTAAAACTTTTTAAGAGATTTATTTATCCTAGAAAAGATGACTTTGTGATTGTTTTGCCCGTTGAGTGCTTTAAGAATTTTGGTCGATGCGCTTGATCAACGTTATCGATAGGAATTTCCTAAACGCTTTGATGAGACAGTCAGACACGATATATATTGACTTGTAAAAATGAAATTTTTTGTAGAAAGATTATTACATAAAAGTAAAAATGTAATTTTGGAAGTTTTAACTTTTCGGGAAAGAGAATTATTTAAAAGAACCCTTCCTTTCAATACTCTTATTCTTGTGATTCCTGAAGGGGAACCAAGACTTTGCTATTTGTACCGATACTAGTCGTATTGGTTTGGAATGCCATTCTCTTGCCATAGAGAACGTGCTATCTCTTATGCTTCTAAATCATTATAATTTATCGAGACTACATATGCCACTCATGATCTAGTGCTCTCGGCTATTGTTTTTGCTTTTGGAATTTGACATCATCATTTTTGGATGAGAAATTTGTTCTCTATCTCGATCATAAATCTTTGGAATAATTATTTTCTCATAAGGAACTTCATGTTGACTCGAGTTCCTAGCATCTTATGATCTTGATATTCTTTTTATTCCCGAAAAGGAAAATCGTGTTGCCAATACGTTTTGTCGTAGGCAACAAGTGTTGATTCTTTGATGTTGTCTGAATGGAATTATTTTCCTATCAAGTTCATCGGACGTTTTGGTATACTTCGTTTTATTGAGCTTTATCTCATTCCTTTTAAGGACTAGCGTCCGATGTCCTTTTATTGTGTTCGGTTCATTGGACGTACCGTTTTTGTACTACGTCAGTGTTCCGAATTATTTGCTTTTGATTCATCGGATGTACCGTTTGTACTACATCGATGTCTTTTCTTTTGATTCATCGGATGTACCGTTGTACTACCTCGATGTCTTTGCTTTTGATTCATCGGATGTACCGTTGTACTACATCGATGTATTTGCTATTTGATTCATTGGATGTACCATTGTACTACATCGATGTCTTTGCTATTTGATTCATCGGATGTACCGTTTGTACTACATCGATGTCTTTTCTTTTGATTCATCGGATGTACCGTTGTACTACATCGATGTCTTTGCTATTTGATTCATCGGATGTACCATTGTACTACATCGATGTCTTTTTTTTTGATTCATCGGATGTACCATTTGTACTACATCGATGTCTTTGCTTTGGTTCATTGGGCGCACCGTTTTTGTACCACGCTGATGTCCCAAATTGTTTGAGTTTCTAGTTTTTCGGGCGTACCGTTTTTGTACTACGCCGTTGCACCGGCTCAATTTTCTACTATTCTTGACGTTCCCCACGTCTTTTATCTACGGAAATGCCTTAGGGATTCCGGTTTTCATTCTTGAGCCCGGTAATATTGTGGAAATTGAAGTTTCACCAGATTTCTTGCTAACTCTTTTGTGCACTTTATGGTAAACTTCCTATTTCAAATTTTCTTTTGTGTTAATATGCTTCTATGGTTGTTACTTCTTATATTTCCTTCTTACTTATTGCGAGGGCGCAATTTCTTTAAGGAGGGGAGTCTGTAACAACCCGCATATTTATCGATTTTATATTTAAATATTTTATCGTTCGTCGGATTTTGGTCCGAAAACCTACTTTTTGCAAACAACCGAATTAGGATTCGAGACCACCTCCATTGAGTTCAAAATGACGTTTGCGACCTTTTTGAGTATAAGCTTCGATATGTTTGGAGAAAGTTGAATTTTGCTACTTTTTGCTTAGGGTTTTGGTTTGGGCTGAGCCAATTAACCACTTACTAACTCAGTCCCAATCCCCTTCTCCTCTTCATTACTTCATTCCAACTCCTTAAACTCAAGCTTTTATGTTAATGGAGGGTGGAAGAGGAAATTAAAACTCCAAGCCCTAGCTTCCTTTGCAAATCCAAGTTCTTGCTCCAAAATCAAAGAGAACCCCTTGGTAAGCATCTCCTTCACCAACTCTTTCTCCATTCAATTTCAGAAATTTCCTAAACCTAATTTAGGGAATGTTTCTCTTTTAAGCTTAGATTCAAGCTTCTAGTGTTGAGATTGAAGAGTGCTTGTTCTTGCCATTGCTTTCAAGCTTCTTCTTGTTCGATTTTATGGAAAGGTGAGATTTTTATCTCACATCTATGACTATAATTATCTTTGGTTGTTGGGTATGAATTCCTAACACTTCTTCATGTGCATTTGCTCTTGATTTGGATTGGTTTTGTGAATATTCCAATTTTTGGGTTTTTAAGTCAAATTTGTGTGAAAATCCTTTTATGGATGTTTGATCATGCTTTTAGTGATGCACCGAGGAGCATATAGGGCCCGGTTGCCGATTGGCATAAACCCTTAGAGCCAATGTTCGTCCGGTTTCATTTTGGAAGAATTTGCTCTTCATTTGAATAGGCTGAAAAACAGCCCAGGCATGATTCAGTCGACTGAAAACTCTGTTCAGTCGACCGAACCTGGAACCCGAAAGTTTCCAGGCATGATTCAGTCGACTGAAATCTTCTGCACAGTCGACTGAACCTGGAAACAGAAAGTTTCCTGAACCTGGAAAATTTTCAGGTACAGGGTCAGTTGACTGAAAACTCTGTTCAGTCGACTGAACCTGCTGTTTGAGTCCAATTTGCCTTTTTGGATTGAATTTCCAATTTAAATAGATTCGTGATGATCCTATTTGTTGTTATCATTTATTATGACCTTGATGACTCATTTTTAGGGATTTTTGAATATCCATTTCGATGGATTCTCTATCGGTTTCTTTGGATTTTATTCACATCTTCGTATGTGAATTTTAGTGATCGATTATTCTTACAATCTTCTTTGTGATTTGTCACTTTAAAAATATAAAGGTTTTCTATACTAGTAGTAAATATCAAAACTCTTTCCTCAAACGATTTCAATACTATTTTAATACCAAATTCGTTTATAAAACCGTTTTTCCAATCTATTAGTATATATAAACCTTTACCTCACTCGTATGAGAAATCTAATTAAACGACTTATTAAAACAAGTGGTATGAAACTCTTGCGTTCACTTTGTTGGTTAATTCTTAGACTTGTTCGATTGAAACTCTTGTGACAATTTCCTAGTGGAAATTTACAGTTTGTTCGTAAATATTTAAGTTAAGCAAGTGGTTATGGGACATGAAGCTAAACTCATATATTTACTAGCTTAGTGTAATTGACACTTCTCGTTGATCATGACGATCATCTTTGTGATTTAGACTAGCAATGTGCGATGTCTCTTTGTCTGCGAGGGAGACTAAACCCCGTTTTGTGGAGTTTCGACTCAATTTGTGATGGGGTAGCAACCCATGGTCTTCGGGCCGTTTGTGGAGCTTCGGCTCAATTTGTGATGGTTAGCGACCATGGAATTAGCGTTCCGTTTGTGATGCACGTGTTGGTGAGCTTTATGCTCCCGTTTGTGATAGGCCTCCCCCCCTTTGTGATTTTCTGGATTTCTTGTGTAGATTTCTAGAATTTGTGTTTCACCAATTTTTCGTGATTTCCATTGATAAGTCTTATCAATATTTGTGCATTGGTGAATTTGTGTGTCATTGACTTTTGTGATTGACGTTGATATTATCGTCAATATTTGTGGTTTGGTGAACGAAATAAGGAGTATGACGTTTCTTTGATTCTTGTGTAGACTTGGTGATATTAATTAATCTCTTGTTGATTTTCAACTACTTATATATATCACAGCTTGGCATAGTGATTATTATGTGTTTAGTCATATCTCTTATTCTATATCGTTTCACCTGATATTTATAGCTAGACTGATCCGTTTATTATTTTCTTATTAAATAATACTCGGGTCAGACCGAGATGTTACAGGTGCTTCTGCTTGACTTCTCTCTTGGGATTGATTCCTCTGACTTTTGGTTAACTACTTAGATTAGTAGTTTTTGTTGTATACATTTGAGATATAGACTCCACAATGTATACTTATTCTTTTGTGTAGTTCATGTAACTATTATTTTGTGATATTGTGGATCTTTTTAGACCACTACTCTGTTATACACTTTCATGTGTAATATTCATATCTATTTCCGCCTTTGTGATATGAATTGTCTGTGACTGATTTGTGTTATGTTTATTTCTATATTTGTTTCCGAAGACCTTTATAGCCACTGTGTAGTAGCTTTGAGTTTGTGTCGGTATGTCGGATTTCCTCTTGAGATGAAAAGTTATATTTTTATCCGGCATATCGGTACTCGCACAAAGCAATTATACAGATGGTCGCTCCTCAACAGCCTTATTCTCCGTGCTAGTTGACAGCATTCACAGTAATGTTCTTGGCTAGCGTGGGTATAGAGGTGGGGCGTCACAGAATGAATATATGCACTGTATATATTTTGGTTACTGAATGAAATAGTAACCGCTTTTTTATCTTTCTTGTTGTGTGCATAAGCAACCGTTTAAGTTCTATTTGCAGCAGTATAAATCTCTCAACCTTCGTTCCTCTCTTCGTCATCGGTAAGCGCATCTATATAATTTTATAAATTATATATTAATGTTCATTTGAATTAATATTGTCTTTCTTTTGTCGATAATTACAGTGTCCGTTTGTTCGTATTGTACCGACTCCATTCGTGCTTCTTGGTGCTTCGCTGTCAATTTCTTTAACCACAGAAGGTGAATTAATTTTCACGACTTATATTCTTATACAAGTTTGGTTGATATATGATTGTTATGTGATGTTGAAATTGGATGTTAATTGTTAATGTTAAAGTGATAACTAATATGCAATTGAATTTGATATATGATAGTTAACAATTTAAAATGGATTTATCAGTTGAATATTGATTAGTTAAATTTGACCCCTTTTAAATATTAAATAAATCGACACGTAGAAATAGTATTAACTACACATTGAACCATTGAATGTATGATTGATGCAGTATAATTTGAATAATAGACATCAAGTGAAGAGCCATAATGTAATAATCTTTAATCTACATGAAATGATAGTGTAGATTCTAGGAATAATTATTTGAATTTTCATATATAACAAATGTAAATTAATACAATTATTTCGGGATTATTTAAATAAATTATTGGATTGTTATTGATGTTTGCTATTGCTTGTTTATTTACTTTGACATCATCTCAGTTATCACACTGCAAGTTCCATTTGCTATGCTTTGATTTTTGAATTGAAATGAAATCGAGTTGAAATGATAAATACCCAAATAAACTTTGACTTAGGATAGAAAATTAAATAAAACCCGATTGGTCAATAATTTGATCTAAAATAAAATAAAGATTTTATTTGAGTAATAATAAGTTTTTGAAATAAAATTGGAATTTAAAAGAAAATGTTAATATTTAAAATCTGAAACAAAATATTAACATAATAGCTGATGAAAGAACGTTGTTTTAAAACTAATTATTTAATAATTAAATTTGGAATTATTAATAATTAAGCTTTGAAATTAGTAAATGATTGAGTTTTGAAATTATTTGATAATTGAATAAGATTGAGTTATTTAATAATTAAATTAAATTGAATTCTATATTAAGTGAAATTGAACTTCTTGAATAAGTGAAACTAAGTTTCTTTATTAACTGAGTTTTGAAATTTGTAACTAAGTAAATAAATAAATGAAATTGAATTTCTTTAACGAGAAATAAAATGCGTTATTGAAATAAATGTAAGACTTGTAACTTAAAGAATTTGATTTGACGAATTTAACTTAATCCAATTTGTAAGCTTTGATATAATGAAGTTGAACTTAAGTAAATGATCTAATGAGTTGGAATTTAAATAGGAATTATTTTAAATGATAAATTAATTTAACGAATATTGAACGAAATCGATAGATGAGTTTAAATTGATTTGAACGTTAAATTAAATTATTTTAAATAATTAAGGAATGAACTTATATACGAATTTAAATAAATATTTGAATTGTTTTAAATCAAATTTTGAAATTGAATTATAGAGTTTTGAAATGAAAATTTGGAAGTTTTGAAATGTGGATTATGGAAATTGATTTAGGAAGACAAATGAAATGATGGTTTATAAATTCTAATTGAAATTAGTTTGGTTTTGAAATACATTAAACGACCAATCGGTGTAATAATTACGAAAGTTATTAAAGAGACCAGAATCGGTTAGGGATATACTTGCTGTCTAAACCAAAAACCACTTTAATAACTATACGCGGAGTGTGATCCAGAATGAAGTGGTTGGAATGAAGTACGTTGATGATTGAAGAAAGTGAACGATAATGGATAGCCTTGACACTTGTGTTAAATATGAAATGACTAAAACAGGAGTCGTGCTTGGTCAAATGGGGTTAGCTACCTCGAGCGAACACACTTCTTCGTAAACTACTCATTACTTGTTATTGATTGGTGCTCACCCTTGAATTTGGAGTGTTGTTTCGTGGTGTTGCAATCGTTGCGACGATGCGTTCTCACCAGTCTGGATCAGGCAAACAGTAGTTTCACTACCTTGGGTATTGCCTCATGTGCCTTGTCATACTTGTATCCCTATACACGACCACTACGAATTTGTTTTGTATTATACCTATGGAGTACTCCCTGATATCCCACTAGTTTACGGTGGAGTTTACAGTGCTGTGTAGTCTATAATACTTTATAAAAAGTGTTAAGGGGAACAATGGTAACGCCTTAACACTATCTTGATATTTTATTTTACTGTTAGACATTATCCACTTATCGTACATTGCTATGTATAGATATTTTAACGGATCATGAAAGATGTTATTCCATTCATCTTTGAGTTATTGCTATTTCAAATTTGAACCATATTATCTGTATAAGAATATATGTCCTGATTCGAGTATTTGTTTGTGCATATGCTCAGGTCAGTCGGAGGATTTCTGTTGCTGTGCTACTTGGAGCTGAAGACCCAAAGACTATCATTATCTTTACCTTATCAGTATTACTCTTTCTATTTGGACTACTGGGCATCTATGTTGTTCTATTTCATTTTATTTGAGACATTGTTGTATTTATGGGTAGCTTCGTGAACTACTCTTATGACTATGTTGTAATTCCGCTGCACTATTCTGTTATGATGTATTTTCTGTGATTCTATGATGATTCTCATTTATATACATACATTCCATTAATGATTCGTGTTTTGTACTATTTAAGTTGACATGTGTGGATTATTGTCAATTTAAATGGTCCAAATATACGGGTTGTTACATGGTGCGTATTTCATCTCCTCATTGTTATGGAGTAGCAGCTTGTTGGCAAGGCCTTGATTGCCAATCTTGGAACATGATAGTTAGCGGTTTTGGAGGCAATTTCGTTAAACTAATTGTGCGGCTATTTGGCGTTTTAACAGTTGAGGTGTCGGATTTTGGAATTGGAACTTGTAGATTCATTAGGAGCCATATAATATGCTCACCATAGTAAATGATGTTCATTCGTCCTTGGTTAAAGGCTATGAAATCGTCAAGTATAAGCTTAGGCCAATTAATTTGAACATCACTCCAAATTGCAAATAAAGCTCTACAATTCTCTGGGCAAACATGCCCGTAAGACCCGGTACGAGGAAGGATTGTGCGCATTAAGGCTCGATGCATGGGCTGTAGGACGTAAGGCAATAGATTTTAATTTTGTCATGTCGTCCTCCAAAAATCTATGACTCGCGTCATCTTGTTCTCCTAAAACAACATTCAAATCTTCTAATGGAATACCATTTGTTGGTGTTTGAAGAATGTGTCCATTTCTATCTAACGACAGGAAGACTTGTTGACCACAAACTAAACTCCATATGTAGTTGTTATGGTTTCTTGGATTTTGATGACCCAAATTCAAGTTAGCGTAAAAGAGTTTTACCATTGTATGATTTGTCTTGAGATTGTTCCGGTTATAGTCAAGGAGAAATTCTAGACGACTTCTTCTAGCAAGATCTTGAATTCTATATGCTGTAAAGTTAGGAAATACAACAAATGATCCTTCTAGAAAGCGAGGTCCTTTCATCTTGTTCCATATGTGGATAGCGGTGGCATCATAAAGCCATTGAGCTATTTGGGTGTCTTTAGGTTCAAAGGCTAAGGATGAAGCTTTTCTAGAGCATTTTGATTGTCTTGAAGCCATTAGAATGAATAATGGAGTAATGGAATTTGAAAATTCGGAGGGCTAGGGTTTTGAAATATTAATGGTAGAAAATAAAAGTGAGGAGTAAAAGTGAAGAAGATGGATTATATGGGTAAAAAGTGGGTGAAACAGGAGTTAATAGGACCAGATAAACTGGTCAGTCGACTAATCAAATTTGGTCAGTCAACTGATCAATTTTCCCGAAACATTCTATTTCCATATTCAGTTGACTAACCAAAATTCGTCAGTCGACTGAATGCTCTTTTTTAGCATTATTAGTCTTTCTGCTTAAAAATGTAAAAATATATATATACAATATATCAAACAAAGAATTCATACAAATTAGATTGAAATAGGAGAAAAGATATATAAAAATATTTAGATGAAGATGAAGTGGATGAATGCGGAGTCTTGCAATCTTCCGGTACAACTTTAGTCTTCTCTTTGCATGGTTTCAATGGAGACCAGTGATTTCCTCGCTCCCATGAATTTGGAGACACAAGAGGAGGTTGTGGTGACCGATCCCATGGATTCCGATAGGAAGACGTTGTAGGTTGATGAATGTCGGATGTAGATGTCCCATAGAATTTCCAGCCAAGTTGCTACAAAAAACTAAGTTGTTTTGAATTAACCTTTTATTCATAGTACATTTCTCGTTGTATTTCTATTTATTCCAATTGATAGTGATGTATATCATCAATCGTTTGTTTTGTTGTCGGAGAACCAAAGAATAAGAAACGACATGCATTCTTTTTATTTGGAGTATAACCAGTATGATAGTTGGATGGAATGGCAGGTTCATAACATGGAGTAGGTATACGGAGGCTTGAGGAATCAGAGGATGGTGGGGAAAAATCAAGAGAAGAGTAAGCAGAGTCATTCTGGGAGTTGTTTTGGGAAGACATTGTTGCAAGAAATAATCAATATTTGAATCAAACAATCAAGGTGAAGATAAAATAAAGAAAATAACCTCAAATTTATATAAATAGGTATTATAAAAATAGATAAATGATTGGTTAAACAAGAGATAACCAGTAACTAATGAAAGGAGTAAAATAAACAGAATTTTGCATGGTTAAAAAAAACTTTAAACAACTGAAATAATATAAGAATAAGTGTATTATAGAAATAGTTGTGAAATTACAAATAGAGAAACTTTAAATACATAGGACTTCCAATCTAGAGGTGCTAAGTTCAAGTGCTAGCAAAATTTTCGTTTTCACTTTATTTTTTATAAAATTTTAAATATTATAATTTTTTAAAAGAAATTATACCCAGTTCTCTTCTTAGTTTTACAAAAATATTTTCATTGAGTGGTTTAGTGAAAATATCAGCTAATTGATTTTCAGAATTTACAAATTCTAAACTTACTATATCCTTTCCAATATTATCACAAAGAAAATGATGACGAATGTCAATATGTTTAGTTCATGAATGATTGACATGACTTTTAGATAAATTTATTGCACCTTTGTTATCATGGTATAATTATAGATTTATTTAATTTAATATCAAACTCTTTAGTGTTTGTTGTATGTAGATGACTTGAGCATATGCTAAAGCAGCTGATATATATTATGCTTCACATGTCGGTAGTGAAACGCAGTTTTGTTTCTTGCTAAACCAAGATACTCTTGTACTTTTTCTATCTGTCCGACTTCCTCCAAAATCAACATCTCTATAAGATACTAATTTGAAAGGACATTCTTTGGGGTAAAATAGTCCGAAATCCTTGGTCTTGCTAAGATAACGAATTATACATTTTACTGCTCTCATATGTGATCCTTTTGGATTTTCTTGAAATCGAACACATAAACAAACACTCATCATTATATCAAATCAATTATCAGTTAAGTAAAGTAATGATCCAATCATACTAGGATATAGTTTCTGGTCGACACTCTTACTATTTTCATATCTGTCGAGACGTATAGTTATACTGTTGGAGTTGGTTTGGCAGAAATGTTTTCCATGCCAAATCATTTAATTAGATTATTACAATATTTTACTTGATTAATAAAAATACCATTTTGTAATTGTTTAATTTGTAATCCAAGAAAATATGACAATACTGCCATATGTGACATTTCAAATTCATTTGTCATGATAGTCGAAAATTCCTGACATAATTTTTCATTAGTTGAACCAAATATGTAACAACCCGATATTTTCAGCCATTCGCATCCGCACATGTCGGACTTGAATGGCTCAAAATACCGCGTTGTAAATAAATTTGGAGCAAATGAAATACAATCACATAATCACAGACACAGAAATAACAGAATAACTCGCAGTGGAAATAAAAATACCAAAGTAGTTCATGAAGCTACTATAACAGACTCTCAAAACATAATACATAATATTAGTCTGAAACATATACAATAGAAATCTCAAATACATAGAAGTTTATAAATACCAGAGCTGAAATAGAACAACGGAAACTGAAAGGAAATAGATAACTAGACAAGCAGAATCTCCAGCGATTCCTAGCTCCAGAAAAGAAATCCAAAGCTAAGCTGTAAATACTCAGGCTGACCCAAGCGTAAAGTAAAACATAAAACACTCGAGTCAGGACAATATATACTTATATAATGTAAACAAACTCAAGTGAACTGTATTAGAAATGCACAATAACTTAAAGGATGCTTGGGATAGCCCATCCTTTAAGAGTCCGTTAAGCTATAAATTAAATACATCCCGTGGTTAAAATTTCAAAATGGTATTTTATACTTTGAAATCTAATATCATTTCAAAATTCAATGTCATTCAAAATCCATTTTCAAAATATCAAAAATATAATATCTTCCAAACCACATTCATTTTTATTTAATTTAAATACCATTACAAAACACATTTCAAAATAGTTTATATTTCGCTACAAATTACTTCCTTTTTAAATCACAAAATGAAGTTATTATATTTAATAATTAAATTTCCAAAATTTTAAAATTTTCAAAGTTCACTTATTCACTTAATTTTATCAAAACAGTGAAAATTCACCTTTCATATCATTTAGAAAATGCTACGGAAAGTCACATTCAAAATAGTTCAATTTAACAAAAGACAGCATTTTAAAATGCTGCAATAGGGTTACATTAGTTTCAAATAACTTAGTTAAATTCAACAATTATAACATTTACAAAATGCTATAATAGCCTTTAATTAAATTTAGTCATTTAGTTCATTATTATCAACTACATCATTTACATTAGATTAATAGCATTTCAGAAATGCAGTTAATTAACTTCAAATATTCAGTAGAATTTCACAACAATTATATTTTTATTTAAATCATTTTTAACTTATAAAATCTTAAAATTTCACTTTTATAATCATCATTTAAATACCCTTATATTCATGATTTTATAAAGTTAAATTTCAATTCAAAAATCAAGATTTAATAATAATTCACTTATTAAATTCCAACCTTAAATTTTAAATTCATTAAGTTAAATTTAACTTAACACTTAAGTTTAAAATTTTAAAATATAAATTAATTTCATTTTTATTTACTTAACTTAAAATCCACTTTTAAGCCAAATTCACAAATTTCCAACTTTAGTTATATTTCAAAATTTTAACATAAATATTCATTCATTTCACATTTAACTTTATTCAAAAATCATTAAGGTATTACAAAATCATTTTAAATTCATTTGATTCAAAATATCATAAATTTATCATATTTTCATATTTAATTTAAATTCCATTTATCACCAAATTATAATTTCCAAAATAACTTACATTTCAGATTTCTAACTTTACCCTTTATTTATTTCACTTATAACTTTTCAAAAAATCAATAATGCTTTACAAAAATCATTTTTAATCAAATCTAATCAAAATATTATAATATTTACATTTCTAAAATCTTCTAAATTTTTTTAGAAAAACATATTTTAACAACGGGTCTGTATTTCATTTTCTAGCCTACGTAAAGTGATACGAGTAATATATCATTTCAACCCGTAATTTACAAAGAAAACCTGGGTTTGATCATTTCAAACCGCAATCCCAAGTAAATGAAAATAATTGAAAATCATTCAGCCCTATCATTTCAGCCCATAACGATTTTCTCCTATTCTAAAGTCCGTTCGGGTATGTATCATTTCAACCCATAGTGATTCTAGTCTACAGGGAACTTGCAGTGTGATAAACTGATGAAAGTAACAGAATAGCATGAAATAACAGTAACATATGATATAACAGGTGTAAATATAGGTGTGAACATTATATGAATATAATATAGCAGTTATAACAGGATGATATGCATTTACAGATTCAGGTGATGTCAGTTTATCACTACATAAGTACATATTAGTCTGGTGAGATTTACTCACTTATTCAAAGCTGGAGATCGCTGCCAAAGCAACAATACTGACACTACGAAGGCACGACAACACTACTACAATTTTGAGAGTGGAGAGTCAAAGCTATACCCCTTGAAACATTTAAACAAAACAATACGATATACATGAATAAACACTTCACATATATTTAAATAACTTATACATACAAGCACAAATCAAATCCAAACCAATTGCACTTGCCTTCAACCTCATATGCTTCAGCAATGGGCTACAAAAGCACTATAATGGGATGGTTTTGGATCAGGTTTGGATCAGGTTTTGGGTTCAACAAGTCGGCCATACATAGGAAAAGATGATGCAAAAGGTATGCGTGCATGAAACTACAACTACAAGGCAACACAAGTGGATTCAAGGCAACATAAGTCACAATCACAAGCAAATATGGGCATGGCTAGGTCTGGTAGGGTCAGATACAGGTGTGGCAGAGGTGTATGGGTCAACTATGGCAGGTGGTGGCGGTGTATGGTTTGGCCAAGGAGGAGTTTGAGGGGGGTGAAGGCAAAGAAGCTAGGCTATGCACATTTTAAAGGTGGATATTGCAATTTTGGTGGAGTTTGATCAACTAATGGTGCATGGCCATGGATGGGCAGTGGGCTGGAGGTGGTGGAAGCCTGACGTGGTGGTGGTGGTGGTGGCCATGGTGAAGAAGGAGCAAGGGCTGAGCAAAATAGGTGAAGGCAAGTGCACAAAATCAACATAAACAAGCAGAAAAACAATGGAAAAGGAAATAAAATTTACCAAACTTTTTCCCAAAGAGAATGGCCGATTTTTTTTTTCATATTTGAGGAGCAAACATTCAGGTGAAATGTTATGGGAGTGGTCAGCTGAAGAGAATGAGTTAAGACTGCCAATTGAATGAAAAGTGATGGTAGAAATGTGAAAAGGTGTGAATACAAAAGGACATAAGCAAATCAATGGTCACAACTCTTCAAATTTCTCTTATTTCTTTTGGAATTTTTTTATAACTGAAATATATTTACAAATACAGATAAAAACACGAAAATTTATTAAATAAACAAAAATAAACAAATAAATATTAATTAAATATAATTAGATTACGAAAATAGCTTAAAAATACAAACTAGTCTTGTAAATATGAAAGTAAATGGAACAAACTTCAGAAAATTTCTATGTACTTGAAAATATTTATAAATAAAGGTAAGAACATAAAAATAAAATGCATACATAAAAATGAATAAATAAATTTTAATTAAATATAATTTAATGAAGAAAATAGCAGAAAAATGAAAACTAGCCTTTAAAAATAGAAAACAAATTCAATAAATATTGGAAAAATTCAAACATCACCTTAAAAATATTTAAAAGAAAAAATATATATAATATAACATATTACACATATATATAAAAATTAAAATATTTTTTATATAAATTAAAATAGACAATTTTTTATTAAATAAATCAATTTACGTACAATATTGTAAAAATCATAACTTTCACAATATAAATCGGATTTCAACGAAATGAAAAACAATATTCTTAAATTTTTATATATTTTCATAATAAAAGATAAAATTTAAGAATTTAAATATTTAAATTTAAAATTTAAAAATCAAAAATTGACCCAAATTGACCAAAGCCAACATTTCAGGAAAATATTCAATTTATACCATTTGGAATTATAATTCACATAATAATCAAAGTTTATATTTAAAAATTAAATGTTTGAAATGAAACAAGTTTAAAAAAATTCAAAATGAAATAAAGTCAAAATTAAAATATACATAAAAATCTAGGGTTGTTACAAAATATAATATCATCAACATATATTTGTATAATTAAAATACCTTGATTTGTTTTCTTAATAAATAAAGTTTGATCAACCTTCCCAATTTCAAAACCAAAGTCTATTAGATAGCTCTTAAGTCGGTCATGCCAAGCACGAGGTGCCTATTTCAAACTGTATAAGGCTTTCTTAAGTTTATAAACATGGTCTGAAAATTTTTCAAGAGCGAAAAAGGAGGTTGTTCAACATAAATATTTTCTTTTATATATCCATTTAAAAAAGCACTTTTAATATCCATTTGGTATAGTTTAAATTTATGAAAACCTGTAAAGGCCAGTAGAATACGTATAGCTTTTAATCTTGCGACAAGAGCAAATGTTTCTTCATAGTCTGTTCCCTCTTCTTGATTATATCCTTGTGCTATTAATCTAGCTTTATTTCTAGTTATATTTCCTAGTTCATCGGCTTTGTTTTTGAAAATCCATTTTGTACTAATAACCGATTGATCACTTGGTCTAGAAACTAATTCCCAAACTTCATTTCTTTCAAACTGGTATAGCTCTTCTTGCATATCTATAATCCAGTAGTCATCAATGGAGGCTTCCTTAATATATTTAGGTTCTATACTAGAAAGAAAAGCTACATGGCCTATTTGATTTAATTGATGTCCTGTTCTTACATTTGAATTGTCTTCTCCAAATATATTTTGAACTATGTAATCTCTAAGAATTCTTGGAGGAGATCTTATAATATTTTCATTATGAACAATATTTTCATCTTCTCTAGTATTATGAATAATGTTTTTATCTTCTCTAGTATTATTTATGTTATTACCATGAAAAATAATATCATCGTCTTTTGAATTATTTGTTATGATTTTATTAGAATTATTTTCAAAGTTTGTAATATTAGAAGAAATTTTAAAATTTTGGTCGAATGAAACGTGGAGAGTTTCTTCGATTACTTTAGTTCTTTTATAGAAACTCGATAAGCTTTGCTTCTCTCCAAATATCCTATGAATATTCCTTCATCGGATTTTGGATCGAATTTGCCAAGCTGATCTGTAGTGTTAAGTATTAAACATTTTGAACCAAATACTTTGAAATAATATATATTAGGTTTTCTATAATTTAAAAGTTCATATGGGGTGTGTTTTGTTAATGATCGAATAGAAACATGATTCAAAGCATAACAAGCAGTTGCAACAGTTTCTATCCAGAAATGTTTTGGTAGAGTGCTTCCATTTAATAAAGGTTTTGCACATTCTTGTAATGTTCTGTTTTTCCTTCCTACAACTCCGTTTTGTTGTGGTGTTCGAGAAAAAGAAAATTTGTGATTAATTCCTTTTTTGTTAGAAAAATGTTCAAAACTTTGTTTTCAAATTCACCTTCATGATTACTTCTAATATTTCTAACTTATTAATTCTTTATATTTTGAATCTTTTGAACAAAAATTTTCCAAAATATCACTTTTATGTTTCATGAAAATAGTTCATGTATATCTTGAAAATCATCTACAATAAAAACACAAATCTATTGTGATTAATAGATTGTACTTGAGCAAGTGCAAAGAGGTCCATATGTAGTAGTTCAAGTGGTTATGTTGTAGATATGGTTTTCTTAGATTTAAAAGAAGATTTTGTTAATTTTCCTAACCGACATGCATCAAAAATATTATCAATTTTGAATTTCATATCAGATAGTCCTTTAACAAGTTTAATTTTAGCTATTTTATTAATGGTACTAATATTTATATGACAAAATCTTTCGTGCCATCGCCAAGAATCATTTTCTGCAGCTACTAAACATATGTTTGTGTTATGATTTACATTCATATTTAAAATATAAATACTTCCATCTCTTATACCTTCAAAAATCAAATTTTGATTTTCATCAGAAATATTGCATTAATTTTATGAAAAAGATATATTAAAACCTTTACCACATAATTGACTTATGCTCAATAGATTATGTTTTAAGTTTTTAACTAATAAAACATCAGAAAGGAGACGTAAGTTAGAGATACCGTTATTGCGCACATCACCTTTGCCGATGATATAACCTTTTGAATTATCTCCAAAAATGACCGATCCTCCATTTGAGTAGATAATGTCAGTTAACATGTCCTTATTACTAGTCATGTGTTTTGAGCAACCGTTGTTTAAGATCCATTTTCCTCTCTTTTTAAGTAGTACCTGCAAAAAATAAAGATTAATTTGATACCCACTTTTCTTTTAGGGTCCTAAGAGTTAGGTCTTAGGAAACCAAACCCAAATGGGTTTAGAATTCCTTTTATAAATATAATTCTTGTTTTTATGAACAGTTTCCATAAATGTTTTGATATGTCAATTCCTAATTAAATTGTTATTTGCTTTAGGAATCCATATCTTAATAGTTTTAATATCTTTAGATATTGTCTTTTTAATATTTTTCTTAGTTTCGTTTTTAATCTTATTTTTAAACTTTTTAGAATTCTTTGGATTTTCAATTTTGTTATATCCCAGTCCCATTTTGTTGAAGTTGACTGAGAATTTTTTATTATTGTAGAAAGATTCTCTTGTCCTTTGTTGAAGTTAGAAATATTTTTATTACTATCTTCTAACTTGGTTTTGAGACCAGACTTTTCTTAGTCTAATACTTCAGTGTTAGATTTTAAATCATTAATCTCTACTGATAAATCATCATTTTTATTTTTTTGAATTTCTAATTCCT
This sequence comes from Allium cepa, assembly GCA_030765085.1. Taxonomy (NCBI): domain Eukaryota; kingdom Viridiplantae; phylum Streptophyta; class Magnoliopsida; order Asparagales; family Amaryllidaceae; genus Allium; species Allium cepa. The sequence goes on from CM060934.1 coordinate 827,796,420, forward strand.
GAGTTATCATAGAAAGTTGATATGTTAAATTAGAATTAGATTCTTGAGTCATTTCAAGTTCTTCTTCTAGAATTTTCTTTTCATCTCTTAGCATACTAACTTCTAATTCAGATATATTCAGTTTTCCTTGTAACTCTTTATTTTACTTTTTAATTTGTTTTACTAAGTCTACTAGTTCTGAATTGATTTCAACCAGATCTTCAAAACTTAATTCACTTACATCATCACTTGTAGCCTTGAAGCATACATTTTCTTGCTCTGTGTCACTGTCGCTATCACTATCTGATGATGATGAAGAGTCTGAATCATCCCACGTTACTGAAAATGCTTTCTTCTTAAATTTGTCCTTCTTGAAATTATTTTTTTCTTTCTTTGGACAATCTTTCTTCGTAAGCCTCTTTTTATGACATTCATAACATTCCACGACAGAAGGGATGATGGTTTACTGCTATTGTTGTTGTTGTTGGAGTTATTTTTGTAACTCTTGAATTGTTAGTCTTTTTGAATTTCAAGAACTTTTTGAAATTTTTAGCAATAAGTGCCATATCCTCTTCATCTGAACCTGAATCATCTTTTTCTACTTGAAATGCTAGATTCTTCTTATCTTGTGCATGTACTTTCTTTGTCTGCAAATTCACTTCATATGACATTAGATTTCCTATCATTTCTTTTGGTTTCATGGATGATAAATCATTAGCTCCTTCGATTGTTAAGACTTTTCGTTCCCAGTTGTCGATTAAACAATTGAGGTTTTTTGTAACAATATTAAAATCAGAAACTTTTTGATCTAGTGCCAATAGTGAGTGATATAAATCTTGAAATTTAGATTACATGTCATTTGTAGTTTCGTTTGGTTTCATTTTGAAATTCTGGAACTGATTTTTAAACATAGAGATTTTTCTTTATTTGACTTTGTTAGTTCCTTCATAAGTTACTTTTAAAGTTCTCCATATATCGTAAGTAGTTGTACACATACTGACCTTATTAAACTCATTTTTATCTAATGCATAGAATAACATGTTCATAGCTTTAGCATTTGAATTAGCATCAATTTTTTGTGCAGCAGTCCAAGTTGAAAAATCTTCTATTGGCATGGTATTTTTTTTGGATAATATTCCAGGTTTCAAAACCATTAGCTTGCATATATATTCTCATTCTAGTAGACCAGTAATTATAGTTTAGACGATTAAGTAGTGGTGGTTGTGCCGTTGACTGTCCTTCAGTGAAACTAGTGTTAATGTTAATGCTAGTGTTGGTGTTACTTTCCATATTACTAAATATATCAAATAACCGTGTTACGTTTATAGGATGCCCTTGCTCTAATACCAAATGAAGGTGTGTAAGCTGTGTGGCTAGTTAACATTTAGGATCATGTAATATGGAATATTATATTAGTGTAGAAATAGAAACTAGATAATAGATAATAGAAATAAAGCAAATGAAATAAGCACACTCGGACTTTTATACTGGTTCGAACTTCTCATTCTACGTCTAGTCCCCGACTACACTCTGGATTTAAACTCTATAAACCCATCTCTTGACCCGGAGGAATAGGTTTACAACACCTTAATAGCCGAACATGACTTCTACTGGTACAAGTAAATAGTTGATGCTTATGTTCCAAATAACACGGATATGTCTTTAATAGTACACCCTTCCTATAATCAAATCCTCAAGTATATATTGTGTGTGAAGATATGAAAGGAAGATATTGCTTAGAATCGAAGAATATATTAATTAGTTCGGAGATTGAAGCAATATATAGATTGTGATAGCTTTTAGATTGTAGAGATAGATAGTAGAGAATATGCAAGAAATCAAAATAAAATTTAGTGATTTGAGAAGTGATGCTAACGTGTTTATATAGCGAACAAATCGTTACAACTATTCATAAAAAGTTTCAATCAAAAGTTGCAGCCATATCTCTTCAATTTGAACCGAAACTCTTCGCAATTTGAAGTGACACTTCAAGAAAAATAGCCATTAGAGCCAGTCAGTCAATTGAGCAAAATCGACCAGTCAATTGAATTTCAAAAACAGTGTAAAATGGTGCATATCTAGTCGACTGAACAGGTTCAATCGACTAGTTGTTTTCGATCAGTCGACTGACCTGGTCGTCAGTGCATAGTTTGCACATATTTTAAAAATTTTGAACTTTAAAACTAGTTTAAGTATGCACAAACTACTTAAGGATAGATTTTAACAATTATAACACTATCTAAGACTAAAATTTCAGTAAATTATCATACTATACTTAGATTTGTAGTCTCATCTCCTTTGTAGTTTAATAGCTTGCATATCTCATTCTTTTTTTGTTGTTTGATCGTATAGTCTCATCACTGATCGTTTATGCTTTTTGTCATGAATCAAAACTCATGATTCAACAACTTTTACATGGGCGACTGCATAATCTGTGGCCACATGAACCACATTTTCTTCTCCAACTTCTTCAATCACAAATTTGAGCATGTCAAAAATGTTTTCAGCATTTTTAACAATTGATGAAGTATCAACAGTATGGTTCCTTTAGGACTATTTACTAAAAAATTAGTGATGCTTTTATTCTCTCTATTGGTCCATCCATTCGATATAATTGTGCATCCTATAACAATAAATATAGTGATATAAGATTACAGATTATAGAATGAAAAAGAAAGATATATTTGTTGAATATGCGATTATATGATTTTTGTTTGATGATAATAAACATATATATATATATATATATATGATTTTAAATGTATTTGTTAATGTACTATTTTATTTTTCATAGATTAAATAAATATTTGCTTAATAAAATAAATAACACATAATTTGAATTCAAACACAAATTTTATTCAAACAAATATTTATTACAATTTTTGAATAGTATAAGTTTCAAACTCTCACTTTATACAATTTCAATTACAATACAAGTTTGATTAAATTACAATTCACATTTACATTGCACCTCACTACATATCACTCATTCACTCAACTCGTACTGATTATCATCCAGCATCTGAGTAATCTTCAAAAATATACATTGACGCAGTAAAATTGAAAATAAAATATTTTTTCAGTATAAAATAAAATGTGGATTTTGAAAATAATATTTGCCTCAGTTATTTGGGTTGTTCGTCATCATTTAATTTTGAATTCATCATACACGAACAGCTTGTGACATATACAGTGTATTGCTGTATATGACACAAGGCCGTGCACACCGATGTATAAACTTGATATAAATTACAGGGACAAGTGAGGACAGGTCAAACCCAAAACGCCAGGTTCAACTCGAGTGCAACAAAAATAATGTCACAATATCAGCACAAGGTCAAACCCGAGCTTTAAAGCTGGATTCAACACAGGTGCAGTTCAAATATACAAGTTTAATAAAATGGTCGGGAGCAAGCCAGTCAAAGTGTACACATGAACCAGAAGAGTTCGATTCAAGACGGCAACCTCCAGATGGTACACAAGTAAAAGGCTCGAACTCAAGTCAGTGCACAATAACTCAAGTCAAACTATAATGAACCAGTGGATAGAACAAGTGCTATCAGGAATGAACACAAATGGCCAGAGGGATTAATATGGCAACACAGCAACAATGAAATGGCTATAAACAAAATACATGAAACTGCACCGAAGGAATGGCAACATGCGTGGTACAGGTCTGAGACAAATGAAACTCAAGCAAGCACAACTCTAACTGGAAGTACACATGAAGTATACAAACTACCAAACTCAAAGAAGCAAAATTCCAAACCAAGCTCAAGTTACACACGAAAGCAACTCAATGCAGCAACCAAAACAAATGCAATAGTGGATTAAATGATCAATGAGCAAGGCTGCACAGTGAAAACTGTATGCAAACCAAGTGCACCAATACTAAACAGAGGAATACTTCAACTACAAATGCACAACAAGTATACATGAAGGCCAGAGTGTGCAATATACAAGACTACAAGAACAAAGCATGCACATCGTACTCACCACAAAGCATCAGGTCGAAATTAATCAGTGACATTTATGCATACACACATTTAATAATCACTTTTATAATCATCATTTAAATACCCTTATATCCATGATTTTATAAAGTTAAATTTCAATTCAAAAATCAAGATTTAATAATAATTCACTTATTAAATTCCAACCTTAAATTTTAAATTCATTAAATTAAATTTAACTTAACACTTTAGTTTAAAATTTTAAAATATAACTTAATTTCATTTTTATTTACTTAACTTAAAATTCACTTTTAAGCCAAATTCACAAATTTCCAATTTTAGTTATATTTCAAAATTTCAACATAAATATTCATTCATTTCACATTTAACTTTATTCAAAAATCATTAAGGTATTACCAAATCATTTTAAATTCATTTGATTCAAAATATCATAAATTTATCATATTTTCATATTTAATTTAAATTCCATTTATCACCAAATTATAATTTCCAAAATAACTTACACTTCAGATTTCTAACTTTACCCTTTATTTATTTCAGTTATAAATTTTCAGAAAATCAATAATGCTTTACAAAAATCATTTTTAATCAAATCTAATCAAAATATTATAATATTTACATTTCTAAAATCTTTTAAATTTTTTTAGAAAAACATATTTTTACAACGGGTCTGTATTTCATTTTCTAGCCTAGGTAAAGTGATACGGGTAATATATCATTTCAACCCGTAATTTACAAAGAAATCTCGGGTTTGATCATTTCAAACTGCAATCCCAATAAATGAAAATAATTGAAAATCATTCTGGCCTATCATTTCAGCCCATAACGATTTTCTCCTATTCTAAAGTCCGTTCGGGTATGTATCATTTCAACCCATAGTGATTCTAGTCTACAGGGAACTTGCAGTGTGATAAACTGATGAAAGTAACAGAATAGCATGAAATAACAGTAACATATGATATAACAGGTGTAAATATAGGTGTGAACATCATATGAATATAATATAGCAGTTATAACAGGATGATATGCATTTACAGATTCAGGTGATGTCAGTTTATCACCACATAAGTACATATTAGTCTGGTGAGATTTACTAACCTATTCAAAGCTGGAGATCGCTGCCAAAGCAACAATACTGACACTACGAAGGCACGACAACACTACTACAATTTTGAGAGTGGAGAGTCAAAGCTATACCCCTTGAAACATTTAAACAAAATAACAATATACATGAATAAACACTTCACATATATTTAAATAACTTATATATACAAGCACAAATCAAATCCAAACCAATTGCACTTGCCTTCAACCTCATATGCTTCAGCAATGGGCTGCAAAAGCACTATAATGGGATGGTTTTAGATCAGGTTTGGATCAAGTTTTGGGTTCAATAAGTCGGCCATACATAGGAAAAGATGATGCAAAAGGTATGTATGCATGAAACTACAACTACAAGGCAACACAAGTGGATTCAAGGCAACATAAGTCACGACCACAAGCAACTATGGGCATGGCTAGGTCTGGTAGGGTCAGCTACAGGTGTGGCAGAGGTGTATGGGTCAACTATGGCAGGTGGTGGCGGTGTATGGGTCGGCCAAGGAGGAGTTTGAGGGGGGTGAAGGCAAAGAAGCTAGGCTATGCACATTTTCAAGGTGGATATTGCAATTTTGGTGGAGTTTGATCAACTAGTAGTGCATGGCCATGGATGGGCAGTGGGCTGGAGGTGGTGGAAGCCTGATGTGGTGGTGGTGGAGGTGGCCATTGTTTGCGCCGAAATTGGTCACAACACTCTTCGGGAGTCATTGAAGAGATAATAGTGAAGAATGTTAATTCAAAACAGATTATTATCTAACAAAAACTCTAATCAACAGTAAAGTAAATCCGTAGACAAGCGATTAATAGTGCTTCGGCGTGTTGCCTACGTCCACTGTGAAGTTTTTTGATGTTTTATTGATTCTCTTTCAATGATTACAAGTTGTTACAGCGATCAACAGCAGGTTACAACTGAAAATTCGAAATCAATAGCTAGTATACGATGTAGAGTGATGAAGATCTCGGTCCGGCAGAGTCTGGGCGCTTGGGAGTCGAAAGATCCCTTTTCTGCTGGCTCTGGGGCTCTATTTATAGGTGTAGGCTGCTGATATTTCGCTGAAAACTCGAGAGATCACTTCTGGCACGTGAGGGGACCCACATGCCCGGTCTTAGGAAGTTTGGGCCCACTTTGGCATCGGTTCGAACTCCATTCGAATCGATCAAGAATTCATCGAATCGATCAAGAATTCATCCAATCGAGGTGACACTTGGCGTGGACACTCTTCGGCATGAATGCAAGCTTCTATGAAAATTTCATGGCATTTGGATCAGTGGATTGATAGATATGATCGATTCGAGATGGGGTTCATTGCGTTGTTGTTTGGTTCGGAACCATCCATTCGAACCGATGGTTTCGAACCGATGGTGGCACACGCCTTCGTGGTGACGTGGAGCGCAAACTTCGAACCGATCCGGTCTTCACTCCGAGTTGACCGCTTCGACCCCATATATCTCGATGCATTCGAACCGATGAAAGACACGTCATCATGGTTAGTTGACCCAGTGGGTTCGAACGAAGCTTCACAGGTGGGTTCAAACAAGGCTTCTGTGATGGGTTCGAACAACTGATGCTCGGTGGATTCGAACAAGGATTCTTTGGATGGACACGAGCTTTGCAACCCCTCCATGGCCACGAGGTCCACCGATACGAACTAGATGGGTTCGAGGTTGATGGATTCGAACCGAGGCACTCCGATGGGTTCGAAGTCCATCGATTCGAAGGTGATCGATTCGAATGGTGTTTGACGATGGGTTCGAAGACACCTACCTCGATGGGTTCGAAACCGGTGCTTTCCCCTTCAAGTTGAATCGATCATAACTTGAGCGTATGAACTCGGATTGACTCGAAATTTGAGATGAAGGCTTTTATGGTCTTTCTTATCTTGTCCTATCAATTGTAGCACAATTTGGACTGGGACAAAATTCAATGATATCCATGGCGAAACGAAGTATGACCGATCTCTGAGACGAACTGTTCTCCGTTTCTAATCGATCTTTTGGTATCGCGGCTTTGCCGAAAAGCGGGATAACATTTTTCCCCCCAAAGTACGTCTTGTGGGAACATGACGTGCTTTGAATAGCTGCAATTTCTCTCTGAACAATCATTGCTCTCTTCTTGTTGAGATTTGTACCCTGTATTGCTGCAACCTTGCGTTGATATGGTTGATTGTTGTATGCTAGCGCTTAGCCGTTGGCTGTTGCACTTGTGGCAAGGTGAGTACTCGATCCCTGTAAACGTTTAAAATCGAATGTTAGTTCGACATAAATGCACATATGTGCGTTCGACTGTTGTTAACGTCGTGCGTCCACGAGTCGTTGTCAGTTTGATTTGCTATTGAATTTCGCATCGATTCTCTCCTGAACCGATTTGGAAATTCGATTTGAGATAACGCTTGACGGTTGTTTTGAAAAGTCCCTTCGTATCGATCCTCTCCTGAACCGATATAGAAGGTCGAAGGAAACGACTTTGGGTTGCGTGAATGTAATGCTTCGAACCGATGTATTGGAGCATTGATGGGTTCGAAATCTGCATTCGTATGGATGGAGTATACTCATGCTATGATGGGTAAGAAACTGACATTCGAACCGATGTGAAAGGATGGTTACGAAATAGTAGTTCGTATTGATAGGAAATGATGGATACGAAATTCGTCGTTCGCATCGGTAGGTTGTGGTTGGAGTGTGAACAGGGGCTTCGAACTGATGTGCCCACTGTGCGTTTCACATCGATGTGACTCGATGTTTTGCCGTGTGCTTCGTATCGATGAAATGCGAGGGTAACTGCGAATCGATAGGGTCTTAGACCGATGGGTTCGAAGATTGACCTCGAATCGATATGATGATGGACCGGTTGTGACCGGTTGGGTTAACTGGGATGCGAAACGGCCCGGTCACTTCCTAGGCCTCATATAAATAGCAGGGGGCCCTCACTTTTCACTTTTTACTTTTTACTCTCGCCTTGCTTTTACTGTGTTTCGCATCGTTTTAAAGTTTCTGAGAAGACAACACTATGTTACGTATTCAAACCATTCAAGATCTAAGACTTTAACTTCTCGAACCCATCACTCAAATTAGGTAATTAGCCTCGAATCCAAACGGCAAAGTTATTTCAAACCTATCTCTTCTTCATCGATTGCTCAGTCTCGGGATTGGCAAAACCAGATCTGGTTTGGGAAGGCTTCGAACCGATGCGTGGATTCGAGTTCGAATCGATGATGGCGGCGTCGTTCTTCGGTGGATATCGCATCAATCTCTGGAATGACTCTATGAGGGTGACATAGTTCGCACCGATTGACCATCTTTGATGGGTCCATTCGAATTGATGGATTCAAATCCATCAGCTATCGGTTTGAAGTTCTCATCTTTGCATCGATACGGAGGGTATCAATTCGAACGTGGTTGATGTTAAGTTGAGGGTGTCCTTATCGGTTCGAACTAGCTAACCAAGGATCGATTCGAAGTCATCCTTCACTGACCGATTCGAACTTGACACCTGATCATCGATTCGAAGCGTGCCTTTCTGCATCGATTCGAAGTGCGCCTTTCTGCATCGATTCGAAGTGATGTTAGGATGGGTTCGAATGAGTTCCTTGTTTCGGTTCGAACCCTCTATGATGGATACCAAAGTTTGACATTTTCTAAGCATAATTCCGGCGAGCTTCATCCTTGCATATTTGGACTTGTTAGTCACACTGCATACTTGACCACCTTTCGAAGCTCGTCGATGGAACCATAACAACTTCTATCCAAATCAAATTCCATCATACAAACGGTTTAGTGATGACGGTCAGCGATGACGGTCATTATAACTGGGGAAATTAGCTTTGTCGTTTGCATATTTCCTTTAACTCTGTGACACTTATTCAAGTTATGCATGGCACTGTACAACATACATTCATACACTTTACATTGGGGAACGCACGGGTCCTTTGTCGTCTAACGATGGTTTCTCATGAGTTAGCTAGTTATGGAACCTTCGAGTTCACAGCAGCAGGGGATTCAAAGTACAGTCACCCCGAGACTAGAGGTTCCAGACATTGAACCCGAGATCATCGGTCCAGCTCCGGACGAACTTCCCAATGCGTCTTTCATTTCCAATCCATCGGATTCCGTTCAATCCAATATTTCTGAAGATATGTTAGGGAGAATATGCTTGAGGCACGGTCTGTCACTGGATGACGTGTTATTGCCAGGGCCGAATGATAGACCACACAACCCGCCGGAGGGATATACATCATTTAATTGCCACGCGTGTGCGGCTGGGACGCTTCCTCCGTTCAACGAGTACATAAGGGAAGTGTTGTCTTTTTTGAGGATCGCTCCGTCCCAACTACACCCAAACGGATATGCTTCCGTGAATAGTTTATTCATCGTCTACATGGAGTACCTTCATAGACCACCGATCCCAACTGAGATCAGATATCTATTTAATTTCAAAACTTGAGGTGATTACCCTTCCTTCACATTTCTGGAAGCGGTGAGGAATTGCCAAGTGGTCACTGGGTCCTGGACCAGGTTGAGCTATTACAGGACGGAATGGTTCTATGTCAAGTGTCCTCCGGGGTTTGTCCGACGATGGTTATTCAGATGTGAGTGTAGCCGAGTTTTCAAGTAATTACTAAGGCAATGGTGGTCAAAGTGAAACTTATGTTTTTTCTTTTTACAGCAACGATTCAAAAGCCTGAAGGTGAATGATTTAGGGAGGTAGTAAGAATACTTCGGGGAGTCCCGAGTGAAGATAGGGATATCGAGCTGCTCTTGACGGATAGGAATCTCCAGACTTACGGGTTGATTGAACGAGGGCAGAGCATTCAGTTTGAAGGGGCATTAAGGACTGTCTCGAAAAAACGAGCCAAGCACAAGAAACCCAAAGTTATCATAGCCGAAGAGGCTGATTCTGAAAGAACCCGTACCGACGATGAGCCGCTGACCGAGCCTACGGATGTAGTTCAGGATGTTGCGGAGCAGATAAAAGGCAAGGCAGTCGCCGTTACGTCAACTAAGAAGGGGAAATGGAAATCGGTTGTCACGGCCTGATCCTCTCCCGGTGTTAGAATCTCGGAAATGTCTCCTCCGAGAACCGAAAATCTTTATGAAGGGCTCATCGATATTCCAATTCCGGACGATGTGTCCCTGCAGCACGATGCCGGATTGGAAGAGCTTTCAGAAACTCTAGTTTTGAGCGAGTCTTTTCCTACTGGTGTGGCGGACACATCCGGTTGGTCGGAGGGTTGCACATTCATACATATTTCACAACACTGCATAATCTTTGATTATAAACTACATGTATCGAAGGGTGATTAATCCTGCTTTATTTTGCTCTGCAGATACTATGTCTAGGCGAGGTTCAATGCTAGGAAGTCTTCGACATGCCCGCAAGTCTTCGTATTATGATTCGCGCAGACGAGAAGGGGACAGAGATTATGATCAAGGAAGCTCTGGGTATTCTAGTCAGGAGAGATATCATACAGACAGAGGTTATAAGCGTCGATCTCGATCGCGTACTCCTCCTCCTCCCAGAGATCCTATTCAACCTCCTGCTCATGTCCCTCATCCCTCTGAATCTTCACACCACATGTCTGGCTCTCAATCTTCTAGGCATGAATCCCGCCATTCTAGGAGTGAAACGATGACTGAAGCCGTTACAGAACAGCCCCCCCGTGGAAATTTCAGGGGAAGGAGCAATCAGGCTTGCTCAGCTGAAAAAAGATTTCCCAAACATTTGCTTCGACAACTATATCTTTCCTCCACATTTAAAGAAAATCCCGGAGGAAGCTGAGCAATTGGTACATGATTACGTACACGATTTTTACGCTCAGTACAAAGCATGGTCGAAAGCAGCTGACAAAGCGTCGGCACTGGCCTTTGAGCGTGGGGCCACCATCGAGAGATTGCAGGCCGAGCTTGCTCAAAAGAGCCGTGTTATTGGGGTGCTGAACACTGAGGCTGAATCTTCCCGGAAATCTGAAATGGAGGCTATCAAAAAAGCCGATGAAGCCCAAGCAACGATGGCAGGATGAAACGTGAGCATTATGCCACGGTAGAGGATATGGGCCATCATAACACCCTGGTCACTGCCGAGAGGGACGCAGCCCTAAAGGAGTTGAACGAGCTTAAGTCTACATTTGCCGAAATCGCCAAGGATAGGGATGATGCGAATAACGCAGCCCAGGAGGCGTGTGAACAAGCCGTGATTCTCCGGACTGAACGGGATGCGGCAGTAGCCAAGGTCCAGGGGGTAAAGACGGAGGTTAAGGAGAAAGTTCGACAACCGAAGGCCAGGCTGGAGGCCGATATTAAAGATTTGCTCATCACTTACAATGCCAATGTGTTGAGACACAGAAATTTGGCCTGGCTCCAGGATTACCCGGTACACCTCCGCAGCGCTTGGGGTCGATTGGTTGAGGAAGAGGAGGAAGCGCATCCGGATGAATTGGTCGACCGATTCGAACTCGAAAACCGGTTGCTGACAGATGACGAGAAGAAGATCCTCCATGACGCTATTATTGCTCATGAGAAGGAGATGATTGGTGGCCGATCTCTGGAAGTTGGAGAGGGATCAGGTGTTGAGCATCATTCTACTGTTTTTGAATTCACCGCTCCACCTCCATTAAAGCCTGTATCTATGGTCGGTTCACAATCTGTTCCTGCTTATGACCCAGAACAGCCGCGGTTATCTCCCATTCGGGAGCACGTCTCCGAGGCCGTCCAACCGTCAACGAGTCAAACTGAGGAAGGTACTTGAACATATCTCAAGTGTTTTCCGAATAGAAAGTTAGTTCGGAAGCAGTTGCTAATAACTTCTTCTTATCTTTGCTTAGCAACCGAGACTACTCCGGCATTTTCGGCTCAAGAGTCTATTCAAGGGCAAAAGGCCATCACCACCGAAACGACTGTCGTGACGACGGCAGTGTCTACTGAGATGGCGCAGGGGAGATCCTTATCTCTCGATGAACAAATGGTGAGCGAGCTGCTTGGCCAACATGGTGACCCTTTTACAGACTTGCCATTTATTATTAGTGACCTCCCGCCAACCTCTAGCTCTTCAATGCAGATTGCGGATGCCCCCAGCCAAGCCCAAACGATTCGTGATGAAGAGATCTTGGCCGAGATTCATGCAGAATTAGAAGCTGCGGGGCAAAGTAGTAGTGTTGGCGGCAGTACGGCGGCGCATAGCCCAACGCCTTTAAGGATAACAACATCAGGTGGCACTATCCCATCTTCCATCGCGGGTCCGGTCCCTCCTACTCCTCCGGCAGGGAGCCTTCATTTAGATTCGAGCTCTGAGGAGTACATTGACATTATGCCCCCTGCCGAAGAGCAGCCACCGGAGAGGAGGTCGTCCAAACGAAGGATTTCCGTTCCTAGTGATTCTGATGATGAACCGCTGATAAGGAAGCCAAGAAAGAAGGAATAGATCAGCCTCCCAAACAGATTTTTTGGTAGATAGGAACTTATTTTCGTTTTTTGTTAGTAGGCCGTGCATAGATGCAGGTTCGGCCCCTGCTAGTAGGGATTCTTTTTTGGGAGAACTTATTTGCATGTAAGTCCTTGTCTTCAGTTAGTTGAAATAAAATTTAGTTTCTTTGTTTCAACTCTCATTTCTTTCATGCTTAAGTGCTTGTAGTGTTTTGTTTTCAGTCCGGTGCACTTGTGGTGTTTTTACCGTCAAGTAGAATTCGTTTTTATTCGCCAAGTCTAAGAATCTTGGTCGCAAGTTGTGATCGATGAATAATCGAACTTCGGACATTGTATCACTTTGGTTAGCGATTAACACTTAGCTTTTTTGCCCCCTAGTCTCAGGGAATAACATTTGTGTTCCGGTGGTTGACTGCGTTTATTGAAAACCTTAAGCACATGTCCACATTCTGGGGACTCAAGATAATTTGAGATCAATAATCCGGTTCGCACCCCGAGAATTCGAGAGTTATCGATGTTTGTAACACGGGTCGCGCTCCGGGAACTTTGACTTGGTATTCGTGCTCCAGTTCACACTCCGGGAACTTGGAGAAAACATGTATGTTTGGGTTCGCACTTCGGGAACCTGGAATCGATGTTTGTACTCCGACTCGCGCTTCGGGAATCTGGAGTTAGCCGCTGGATGGTCGGTTACATATATTTGGGCTTTTTAGGAGTCCGCTCACACTTTGGGAACGATAGATTTAACGCTTATACTCCAATTCACGCTCTGGGAAGTTGGAGTTCGTTCGCGCTCCGGGAACGAATTATTGAATGTTTATACTCCAATTCACGCTCTGGGAAGTTGGAGTCCGTTCACACTCCGGGAACGAATTATTGAATGTTTACACTCCAATTCACGCTCTGGGAAGTTGGAGTCCGTTCACGCTCTGGGAATGAATTGTTGAATTTTTATACTCCAATTCACACTCTAGGAAGTTGGAGTCCGTTCGCACTCCGGGAACGAATTATTGAATGTTTATACTTCAGTTCACACTTTGGGAAGTTGGAGTCTGTTCAAGCTCTGGGAACGAGTTATGGAATGTTTATACTCCAATTCACGCTCTGGGAAGTTGGAGTCCGTTCACGCTCTGGGAACAAATTGTTGAATGTTTATACTCCAATTCACACTCTGGGAAGTTAGAGTACGTTCGCACTCCGGGAACGAATTATTGAATGTTTATACTCCAATTCACACTCTGGGAAGTTGGAGTCCGTTCGCACTCCGGGAACGAATTATTGAATGTTTATACTCCCATTCACACTCTGGGAAGTTGGAGTCCGTTCGCACTCCGGGAACGAATTATTGAATGTTTATACTCCAATTCACGCTCTGGGAAGTTGGAGTCCGTTCACGCTCTGGGAACGAAATGTTGAATGTTTATACTCCAATTCACACTCTGGGAAGTTGGAGTCTGTTCACACTCCAGGAACGAATTATTGAATGTTTATACTCCAATTCACACTCTGGGAAGTTGGAGTCCGTTCGCACTCCGGGAATGAATTATTGAATGTTTATACTCCAATTCACGCTTTGGGAAGTTGGAGTCCGTTCACGCTCTGGGAACGAATTGTTGAATGGACTGTCGTGTGTTGGTCCAATTCAGCCTTTGTCGTGATGGCTTGCCCCCGAGCTGGGGTTTCATTAGTGAGTGGTCGGTCGTATCACAGTCACTTGCTATTTGAATAAATTCCATTGTTTGATGGAACTTAGCTCTTCGTGTGTCGTGATTGTTGAACGTTGTATTCGGTGAACCACAGCTCTAGCTTGAAGAGATAGTATTTTATTGCTGAAATAAGAAAATATGGCAAAGTCAGTGCCTTATTACAAATTCAAATTTCAGAATGCAAAGGAAATTGCAAAGTATTCATAGATTGAAGGATCCTGTCATGTGTGACAGTGACGAGGATCTTCGTCGTTCCAGGCTCCTAAGTAAGTAGGTCCGCCACTGATGGCGTTTATCACCAATCTTCCACGAGGACAAGTCGAGTCCTCCTGTCTCGGTCGATTGAGTCCATTGTTTGGATTTGATGGGCCCGATTCTCTAGGCTGTGGTGTCCGCACAAACTGTTTCAACTTCCTTTCTCTGATCAGTTTTTCAACAAGATCCTGTAAGTGACGACACTCGTTCGTATTGTTCCCATAGCTTTCATGGAACCTGCAAAACTTTCCCGTCTGGATTTGTCTCTCTGACGACGGTCTTGGTGCAGGTTTTTGATATTGAATTGTATCACAGGTTTGTAAGTACAAGTCCTCTAGTGATGTATTCAGAGGAGTGTAACTGTCAAACATTGGATTCTTGCGCCGCGGGCCACGATTTTGATCTTGTTTTTTAATTTGATTCACGCTTTATCTTCGCCGAGCTTGTTTATTTTTAATGTTCAACTGAATTTTTTCGGAGCTCTCACCGGACTGTTTTATTGCAACATTGCTTCGATCCCTTCCGCATTTGGTCCTGCGTCAGTTTGCTTCCTAGACTGTTTCGCGTCTTCCCGTCTCAGGAATTGAGCTGCTTTGGCATGGAAACGGTCTAATGATGCAGGTGGTTTTCCAGCTAGCCAATTGCCAAATTCAGAATCGGGGTCGATCCCCTTAGTCAATGCCATAACGATGGAGTTATCGTTTGGATTACTAATCTTCGCACATGCAGTATGGAATCTCTCTAAGTAGTGCCTGAGTGTCTCTCCGGGGGCTTGCGTGACACTAGATAGAGTGTTGACATCTTTTGGCCTTGCGACATGCATGCGGAATTGCTCAATGAATTTTGTGGCCAACTGATCGAATGAAGAGATGGATCGAGGTGGCAATCGAGTGAACCACATAGTAGCGATGCCCCCAAGGATATGGGAAAACTGCGACACTTCACTGCATCGTCGGCTCTGGCAGTGGTCATTGACCATTCATATTTTAGAATATGTTGGTTGGGGTCGGAGTTCTCTTCGTACATGGCTAGAGTTGGCGTCCTGAATCGCCGTGGGGGTTCAGCAGTAAGAATATCGTCCGTAATGGGAGTGTGACTTCGGGAAACTCCCTAATCGTCGTTTGTGAATCCCTGACTCTCACGGATCATCTGACGTATCACAGTTGATAGATCCGGCATTTGCGTGTTTTGTGCGGCCTGCACCGGAGTATGATTATGTTCCATTCTTTGGGGTTGGACCGGATATTGTTGACGGTCCAAATCTCGCCTTCTTGGCTCATAGTCTTCTGGGACGTACTGTTCAGGAGTACGCCCGCTATGATGACGGTCCAGGTCCGACTGATCTTGGGCGTCGACCCCTGGTTCAGTCGCAACGTTAGTGGTGCGGTATTCTGCGGTGTGGTGAAGAACGGCACCTCCTCGGAAGGAGGGTCCGGTTTGGAAACTGGCTGACGGACCAACTCTAAGTTGCCCAACGGTCAGTGTCGGTTGATTTCCAACGGGTGGCATGCGACTCCCATCTAGCCGGGGCTATGGAGGCCGGTTATGATAATCATAGGATGAAGAGCTTTCGCTGGATGAGCGAGAAGCATGGTCTCTCGTGGATCTCTTTCGTTTCTGGCGATCCAGCTTGTTGATTAGCTCAACGTTAGCGCGTAGCTGTTCTTCTAACGGTTGCCGACTCTGGGTCAGCTCTTGGAGTAGCAGCTGCAACTCTTGTCGAGTAACCGGACCGGACGGTTCAGAGTTCCCAGTAGCATCCTGATTAGATGGAGGCGGGGGCACAGGATTTTGTCTATCTTGTTCTTCTTGATTGATAGCGTTTGAGGTGGTTCTTGTGCTAACCATCTTGATAGTTGAATTCCTTTCCTAGACTTTATGCAAATCTGAATAGAAGGGAAGGAAGTTGGATTAAGTGATTTGGATCTCCCTCTTAGATTTATTCAATCCGGTATCGATGACAGATCCAACGAGCAGGAGAAAATCTGGGTTTTCTCAGTGAAAGCACCAAAGTGTTTACACCGAAATTGGTCACAACACTCTTCGGGAGTCGTTGAAGAGATAATAGTGAAGAATGTTAATTCAAAACAGATTATTATCTAACAAAAACTCCAATCAACAGTAAAGTAAATGCGTAGACAAGCGATTTATAGTGGTTCGGCGTGTTGCCTACGTCCACTGTGAAGTTTTTTGATGTTTTATTGATTCTCTTTCAATGATTACAAGTTTTTACAGCGATCAACAGCAGGTTACAACTGAAAATTCGAAATTTAACAGCTAGTATACGATGTAGAGTGATGAAGATCTCGGTCCGGCAGAGTCTGGGCGCATGAGAGTCGAAAGATCCCTTTTCTGCTGGCTCTGGGGCTCTATTTATAGGTGTAGGCTGCTGATATTTCGCTGAAAACTCGGGAGATCACTTCTGGCATGTGAGGGGGCCCACATGCCCGGTCTTAGGAAGTTTGGGCCCACTTTGGCATCGGTTCGAACTCCATTCGAATCGATCAAGAATTCATCCAATCAAGGTGAAACTTGGCGTGGACACTCTTCGACATGAATGCAAACTTCTGTGAAAATTTCGTGGCATTTGGATCAGTGGATTGACAGATATGATGGATTCGAGATGGGGTTCATTGCGTTGCTGTTTGGTTCGAAACCATCCATTCGAACCGATGGTTTCGAACCGATGGTGGCACGCGCCTTCGTGGTGACATGGAGCGCAAACTTCGAACCGATCCGGTCTTCACTCCGAGTTGACCGCTTCGACCCCATATATCTCGGCGCATTCGAACCGATGAAAGACACGTCATCATGGTTAGTTGACCCAGTGGGTTCGAACGAAGCTTCACAGGTGGGTTCGAACAAGGCTTGTGTGATGGGTTTGAACAACTGATGCTCGGTGGATTCGAACAAGGATTCTTTGGATGGACACGAGCTTTGCAACCCCTCCATGGACACGAGGTCCACCGATACGAACTAGATGGGTTCAAGGTTGATGGATTCGAACCGAGGCACTCCGATGGGTTCGAAGTCCATCGATTCGAAGGTGATCGGTTCGAATGGTGTTTGACGATGGGTTCGAAGACACCTACCTCGATGGGTTCGAAACCGGTGCTTTCCCCTTCAAGTTGAATCGATCATAACTTGAGCGTATGAACTCGGATTGACTCAAAATTTGAGATGAAGGCTTTTATGGTCTTTCTTATCTTGTCCTATCAATTGTAGCACAATTCGGACTCGGACAAAATTCAGTGATATCCATGGCGAAACGAAGTATGACCGATCTCTGAGACGAACTGTTCTCCGTTTCTGATCGATCTTTTGGTATCGCGGCTTTGCCAAAAAGCGGGATAACAGCCATGATGAAGGAGGAGCAAGGGCTGAGCAAAATAGGTGAAGGCAAGTGCACAAAATCAACATAAACAAGCAGAAAAACAATGGAAAAGGAAATAAAATTTACCAAACTTTTTCCCAAAGAGAATGACCGATTTTTTTTTCAGATTTGAGGAGAAAACATTCACATGAAATGTTATGGAAGTGGTCAGCTAAAGAGAATGAGATAAGGCAGCCAACTGAATGAAAAGTGATGGTAGAAATGTGAAAAGGTGTGAATACAAAAGGACATAAGCAAATCAATGGTCACAACTCTTCAGATTTCTCTTATTTCTTTTGGAATTTTTTTATAACTGAAATATATTAATAAATACAGATAAAAACACGAAAGTTTAGTAAATAAACAAAAATAAATAAATAAATATTAATTAAATATAATTAGATTAAGAAAATAGCTTAAAAATACAAACTAGTCTTGGAAATATGAAAGCAAATGGAACAAACTTTGGAAAATTTCTATGTACTTGAAAATATTTATAAATAAAGGTAAGAACATAAAAATAAAATTCATACATAAAAATGAATAAATAAATTTTAATTAAATATAATTTAATGAAGAAAATAGCAGAAAAATGAAAACTAGCCTTTAAAAATAGAAAACAAATTCAATAAATTTTTGGAAAAATTCAAACATCACTTTAAAAATATTTAAAAGACAAAAAATATATAATATAACATATTACACATATATATAAAAATTAAAATATTTTTTATATAAATTAAAATAGACAATTTTTTATTAAATAAATCAATTTACATACAATATTGTAAAAAGCATAACTTTCACAATATAAATCGGATTTCAACGAAACGAAAAGCAATATTCTTAATTTTAATATATTTTCATAATAAAAGATAAAATTTAAGAATTTAAATATTTAAATTTGAAATTTAAAAATCAAAGTTTGACCCAAATTGACCAAAGTCAACATTTTAGGAAAATATTCAATTTATACCATTTGGAATTATAATTCACATAATAATCAAAGTTTATATTTAAAAATGAAATGTTTGAAATGAAACAAGTTTGAAAAAATTCAAAATGAAATAAAGTCAAAATTAAAATATACATAAAAATCTAGGGTTGTTACACTCTCCCCCACTCAAATCTTTTCGTCCTCGAAAAGGAAGGAAGCGGAGAAACAGCAAGAAAGAACAATAGGTTGGAATACATCCCCGAAAGAAGGTAGGGAAAATAAAGATAGCTAGGAGGTAAAACAGGTTGAAATACAAGGATGAACCATTATACATTTCAATTTAATTTTTTTTTTAGTATGATGAATAGTCATTTGATTCAAATCTGATGGTTCAAAGTAAACAATATTTAAAAAAATTTAAATTTTTAGAAGGGAAAATAGCTGACCAAAATATTCTTTATATAATAATTTATCAAAATACTTTTATAACTCGATGTCTTAACAAGTTTATCCTCGTTCCTGTAGATTCTGGCAGTGCGTTGATCAGGCGCAAAGCTAGACTTCTCCAGGTACTTAGGAGACTTGTTTCAACACCCAGTGAAAATACTAGAAAACTCTTTTTAAAAAAACAGATATGGAAAGTACAATCCAAACAAATCAACCAAACCAAAACAGTTGCCTAACCATGGATCGCAGATACACAATGGTTACGTCTGGATCCCCCAGGAAACAATCCGTATACGTAAGCTTTCTCAGCCCTGCGAGTTACGCCATAATGACGAGTAGAATGCAGGATACACAATGGTTACGCCTGGATCCCCCAGGAAACAATCCGTACCTCCAGGCCAGCTCAGCCAGACATTTGCGCTACTAATACGACCTACATAGAGTGCAGGATACACAATGGTTACGCCTGGATCCCCCAGGAAACAATCCGTACCCCCAGGCCAGCTCAGCCAGGCAGTTGCGCTATGTAGTCGCGATCATAAGACCACGGGGATCACCGTGGAATTCGATGGACACTCGAGTGTCATATCCGGAAAACCCAAATCAAAGAGAGAGAATAATATCGATAGAATGAATCCACAGTGTGGCCACAAAGCGGATATCAAGCAGAAGGCACTTCTCATATCTTTACTTCGAAAATATGTATCATATAGTACCTTTCAAAATCACTTTCAAATATCATACTTATATAAAGTCCATTATATATAAGATTTCATTTCAAATCAAATACTTTTCAAAACAATAGTATATCAAATCACACTTATATAGATTTCGATTATATAAGATTTCACTTTTCAAAATTGGGTACCTTTTCAAATCAACAGTTTTCAAATCAATAGTTTTCAAATCTACTGCATACTTATACAAATCAATTTTATATAAGTTCGGTAACTCCCAAATCAAAGTATTTAAATAATGAAGGTTCTCAATTTCAAACTATTTCAATATCAATTCAGCTTCAAAATCATGTATGATCTCACCAAATCATTTCTTCCAAATTACACAAATTTAGTTTCAAAGTTTCTTAAACAATAGATTAGAAAATAATCCAAATTTCCAAATCAACAAAATTTAGGTCAAATAAATTCATTTCCATTTCAAACATGTATTCACTTCAAAAATCATAATACTTTCAAAGTTATAAATCTTTCGAAACCAAATACTTGAAATCATTTCACTTTGAAAATCATAACATTTTGAAATCATACATTTGAAATCATAAAACATGCCCTTAATTCTTTACATTTCAAATTTTTTTCAATTAAACCAAAATCTAAAATTTCCAATTTTAATTCAATTCAAACCATCAGTTTCAATTTAGTTTTCCAACAAAACCATTTCAAATATTATCAATTTCAAATATAGATTTGATTTACAAAATAAACTATTAAATCTTAAATATGTTTCAAGGCTTAAATATACCATATTTCAAAACTAAATTTCATAATTTCATATATCTCAAATTTTACTTCATTATTACTTAGTGTTGAAATATTTATTTCATAAATCTATTATTTTTAAATAAACTCAAATTACAGGTAAACCAAATATCCTTTCATACTAATACAAGCTTCAATTATTGATTTATCAAAATCAATGGTTTTCAAAATCATTTTATACTTACGTAAAGTTTATCTTATATAAGGATCAAAATTTTCAAAAATAAATAAATTTTGCTGCATGAAAAGCCATATAGGATTGAACATCTTTGCTTACTAAAAGATTTTTAATTAAGAATAGTTTTGTATATAAAATAGTTTTTATGAAAAATAGAATAAAACAGTTAGTTTAAGAAAAAGAAAAATAGTTTTGAAAAATGGTTTTAAATTTGATAGTGGTTTTTCATAAAAGAAAAAAATTCCAATTAAATTACAAAGATATCCAACCCAACAACATTCAATTTCAGCGTCAAGTATACCAATGATATTAGGATATAGGATGTACATATGTCATCATTTCGCAACATTACATTCGATCGCTCGCTCGATCACATATGTTCGCTTTTGAACTAGTATTGTCCATTCGACTTTCGTAATGCGGACTTCGATATGGTTTCTCGACTAGAAGCCATCAGTCTCCTTGCATAGTTATATACTGTGATAGAGAATTCTAAAATCAAGCCCAAAATCCATATCAAATATTCGCCATCAAGATCAAATGAAAAATCCTAACACGAAATGGTGTAATTCACCTCGAACTTGTGTGCTCAAACTTGGATCAGATTAATTATGCGAACAAAACAGCATACATACAACTTATGTATCTATTCCAACTTGTTAAATAAATAGTTTCATAAAAATGTTACTAAGTAAAAACATTTAAAATCAAATTTTTCTCAGACATTTGAAGACTAATTTTTATACAAAACATTTCAGAACTAAATTTCATATTAGTATAATTCAAAATAGTCTTATTTATTTACTTAACAAAACAGTTTCAACTTATAAAAATCATATTATTTCATACTTGAAACATACAAACTAAACTTATATTCTTTATCAAATACCTTACACCTTTCAAAAAAAATTTAGCTTTGAAAAATTAACCTTGATTTGGAAGTGCTCGAATCTTAAAATAGTCGAAGAAATCATATTTTCAATCCAAGAGTTGGAAATCAACACTAAATCAGTAAATTAATTTCAAAAGTTAGGTTTCAAAATCTGAAACTCGAGGACTGAACATCGGCTTAGTTTAAATCTTTTCAAATACATATATATACAGATCTATCTTTCGAATATCAAACCATACTTCGAAATCTGAAACCAAAATTGGTTTCACAAAATCACTCGCATAGCAAAGCTACTAGAATGGCCTCTCCCTCACTCAGAAACTCGAAAATCAATGTCGATGATGCATGCATTCATCACCGAAATTATTTTCCAGCGACATAAGTGAGTTCTGTACTTCAATTAACTTTGAAAAACTTCTTTGAAATTCCTTCGAAATCATTGAAATTCATTCGAATACATTTGAAACATTTCTTATTTGAAAAAAAAAATCTTTAAATCATATTATTATCATTATATATTTTCCAAAACCTTAAAACCGATTTCAAAACATCGGAATTCGGTTCCTCGAAATTCAAATTCAAAACCCTTCAGTTATAAATCATTTTTGTATAAATCAAGTTCTTATAAATTTCAAAATTTCAAATCCTTTCAAAGCTTCCAATTTTCATTTTAAAAGGTATATAACCCTCACCGGAAACATTTCACTTTTTATATACAAAATATGGTCATCCTTAATAATTTCGATGTATGCACAATTTCAAAATACAACCAAACACAAATTTCCAAAGGATGATTCAAGGAAGGATTTCAAACAACAAAGATTTAAAATTAGAGGAACTCTAATCAAATAGAATTCTAGTTCGAAGATAAACTCAAACGAAGATGAGATAATTTAATTATCACAGAAGATGGATAAGCCTATAAAAATCGCGGGCAACCTTAACCGGTCAACTGTGACTTCCGGAATATAACCAATTTGGAAATCTGAGGCAAATCGACATTCGACCGCCAGATATAGGATCCAGATAGAGCAGAGGATAGATAGCATTGACATCCGAGGATACAGACATATCCGGTGAATCAATGCCAAATATAAAGGAATTTCACCCCTTTACAAATCATTCAAAGATTTACGGAATCATTGCTCTTTAGAGAGGTCATTCCAAAGTGGGGTTACGGAATGCCCAAAATCAAAAGGGTAAAAATAGGAAGACAATACTGGATTTCAGAACAAGTGGGGGCATTCCACAGTTCAAGGAATCCTAATCGGTAAGAATCCTAACCAAGAGATTTCTAACAAGGCGGATACCGAAGTAATGAAGTTCAGAAAATCTTGATTCCAAAATAAGAAATTTTTTATACCAAAATAATCTTTGAAAATCCTTTAAAAATCATTTGGAAATCATTTTATACTTCGAAAATACGTTCTCTCACAAAGAAAGGATTCTGAGATTGATTTCACTCATTCTAGGGTATTTCTACCCTATCTCTAATGAGTTTTTGCTCCGCAGGCTAAAGTTTGCCTAAAACCTAAGCTCTGATACCAACTGTAACAACCCGATATTTTCAGCCATTCGCATCCGCACATGTCGGACTTGAATTGCTCAAAATACCGCATTGTAAATAAATTTGGAGCAAATGAAATACAATCACAGAATCACAGACACATAAACATCAGAATAACTCACAACAGAAATAAAAATACCATAGTAGTTCATGAAGTTACTATAATAGACTCTCAAAACATAATACATAATATTAGTCTGAAACATATACAATAGAAATCTCAAATACATAGAAGTTTATAAATACCAGAGCTGAAATAGAACAACGGAAACTGAAAGGAAATAGATAACTAGACAAGCAGAATCTCCAGCGATTCCTAGCTCCAGAAAAGAAATCCAAAGCTAAGCTGTAAATACACAGGCTGACCCGAGCGTAAAGTAAAACACAAAACACTCGAGTCAGGACAATATATATTTATATAATGTAGACCAACTCAAGTGAACTGTAGTAGAAATGCACAATAACTTAAAGGATGCTTGGGATAGCCTATCCTTTAAGAATCAGTTAAACTATAAATTGAATACATCCCGTGGTTAAAATTTCAAAATGGTATTTTATACTTTGAAATCTAATATCATTTCAAAATTCAATGTCATTCAAAATCCATTTTCAAAATATCAAAAATATAATATCTTCCAAACCACATTCATTTTTATTTAATTTAAATACCATTACAAAACACATTTCAAAATAGTTTATATTTCGCAACAAATTACTTCCTTTTTAAATCACAAAATGAAGTTATTATATTTAATAATTAAATTTCCAAAATTTTAAACTTTTCAAAGTTCACTGATTCACTTAATTTTATCAAAACAATGAAAATTCACCTTTCATATCATTTAGAAAATGCTATGGAAAGTCACATTCAAATTAGTTCAATTTAACAACAGACAGCATTTTAAAATGCTGCAATAGGGTGACATTAGTTTCAAATAACTTAGTTAAATTCAACAATTATAACATTTACAAAATGCTATAATAGCCTTTAATTAAATTTAGCCATTTAGTTCATTATTATCAACTACAACATTTACATTAGATTAAGAGCATTTCAGAAATGCAGTTAATTAACTTCAAATATTCAGTAGAATTTCACAACAATTATATTTTTAATTAAATCATTTTTAAATTATAAAATCTTAAAATTTCACTTTTATAATCATCATTTAAATACCCTTATATTCATGATTTTATAAAGTTAAATTTCCATTCAAAAATCAAGATTTAATAATAATTCACTTATTAAATTCCAACCTTAAATTTTAAATTCATTAAATTAAATTTAACTTAACACTTAAGTTTAAAATTTTAAAATATAACTTAATTTCATTTTTATTTACTTAACTTAAAATTCACTTTTAAGCCAAATTCACAAATTTCCAATTTTAGTTATATTTCAAAATTTCAACATAAATATTCATTCATTTCACATTTAACTTTATTCAAAAATCATTAAGGTATTACAAAATCATTTTAAATTCATTTGATTCAAAATATCATAAATTTATCATATTTTCATATTTAATTTAAATTCCATTTATCGCCAAATTATAATTTCCAAAATAACTTACATTTCAGATTTCTAACTTTACCCTTTATTTATTTCACTTATAAATTTTCAAAAAATCAATAATGCTTTACAAAAATCATTTTTAATCAAATCTAATCAAAATATTATAATATTTACATTTCTAAAATCTTTTAAATTTTTTTAGAAAAACATATTTTAACAACGGGTCTGTATTTCATTTTCTAGCCTAGGTAAAGTGATACGGGTAATATATCATTTCAACCCGTAATTTACAAAGAAATCCCGGGTTAGATCATTTCAAACTGCAATCCCAATAAATGAAAATAATTGAAAATCATTCAGGCCTATCATTTCAGCCCATAACGATTTTCTCCTATTCTAAAGTCCGTTCGGGTATGTATCATTTCAACCCATAGTGATTCTAGTCTACAGGGAACTTGCAGTGTGATAAACTGATGAAAGTAACAGAATAGCATGAAATAACAGTAACATATGATATAACAAGTGTAAATATAGGTGTGAACATCATATGAATATAATATAGCAGTTACAACAGGATGATATGCATTTACAGATTCAGGTGATGTCGGTTTATCACTACATAAGTACATATTAGTCTGGTGAGATTTACTCACTTATTCAAAGCTGGAGATCGCTGCCAAAGCAACAATACTGACACTACGAAGGCACGACAACACTACTACAATTTTGAGAGTGGAGAGTCAAAGCTATACCCCTTGAAACATTTAAACAAAACAATACGATATACATGAATAAACACTTCACATATATTTAAATAACTTATATATACAAGCACAAATCAAATCCAAACCAATTGCACTTGCCTTCAACCTCATATGCTTCAGCAATGGGCTGCAAAAGCACTATAATGGGATGGTTTTGGATCAGGTTTGGATCAGGTTTTGGGTTCAACAAGTCGTCCATACATAGGAAAAGATGATGCAAAAGGTATGCGTGCATGAAACTACAACTACAAGGCAACACAAGCGGATTCAAGGCAACATAAGTCACAACCACAAGCAAATATGGGCATGGCTAGGTCTGGTAGGGTCAGATACAGGTGTGGCAGAGGTGTATGGGTCATCTATGGCAGGCGGTGGCGGTGTATGGTTTGGCCAAGGAGGAGTTTGAGGGGGGTGAAGGCAAAGAAGCTAGGCTATGCACATTTTCAAGGTGGATATTGCAATTTTGGTGGAGTTTGATCAACTAGTGGTGCATGGCCATGGATGGGCAGTGGGCTGGAGGTGGTGGAAGCCTGATGTGGTGGTGGTGGTGGCGGCCATGGTGAAGAAGGAGCAAGGGCTGAGCAAAATAGGTGAAGGCAAGTGCACAAAATCAACATAAACAAGCAGAAAAACAATGGAAAAGGAAATATAATTTACCAAACTTTTTCCCAAAGAGAATGGCCGATTTTTTTTTCAGATTTGAGGAGAAAACATTCACGTGAAATTTTATGGGAGTGGTCAGCTGAAGAGAATGAGTTAAGGCTGCCAATTGAATGAAAAGTGATGGTAGAAATGTGAAAAGGTGTGAATACAAAAGGACATAAGCAAATCAATGGTCACAACTCTTCAGATTTCTCTTATTTCTTTTGGAATTTTTTTATAACTGAAATATATTTATAAAAACATATAAAAACACGAAAATTTAGTAAATAAACAAAAATAAACAAATAAATATTAATTAAATATAATTAGATTACGAAAATAGCTTAAAAATACAAACTAGTCTTGTAAATATGAAAGTAAATGGAACAAACTTCGGAAAATTTCTATGTACTTGAAAATATTTATAAATAAAGGTAAGAACATAAAAATAAAATGCATACATAAAAATGAATAAATAAATTTTAATTAAATATAATTTAATGAAGAAAATAGCAGAAAAATGAAAACTAGCCTTTAAAAATAGAAAACAAATTCAATAAATATTGGAAAAATTCAAACATCACCTTAAAAATATTTAAAAGAAAAAAATATATAATATAACATATTACACATATATATAAAAATTAAAATATTTTTTATATAAATTAAAATAGACAATTTTTTATTAAATAAATCAATTTACGTACAATATTGTAAAAAGCATAACTTTCACAATATAAATCGGATTTCAACGAAACGAAAAGCAATATTCTTAAATTTTTATATATTTTCATAATAAAAGATAAAATTTAAGAATTTAAATATTTAAATTTAAAATTTAAAAATCAAAAATTGACCCAAATTGACCAAAGCCAACATTTCAGGAAAATATTCAATTTATACCATTTGGAATTATAATTCACATAATAATCAAAGTTTATATTTAAAAATGAAATGTTTGAAATGAAACAAGTTTAAAAAAATTCAAAATGAAATAAAGTCAAAATTAAAATATACATAAAAATCTAGGGTTGTTACAATATATAATATCATCAACATATATTTGTATAATTAAAATACCTTGATTTGTTTTCTTAATATATAAAGTTTGATCAACCTTCCCAATTTCAAAACCAAAGTCTATTAGATAGCTTTTAAGTCGGTCATGCCAAGCACGAGGTGCCTATTTCAAACTGTATAAGGCTTTCTTAAGTTTATAAACATGGTTTGAAAATTTTTCAAGAGCGAAAAAGGAGGTTGTTCAACATAAATATTTTCTTTTATATATCCATTTAAAAAAGCACTTTTAATATCCATTTGGTATAGTTTAAATTTATGAAAACCTGTAAAGGCCAGTAGAATACGTATAGCTTTTAATCTTGCGACAAGAGCAAATGTTTCTTCATAGTCTATTCCCTCTTCTTGATTATATCCTTGTGCAATTAATCTAGCTTTATTTCTAGTTATATTTCCTAGTTCATCGGCTTTGTTTTTGAAAATCCATTTTGTACTAATAACCGATTGATCACTTGGTCTAGAAACTAATTCCCAAACTTCATTTCTTTCAAACTGGTATAGCTCTTCTTGCATATCTATAATCCAGTAGTCATCAGTGGAGGCTTCCTTAATATTTTTAGGTTCTATATTAGAAAGAAAAGCTACATGGCCTATTTGATTTAATTGATGTCCTGTTCTTACATTTGAATTGTCTTCTCCAAATATATTTTGAACTATGTAATCTCTAAGAATTCTTGGAGGAGATCTTATAGTATTTTCATTATGAACAATATTTTCATCTTCTCTAGTATTATGAATAATGTTTTTATCTTCTCTAGTATTATTTATGTTATTATCATGAAAAATAATATCATCGTCTTTTGAATTATTTGTTATGATTTTATTAGAATTATTTTCAAAGTTTGTAATATTAGAAGAAATTTTAAAATTTTGGTCGAATGAAACGTGGAGAGTTTCTACGATTACTTTAGTTCTTTTATAGAAACTCGATAAGCTTTGCTTCTCTCCAAATATCCTATGAATATTCCTTCATCGGATTTTGGATCGAATTTGCCAAGCTGATCTGTAGTGTTAAGTATTAAACATTTTGAACCAAATACTTTGAAATAATATATATTAGGTTTTCTACAATTTAAAAGTTCATATGGGGTGTGTTTTGTTAATGATCGAATAGAAACATGATTCAAAGCATAACAAGCAGTTGCAACAATTTCTATCCAGAAATGTTTTGGTAGAGTGCTTCCATTTAATAAAGGTTTTGCACATTCTTGTAATGTTCTGTTTTTCCTTCCTACAACTCCGTTTTGTTGTGGTGTTCGAGAAAAAGAAAATTTGTGATTAATTACTTTTTTGTTAGAAAAATGTTCAAAACTTTGTTTTCAAATTCACCTTCATGATTACTTCTAATATTTCTAACTTATTAATTCTTTATATTTTGAATCTTTTGAACAAAATTTTTCAAAAATATCACTTTTATGTTTCATGAAAATAGTTCATGTATATCTTGAAAATCATCTACAATAAAAACACAAATCTATTGTGATTAATAGATCGTACTTGAGCAGGTGCAAAGAGGTCCATATGTAGTAGTTCAAGTGGTTGTGTTGTAGATATGGTTTTCTTAGATTTAAAAGAAGATTTTGTTAATTTTCCTAACCGACATGGATCAAAAATATTATCAATTTTGAATTTCATATCAGATAGTCCTTTAACAAGTTTAATTTTAGCTATTTTATTAATGGTACTAATATTTATATGACAAAATCTTTTGTGCCATCGCCAAGAATCATTTTCTGCAGCTACTAAACATATGTTTGTGTTATGATTTACATTCATATTTAAAATATAAATACTTCCATCTCTTATACCTTCAAAAATCAAATTTTGATTTTCATAAGAAATATTGCATTAATTTTATGAAAAAGATATATTAAAACCTTTACCACATAATTGGCTTATGCTCAATAGATTAAGTTTTAAGTTTTTAACTAATAAAACATCAGAAAGGAGACGTAAGTTAGAGATACCGTTATTGCGCACATCACCTTTGCCGATGATATAACCTTTTGAATTATCTCCAAAAATGACCGATCCTCCATTTGAGTAGATAATGTCAGTTAACATGTCCTTATTACTAGTCATGTGTTTTGAGCAACCGTTGTTTAAGATCCATTTTCCTCTCTTTTTAAGTAGTACCTGCAAAAAATAAAGATTAATTTGATACCCACTTTTCTTTTAGGGTCCTAAGAGTTAGGTCTTAGGAAACCAAACCCAAATGGGTTCAGAATTCCTTTTATAAATATAATTCTTGTTTTTATGAACAGTTTCCATAAATGTTTTGATATGTCAATTCCTAACTAAATTGTCATTTGCTTTAGGAATCCATATCTTAATAATTTTAATATCTTTAGATATTGTCTTTTTAATATTTTTCTTAGTTTCGTTTTTAATCTTATTTTTAAACTTTTTAGAATTCTTTGGATTTTCAAATTTCTTATATCCCAGTCCCATTTTGTTGAAGTAGACTGAGAATTTTTATTATTGTAGAAAGATTCTCTTGTCCTTTGTTGAAGTTAGAAATATTTTTATTACTATCTTCTAACTTGGTTTTGAGACTAGACTTTTCTTAGTCTAATACTTCAGTGTTAGATTTTAAATCATTAATCTCTACTGATAAATCATCATTTTTATTTTTTTGAATTTCTAATTCCTGAGTTATCATAGAAAGTTGATATGTTAAATTAGAATTAGATTCTTGAGTCATTTCAAGTTCTTCTTCTAGAATTTTCTTTTCATCTCTTAGCATACTAACTTCTAATTCAGATATATTCAGTTTTCCTTGTAACTCTTTATTTTACTTTTTAATTTGTTTTACTAAGTCTACTAGTTCTGAATTGATTTCAACCAGATCTTCAAAACTTAATTCACTTACATCATCACTTGTAGCCATGAAGCATACATTTTCTTGCTCTGTGTCACTGTCGCTATCACTATCTGATGATGATGAAGAGTCTGAATCATCCCACGTTACTGAAAATGCTTTCTTCTTAAATTTGTCCTTCTTGAAATTATTTTTCTTTTTCTTTGGACAATCTTTCTTCGTAAGCCTCTTTTTATGACATTCATAACATTCCACGATAGAAGGGACGATGGTTTGCTGCTATTGTTGTTGTTGTTGGAGTTATTTTTGTAACTCTTGAATTGTTAGTCTTTTTGAATTTCAAGAACTTTTTGAAATTTTTAGCAATAAGTGCCATATCCTCTTCATCTGAATCTGAATCATCTTTTTCAACTTGAAATGCTAGATTCTTCTTATCTTATGCATGTACTTTCTTTGTCTGCAAATTCACTTCATATGACATTAGATTTCCTATCATTTCTTTTGGTTTCATGGATGATAAATCATTAGCTCCTTTCAGTGAAACTAGTGTTAATGTTAATGCTAGTGTTGGTGTTACTTTCCATATTACTAAATATATCAAATAACCGTGTTACGTTTATAGGATGTCCTTGCTCTAATACAAAATGAAGGTGTGTAAGCTGTGTGGCTAGTTAACATTTAGGATCATGTAATATGGAATATTATATTAGTGTAGAAATAGAAACTAGATAATAGATAATAGAAATAAAGCAAATGAAATAAGCACACTCGGACTTTTATACTGGTTCGAACTTCTCATTCTACGTCTAGTCCTAGACTACACTCTGGATTTAAACTCTATAAACCCATCTCTTGACCCGGAGGAATAGGTTTACAACACCTTAATAGCCGAACAGGACTTCTACTGGTACAAGTAAATAGTTGACGCTTATGTTCCAAATAACACGGATATGTCTTTAATAGTACACCCTTCCTATAATCAAATCCTCAAGTATATATTGTGTGTGAAGATATGAAAGGAAGATATTGCTTAGAATCGAAGAATATATTAATTAGTTCGGAGATTGAAGCAATATATAGAGTGTGATAGCTTTTAGATTGTAGAGATAGATAGTAGATAATATGCAAGAAATCAAAATAAAATTTAGTGATTTGAGAAGTGATGCTAACGTGTTTATATAGCGAACAAATCATTACAACTATTCATAAAAAGTTTCAATCAAAAGTTGCAGCCATATCTCTTCAATTTGAACCGAAACTCTTCGCAATTTGAAGTGACACTTCAAGAAAAATAGCCATTAGAGCCAGTCAGTCGATTGAGCAAAATCGACCAGTCAATTGAATATTCAAAAACAGTGTAAAATGGTGCATATCTAGTCGACTGAACAGGTTCAATCGACTAGTTGTTTTCGATCAGTCGACTGACCTGGTCGTCAGTGCATAGTTTGCACATATTTTAAAATTTTTGAACTTTAAAACTAGTTTAAGTATGCACAAACTACTTAAGGATAGATTTTAACAATTATAACACTATCTAAGACTAAAATTTCAGTAAATTATCATACTATACTTAGATTTGTAGTCTCATCTCCTTTGTAGTTTAATAGCTTGCATATCTCATTCTTTTTTTGTCGTTTGATCATATAGTCTCATCACTGATCGTTTAAGCTTTTTGTCATGAATCAAAACTCATGATTCAACAACTTTTACATGGGCGACTGCATAATCTGTGGCCACATGAACCACATTTTCTTCTCCAACTTCTTCAATCACAAATTTGAGCATGTCAAAAATGTTTTCAGCATTTTTAACAATTGATGAAGTATCAACAGTATGGTTCCTTTAGGACTATTTACTAAAAAATTAGTGATGCTTTTATGCTCTCTATTGGTCCATCCATTCGATATAATTGTGCATCCTATAACAATAAATATAGTGATATAAGATTACAGATTATAGAATGAAAAAGAAAGATATATTTGTTGAATATGCGATTATATGATTTTTGTTTGATGATAATAAACATATATATATATATATATGATTTTAAATGTATTTGTTAATGTACTATTTTATTTTTCATAGATTAAATAAATATTTGCTTAATAAAATAAATAACACATAATTTGAATTCAAACACAAATTTTATTCAAACAAATATTTATTACAATTTTTGAATAGTATAAGTTTCAAACTCTCACTTTATACAATTTCAATTACAATACAAATTTGATTAAATTACAATTCACATTTACATTGCACCTCACTACATATCACTCATTCACTCAACTCGTACTGATTATCATCCAGCATCTGAGTAATCTTCAAAAATATACATTGACGCAGTAAAATTGAAAATAAAATATTTTTGCAGTATAAAATAAAATGTGGATTTTGAAAATAATATTTGCCTCAGTTATTTGGGTTGTTCGTCATCATTTAATTTTGAATTCATCATACACGAACAGCTTGTGACATACACAGTGTATTGCTGTATATGACACAAGGCCGTGCACACCGATGTATAAACTTGATATAAATTACAGGGACAAGTGAGGACAGGTCAAACCCAAAACGCCAGGTTCAACTCGAGTGCAACAAAAATAATGTCACAATATCAGCACAAGGTCAAACCCGAGCTTTAAAGCTGGATTCAACACAGGTGCAGTTCAAATATACAAGTTTAATAAAATGGTCAGGAGCAAGCCAGTCAAAGTGTACACATGAACCAGAAGAGTTCGATTCAAGACGGCAACCTCCAGATGGTACACAAGTAAAAGGCTCGAACTCAAGTCAGTGCACAATAACTCAAGTCAAACTATAATGAACCAGTGGATAGAACAAGTGCTATCAGGAATGAACACAAATGGCCAGAGGGATTAATATGGCAACACAGCAACAATGAAATGGCTATAAACAAAATACATGAAACTGCACCGAAGGAATGGCAACATGCGTGGTACAGGTCTGAGACAAATGAAACTCAAGCAAGCACAACTCTAACTGGAAGTACACATGAAGTATACAAACTACCAAACTCAAAGAAGCAAAATTCCAAACCAAGCTCAAGTTACACACGAAAGCAACTTAATGCAGCAACCAAAACAAATGCAATAGTGGATCAAATGATCAATGAGCAAGGCTGCACAGTGAAAACTGTATGCAAACCAAGTGCACCAATACTAAACAGAGGAATACTTCAACTACAAATGCACAACAAGTATACATGAAGGCCAGAGTGTGCAATATACAAGACTACAAGAACAAAGCATGCACATCGTACTCACCACAAAGCATCAGGTCGAAATCAATCAGTGACATGTATGCATACACACATTAGAACCAGAAAACAAGGACCAAAATCAAATGCATCCTGAACAGTTTTTACCATAGCCGTAGTCAGGTGATGTTGAAAAACAAGTTGAAGTAGAAAACAAAAATTAGAACAAGTCAGAAACCAACAGTAGCAAGTTCAACCACGAAGGTCAGAAATCATCACATAAACAATATCACAAGCCGAAGTCAAAAAGAATGGAGTCGAACAGTTCAAATTCGACACCGTGGTGGTCAAGCAAAGTCAAAATCGAAGCCGTTTTAACCAAGCCAAAAATATACGAATTGACAAAGTCAGAAATCATCGTCAACATTCAATCAATATCGAATGGCCGAGGAGAATTACAGACGAATTCAAACAAATATATATGAACGAAAATCAAGGGGTTCGAATCCTATATAAAAACCCAATCATCATCGGCTACAAGATCATCGAGTTCAAGTAAGTCAAAACCAGAAAAGTAAAAGGAGTAAATTACATACCGAAATCAGATTCGAACTCGACGCAAAGAGAAGTAGCCGTGAGCAACTCAAAGAGATAGTCGATCGACAAAGCAAGGACCTAAATCATCATTCGATCGAGCAACCATTGTCGGCAGCTTCTAATTAGAAGCCCTAATTTGCAAGCAAAGGAAAAAGGTACGACCGAAATTATTTTTACAGAGCAAATAAAAAAAGAAGAAAGTGGGCCGGCATATATTAAAGAAGGGAGATATCTTTGGGCTGGTTATATTAAAGGATTTTGGTTTATAAAATTAGGGGTTTTTATTTTTAATTATCTTTTAATTTGTATTTTGCTTTTAAACAGTTATAATTTCTAGTCGTGCGACTAGGGGACAAATTACGTGGCGTAGTTTGAGAACTCACAACTCAGTGGCTGGGTTGTGACAGGGTTTTGAGCATAGAGTTAGGTTAGTCAATAGTAGGTGTCGTGAGTTTACGTGTGTAAGCGTGTGACTACTTAATTTATGGTAGAAACCTTGGGAGCGGCACGCATGCAGGGTTTTGCCGAAGCTGGGTAAATTCTGTGTCGTTCTATTTTTGCATTTATCATTCTGATATTATTTGTGCTGCTATTATTTGTCTGTGTTGAAACAATTTTATAAGCTTCCGCAATAATTTTTATAATTAACAGTATCACCCTGTTCACCCCCCTCTAGGGTGAAATCGATCATACAATATTTTGATATATTTTTAAAACACAAACATTACCCATCTTTTTTCATTCTAATTTGTATTTCTCCATCTTCACTTTCACATTTTCCACTTCTTTCATCAAGTATGTGTTCTAAATCTCATGATAGCTAGAATGTTTTAAACCCCTTCCATAGGAAGTAATGCTATCCACCATGCTACTAAAGTAGGGACTCTTCGCTATACATAAAGGTAATGCATTTGCATGTATTAGACGACAAATTTTCTAATAAACATCATCTATATCTACCTTGTTCTACGTAGCATTTAGTATTTTTTTTCTTAGACTAATATTAGGCATCCTTTTATTCAATACATTATGATTGCAAGCTTTATTTTCATCTCTATCAAATTCATCTGCCTCGCCTTCATCATTTGGCATACTCTTTTTTAGCAAACTTTTAAAATTTTTGGCTACTTCCTCCGGCACATTAGTACATGCTTTCACATTATCGGATGTTTGAGTAAGTGATGTTTAACTCTAAAAACACCTCTGCTTATCTTCTTTGAACAATGATTGCATCTATTAACTCTTTTATTTCCTTCATTAACTGATTTACAAGATCCCAAGTAATATCTACTTCTCTAGGCATCTACAGATAATAAGAAGATAAAAAAAAGTAAGCACATAAATGTGAAAAGTAAGCGCACTAAAGTACTCCATACTACACTAATTTACCGTGATAAAAATAACACAACCAAATCTTGTAAAGCTAATGTAAAAAATTTAACCTAATGCTAAAAGTTAGCATTTGCAATGTATTAGCAAATTTTTCATTTCAAATAAAGTACAAAATAATAAGTATAGAAATATATTGTACAACATCACTACATCCAGTTTTTGTTCATATATTAAACAGCCAGTGAATCGTTTTAATTCTGAAATAACATGTACCGTAGTAACTAGTACTTTTGATGCAGTTTTTGTTCAAACATGGCTCTTTGTTTGCGATGTTGCCATAATAAAATAAAAAAACAAAGCAAAAAATAAAAGTCAAAAGAATAAAGTTAAATATAGGTAGATGGCAGTGTTGTAGTACTTTGTTACTATTGCAGAAATTCATACATTACTTTCTCACACCTAAAAAATGCACAAAGATGAGGAAAAAAAATTCAAAATTGATGCAGAAGTTAGAAAAGAGAGCAGAAAAAGAGTACAAAAAAAAAAATCTAATTACCTCCGTTCGATGCTTCCACCGAGTTTTGATGCTTCCACAAAGTTCGAGTTTTGATGCTTTATCTTTTTTCTGCCTTGAAATTTTCTATTGGATGCTAGTTTTTTATCATCGTTTTTAAAGTGCTCGAAATGGATTTTTTGGAGATTCTTCTCTAATTTCGACATGCGTGATGCTTCATATTCAAGAGTATAATAACATTTTTCCCAATTTTTAAAAAACCAACATTTCATTTTTTTATAGAAAATATTCAATTCGATGTTTAAATGAAATTGCGATCTGATTTAGGGCATAGATATTTTCGATATACAAATAGATCGTATGATTTTTGAGAACTGCAATCCAAATTTAAAGTTGGATCGATAGGGCTACGATTTGACTTGAATCGTGAGTTGGATTGTATGATCTTACGATTTTTGAAATCGTTGAATGCCGGCTTACTTATTTTTCACTATTTTAACCACATAACAATACTTTACACTTTAGAAATATTTTATATTCAATTAAAACATTTTATTTAATTTTAAACTATTATCCAAAATAATTTAATAATTTAATTGAATTTATTAAAATAAAATCTTTTATTAACTATACTTCACTTAAGTAAATATTTACTTTCAAAATAATAATTATCAAATCTCGAATTCAATTTTTTTTTTACATTAATCAAATCTACTTACTATTATGGCATATAGGTCATGGTGTTACATAATGTTTCACATTTCATAGTGCCGCTATACATGAAATTGTAAGAGTGTGCACGAATTTCCTATGGAAATCGAGAGCAAGTAAAATACCATTGGTAATTGTTTGTAGGAGTAAGCAGGAAGGAGGACTTGGTCTTCGTGATCTACATGAGATGCAAATCTCCTTAGGCATTAAAAGATTAAAGAAAGTTGTCAATGTAGAGGGTCTTTGGGCTAAGTACATGAATGACAAATATGTGAAAAATCAATCT
Source organism: Allium cepa (assembly GCA_030765085.1). NCBI lineage: Eukaryota > Viridiplantae > Streptophyta > Magnoliopsida > Asparagales > Amaryllidaceae > Allium > Allium cepa. The sequence continues at coordinate 827,833,221 of CM060934.1, forward strand.
CTATGGGAATGTAACTATAGCAATGATGAGTCGGAGGTGTGGAAATTTATTTTGAAAGTAAGACCAGATGCACTAAAATGTCTTAATCAACAAATTGTGGATGGTAAAAGCACGAGTCTCTGGTATGATCCATGGCTTAAAGGCAGTAATCTTATTACCAAATAGGGCATGGAGATTCTTATGTTGGTGAGAGGTGAGCGGATGGCAATTGAAGACATTATGGAGTAGGGTAGATGGAGAATAAGTCGAGTTAGTTTTCTTTGTGGCCTTAGACATGAAATAGATAGAATTTACAAAGATCAAACCGCAGACTTCTGTACATGTTTGGGAAAAGAAAAGGTCATTCTCAAAAATGTGGTTGAGGCTATTAGAGTTAAATTCGATCACATTACTTGGTGGAAGTGGATATAGACAGGTTTCAATTATCCTAAAATGATGGTTTACTGTTACGAAGTTCTCATGAATTTATTACCAATTAAAGACGGTTTATTACAGTATCATCTCTCGATAAGCCCTAGTTATGTGCTTAGTGAAATGGAAGTGGAAAGTGCCAATCACTTATTTTCAATTGTAAATTCTCAGCGTATGTATAGAAATAGTGTAGGATTAAATTAGGGCGACTGGCCAGTCATACAATAATGATTTCAGTATAGTCTGACATTCAAAAACTCAAACACCATTTTAACTTAAAATTGAAAAGCATAGATGTAACGACCTACATTTTACGTATTGTTAGATCTTAAAATGTTATTTTTAAATCAAATTGGTTTCCAAATTTAATATAACTTTGAGAAATGTTAATTCGTAACATTTTCCACCCATAGAATTTTTATTGGATGGTTCTAACCCTAAATAGTCTTGTAAGGCCTATAAATTTTGACAAAAGTCGAATTACGGTCTCGAACCACTTCAAAATGAAAGATGTGATGGTTTCTCATTCCGTGGAATTGTTATAATAGATTTTTGAACTTACGGTTTATGAGATACGATCATTTGAAGTTTTTGGTAGATTATAGGCTGATTAGTGGGCTATTAACCTGACCTGTAATTAGGCTTGCTAGTTCATTTTGAGACTAAAGTTATTGCAGCCTTCGTTGCAGCTCATAATCACTATAAATATATCTCTAACCCTTCCCTAATCCTTCTTAGCTTCTATTGACCATCTGCTACCTAAATTCCATCATTCTTTTACTAAAAATTAACCTAAATCAACTTATAAAATAGAGAGATTAAGCAAGAGATTTGCAAGATACTTATGGATATCAAAATTTCCTTATAGAAAAAAATGTAGTTGCTGCGCAAATCAGGATACCCTTACTGATTCTACATATCATCTGGGTGAATCTACACGTGTTTGGTGGTTTTTGTTGTTTCTACATCCTAGATGAGTGTCTCTCACTTAACTATAATTATTGAGATATATGTTATAAGTTTTTTAAAATGTTTTTAAACTAAAAGGTATGGTTTTCAATTTGGGTATTTGCTGAAATTTCCTCGATTAGCTCATTTTTCATCAACTTCTGGGCGATTAGTATGTGACTTATAATATATAAGCATTTTATATATGTTTCTATAGGTTTTAATACGTACCGAATCAATTTTAAAGTTAAAAACATGTTTTTTCACTATTTTGAAAGTGAAAATGAAATAAAAATGAATTAGAATTTGTTTAAAATGATTTAAACGTGTTGTACTAAAGTATAATTATTAATGTGTTAGGTTAGAATATGAACATGTTTTGTGATAAATTGATATGATGATACATAATTGCATAATTGATTATTGTGTTTAATATTTATTTGTTATCAACTATGGATTTAAGATTTGAATGTAATTAATCAAAATAAGTTGATTTCTACAAATAATGATGATTTAGCAAACTTTACTAAAATTGAGATACAAGATTTAATAAGGTTATTATTTATGAATTTCTAGAAAATTCATAAATAATAATTATAATTATATATTGTACTTTGATGTTTGGGAAGTTCAATGTTTATAAAGTAGAATGAAACTTTAAATAACAATAATGTGAATTTCGGTGAAAATAGTATTGTTTTGTGCAAACAGTGAAATGATTGATTTTACAGTGTTTACAATAGAATTATTTTACTATTGTTTGAGAAATAAAATAAAATGATAATTGCTAAATCAGTATAATGATAAAAAGATGTTTCCAAGTGTGTTTTTGATAAAGAAATTACTATTTTGAAATAAATAGGAATGAAAAAGAGTTCCGGTGATTTAAAATAAAGTTGTAAGTTTAGGAACAAATGTAATAAATTGCTTTTGGAAAGAATTGAAGAATTTTTTGTGTATATTATTATGTAAAACTATAATAATATAGTTGAAAAAGCGATTTGATGTAGATTAATATTTTATTTAAAATACAATGTATTGGGGTATTTAAAGAAATGAAAATACAATAAAAATGGTATAAATAGTATATTACCATTTAGAAAGAATTATTATTGCTTTTGGATGAATAAATAAAGGCGAATTCATAATAAAAAATAACATAATGAATTTTATACTTAAGATAACAACGAATGCAAATATTATTTTGATGGTTGTTGAATGTGTCTTGACTGTTAATTGTAATTATCAAATATGGTTGATGTATGATGATGGTATTGGATTTTGATGAGAATGCAGTTTTACTGTTATTACTACCAATTGATGGGTTGTCAATTATGGTATTTGATTATGGATGTTGTGTTACTACTTTTGACTATATTAGTATAAAGTTGATTGGTTTGTGTCACTTTATCGGGTGATTAGCACTCATTTTTTGGCTTATACTAAAAGAGATGATGTTAATTGGTGATGTTGCTAAAAGGGATGATTAGTATGTATGTAAGTATATTTATATTGTTATTTCTTCTTTAATGATTGGAATTAGCATTGAATGTTGTTGATAACTGATGACTGTATGCTATTATTGCTATTATTATTTTTTTCCCAACATATTGTCGAGATGGATAAGTAGGAATACTGTTTTCTACTTTTATTGGTTGCATTCTTTATGATGATTGCAATGGTTGTTTGGATGTTATGATAATGTACTAACAAGTATTTGGATGCATGAGAATGACATAAAATAGAACTACGTGGGCTTGATCTTCTAAAATGGGTATGTAGGCAGTCTTTCTCTATGCAATAATCATTGAATCTCTTATAGGTCGGGCCGGGATGTATAGGGATAAGCCTAGTCCAAATATAATTGAAACCTTTTTTCATTATTTATATATATGTGTGTGTGTTTGTGTGTGTGAGTGTGTAGGTGTCAAGTTTTAGGTAGGAGCAAAGAGGGGATGGAAAGGTGGATGAAGGCTATATCGCTAACTGACTTGATACATTCCTTTTTACAGTGGTTATATCATTTATGAGTTAATGATAATTGATATATAGAAACATAAATTAATGTGGCAATGTTGTAAGAAATTGTATTATTGAGATAATGTTCATTTCTATTGATTTTTGATTCCACCATGAGATTTTCCCCTATTATTTGCTAGTTTGGAATTTTTTGTTTTTATCTACCCACGGTCTCCTTCTTGTAATATCTGAATAAGTAGTAAGTGTATTTTGATGTCATTTACAACTGATTTTAGATTATAAATATATTGGGTGGTCACATTTGGAATCAGAGCTTAGATTTAGCGACTATTTGAGCCTTGGATATGTTTGACTGTTTGAGCATGTTGTTATAATAATTACAACTTAGGTTAGGTTAAAATATAGAATGAGAAAGCATTTTGATTGGCAATTATGTGCACTGTTTGTATGGGTTGTTTATTAACCGTTGTTATCTTAGTCTAAAATGATGTTTAATTATGATGATGAAAGATAAATAAAGTATGAATGAGGTAGGATGAACTTTTATAGGAGGGGTTAAGTGTTGGTTATAACCCAACTAACACACACTCGATGTTAAATTATAATTGACCTGATCTATGGAATCACTTTTATTTTTCAAAAGAGAATTGTATTTGATAGAAAAATTATAAAATTTGCACTTCAGATTCAAACATATTTTATAAAAAGGGGAAAATAGTTATTTTTGGACATCGAAATGATTTATTGATTTAGATAAAGCATTTAATTTGAAAATAAAATATTTTATGAAAGATATTTCAAAATGGGAATGTGAGCATGGTAAAAATATTTTATTCGAATGTAATTTTAGTAAAAAGGTGTTTTAATTTGATATTAGAAGTTTATTTCAGTATTTAACGGATTTTTTTAACGAGAAACTATAATTATTTTAAAATTTCCTTTGGAATGCATATCTATAATAGTATTATGATTTAGAAATGTTCCATTAGATGTGGAATTTTTTTTAAAAGATAATTTTTGTTGATAAATTTTTTATATTCAAAAGTTTTTTGAAAGATTGTTCAGTTGAAAATACTTATTTTAATAAGAATATTTAAATGTGAATATTTTAGCTAAAATTGTTTTTAATTTGAGAATACCCTTTGGCAAATTTAATATGTAACCTCGTTATTACTTAAAATTCTTTGTAAAAAATATTTTGTTAAGAGATATTTTTGAAAGAAATATTTTTGTTAAAAAGCTATTTTAAAGTATATATTATAAGGTTTGAGAAGTATTTATTTCATAAGATGTTTTGAAGAAGGGAAAACTATTTTGATAATAGCATAGAATTTAAGTTATTTTTGTCAAAAGTACCTTGTTAGAGAATATTTAGCGAGAACACTTCTGTTAAAAGAATAAATATTTTGTTGAGATAATCTTTGCAATAAATATTATATGAGTTGGAGAATATTTATTACAAAGATTATTTCCACAAAAATAAATTTATTTTGAAGGAATTATTTTCTCAAAAGAAGAAAGTTAAAAATAAAGTGATGGAAATATTTTTATTAGAGAAAGTATATAGTTGGTTGAAATATTTGAAAATAATTGGTGGAAGTATTTTATTTCACATATCTTTTTTAGCAAAGAACGCAGTAAAATATCCATTTGAAAGAAAATTCTTCTTACCAAAGGAGTATATTGATTTCAAAAAACTTTTGTTTGGAAATTTATTTCAGTTAGGAGGATTTTCACTTAAATGGTACTCTTTAATAAATGATGGTTGAAAAGAAAAATATTTTTTGGATAAAGAGTTTTGACTTGGAAAAGACCTGAATTGAAAATTATTTTATAAAGGATATATTTGGAGAGATATTATTAAGTAACTATGTGCTATAAAATATCTAGTTTTATAGTACTTTAGGAAAATATTTTACATGGTTTGATTTGAAAAGTAAGTGGTTGAAAAAGTAAAATATTTAATTAAATAAAAAACTTTGCATGTGCTTGTTTAAATGATATTTTATTAAAAAGAAGTTTTATTTGGAAGTTTTGACAGAGAACTATAAAATTAGACTTTGTGACATGGGGTGTACGACAATGGAGTAAGATGAATTTTGAGTTTTCCTAACGCTCATTATAACGATGTTACCTTTTCGGTTGTTTTGAGTGACCTTCCTAAGGAGCTGTATGGAAATCTAACCTTTTCCTTCCATAAAGCGTGCGCAAGAGAGAGAGAGAGAGAGTTGGAATATCGTATTGGCACTGCCCATTTCGATGTATCGGATAATTATCTCTGCTTGTATGACTTGCTTTGATCGAATTGTCTATATTGATTTGTTGCTTGTTAAGTTATTTCTTATGATTTTTATTTGTACTACTTGCTTGACTATGATTTCTCATTAACTTATGTTATGCTTGCTTGAATTGATTTATTTTCATTGTGCTGTTAGTTTGTTTACTATGATTAATTTTATTTATTTGTTTGTCTATTTGTTTGTTTGATGTTCAGCTTTTTATATGTCATGCTTGTTTGGATTAATCTCTTTTGCTTTATTAATTGTTGTCGATTGTTAATGTACTATAATTTTTGTTTGTTTGCTTGTTATTTGTTTGTTTGTCTACTATGTATTAATAATTGTATGATTGGAGAAACTAGTAAAATGTTAAGGGATATATTTGATTTAATCATAGTGGGATAACATAGTTTCCTAAGCCAAGGAAGACTAGGTATTTGGATTAACCAAGAGATGTAAAGATGATCCTTAAAGATGAATTAATAGTGATTAGAGGATTTTGGTAACTAAAGACTTGATGTGTAGCATTGAAGAACCAAGATGATGGGCAGGAGGTTCGTTATACAAAGGGGTTTTAAAATATCATTTGAAAATTTGTTTTACATAAACAATCATCGACTTCCCTAAACATTTTTAAACAAAGGTTTTCTATTCGAAGGGAATTTTATGGCTTGAATTTCTAAAAAAATTATGTTTTCTTGAAAATTATTTTTAATCAATTTGAAATGGAGAAAATATTTTATAAAATGATGCCGATATTTTAGGAAGAAAAAGATTTTTTTTACAGGAAGATTGAAGCTTTGATTTGAAAATAAAAATATTTTGTTAAATGTTATGCTATAAAAATGTATTGGAACTCTCCTTACCAGCAGATCTCTCTTTGGTATTTTGGGTGCGTCATCTCTGTCATCAGATGAAGGAATCACTACAAGAGAATATTAAAATCGGATTTTTCAATGTGATCCGAAGGTTGGAAAAAGATGGGTTCTGATGTGGATGTGTATCATGGGATAGTTGATGACCAAAGGCATGATGTATGCTCATAAAGAAGGGTTACATGGGGACGTCCACCTGAATTTACGACCATATCCAGATCTTTCTAATGGTCGATTGCCCTGGAGTTTTTCAACTATGAGTCTAGTATCCTAACCAACTAAATGTCATCGATTCGGGCATACATGTAGCCATGATGTTCTCTAAATCTTGAGTATTCGTTGACCTTATAATAGTGGTCATTTGTGTCATTACATGTCCCACGGTACAATACTCAAAAGGTATTGAATAATCATCGACCTGACGTTGGTGTTCATTTGGTATGAGACTTTATGATGTGGACCTAAGAATCGAGAAGTAGTATAGCTGCAGTATGAGTAGCTGGCCATACAATTTTAAGGGTTCAATCATAATTAGACATATTATTTTGAGGATATAACATGATTGGGCACATGCTATTTTGAGCATGTGATTATAGGTCGATAATGGGATATTCATGATGGTGTGAAAATGAAACGGTACACCAATTATTATGAAGATGAGACTATGAATAAGTTCATCGACTGTTTTAAGGATACACGTATTATGGTGGATGTGTAGTCAGTATAGGAATTAGCACACACATATTATTGGTTGATAGTTTGTATGCTGATGAGACCATATTATTTCGAGCATGTGTATGTATTTGATAATGTATGTTGATTATTGATTTATGTATCTTCATTTATTTGTACATGCATATTTTGATCAGCCTATGTTTTGTTGTTGACTTTTGTTATGGTAAATTATGGTTGAATTATTGAAATGTGTAGTATGAATTATGTATGATTGAGTTTTCATCCTTTTGTTGACTGGGTGTTGTTTTTACATGTTATAGTTTGGATTCTAGATTCAGTTTACATGTTACTATAGTACTTGTGTAGAAATTCAAATATATTATTGTGAATGAATTATATTGTGTTATGATTGATGATGTTATGTGGTCCTTATGCTTTGTATTTTCAAGCAGTTAATCTGCGATCAATATGTTTCCCCACATTTTATAATTAAGTTAATGATATGACTTTATTAATTTGGTTGAAAATTATATTTAGGGAATTGTGAGGGTGCTATTCTTTAAAGAGGAAGAATGTAACCACCCACATTTTTATGTACTGTTGAACCGTAAAAAATTATTTTTAAATCAAATTCGGTCCAAATTTAATATAACTTTGAGAAATGTTAACTAGTGACATTTTCCATCCTTTGAATTTTTATTGGACGGTTCTTAACATTGAAAAATCTTACAAGGCCCATAAGTTTTGATAAAAATTAGATTAGGATCTAAAACCACTTCCAAATAAAGGATACGGTGGTTTCTCATTTGGTAGAGTGGTTATAATAGATTTTTGAAATTACGGTTTAGAATTTATGACTATTTGAAGTTTTGGCAGATTATAGGCAGATTAGTTGGTAATTAACCCACCATAATTAGGCATGGTAATTAATTTCGAGATTAGGGTTGGTGCAACCCTTATAGTAGCCCCTATTGTAAATACATCTTAAACATTCACTAACATTTCTTAGTTTCCATTGACCATCTTCTATCTAAATTTCATCATTCTTTCACTAAAAATATACCTAAATCAGCATATACAAAAGAGATTAAGTTAGTGATTTGCAAGAGACTTGATGGATATCAAAATTTGTGCATAGAAAAGCGTGTAGCTACTGCTCAAATCTGAATCTGCATTTGTTTTAGTGAATATACGCTTGTTTAGTGGTTTTTGCTTATTCAAGACCCTAGGCGGGTGATTCTATTCCCTCACTTTACAGTAATTATCGAGATATGTGTTAAAAGTATTTTTTTAAAGTATGATTTTTAATTTGGTTATTTGCTGTAATTTTTGGAATTGCCTTGATTCATGCATTTTCATCAACTTATGGGCGATCAATAAGTAATTTATCATCTATAAACATGTCATTTATATTTCTACAAGTTTTTATATGTTTTGAATCTATTTTTAAATTAAAAATATGTTTTTTCGTTGTTTGAAAGTGAAAATGGAATAAAAACAAACTTAAATGCGTTTAAAATGATTTAAACATATTGTATTAAAGCAATTGTTAATATGAATGTTGGGTTAGATTGCGTACATGTTTTGTGACAAATTGATACGACTGATGCATAATTACAGATTGATTGTTGTGTATGTTTATTTGTTGTCAACCTTGGATTTAAGATTTGAATGTAATTAATTGAAATAAGACGGTTTTTGTAAATAACCGTGATTTAACAAACTTTACTGAAATTAAGATATGAGATTTAATAAGTTTTGTAACGACCCGAAAATTTTAATGATTTAAATAATGTAAGTAACTAAAATTTTCGTGAAAATAAAAAACTTAATTTTTGCAATGAAAATTTAATATTTGAGTTACATTTTTTTAACATATCAAGTGTAAGATTTTCATCTGAAAATATGAAGGTTTGTTCAGTTGTGAAATTTCAATTTCAATTTCAATTTAAAATTAGTTAAATATTGCCAAAAATAAAATAATTTTGAAATCTGAATATTTTTACATAAGAAAAGTGCAAAACATTTTCCGAGTAAGACATCATAATTCGTTTCGCTGAATTTAGAATTCTCGAGCCCCGTTTATCTTATTTTCGGCGTTTTAGCAGCATTTTCGGCAGCGAATATCGAGTTATAATAGGTGAGCCGTGTCACTCATATTTGTATACCATCTTGTTTATTTCATTATGCTGATCTCCATGGTATATTCATTTATACATTTCAATGTCCGGTACGTGGCGAAATCTACGAAATAGTTAGCCATATCGATACCCATTTTGAACCTTTTTATTTTCCTATGGCCATTCAATTATCCGTAAGAAACCAAAGGCCAATTCAATTGTCCTGACTTTTGTTGTTCCAACTTTTCAATATATTGCTGGTTGCTTTCTATTGATGTTCTCTTCCCTCATTTTCTTTCGTTTGTTTTTGTGCTAAGAAAGTAAGGAAAAAAATAATAATACGTAAAGCGTATATTCTTTATTTCCAAAAACCTGCTTGCTCACCATATTTCCTTCAATCTCCACCACTTCTGCCTTGCCGAACACCCAAAGCCCACCACACTCCCTCCATTCCTCCAATCTCCGCATAGTAACAGTAGCCGCCAGCACAGCCTCCTTTCCCTCAGCCTGTAGCCTTTCTCCCCTCTGACTGATCATGACAGCCCACAACGGCCATACGAGCCTCACAAACCCATTTCATCCTTCATTTTTTGTCGAGATCTCCCTTCACACGCATCTCCTCGCCTTAACCGAATAGCCACCTAGCCCATTACCTTGCAACCTTGCCACAGCCGTGCTCTTCGACCATCACCTTCCTCCACAACCTGCTCGCACCTTCCATCCTTCCCCAGGTAGCCCTTGAATCCCCTGACATCCACCCCACCTCTCCACAACAACAGCCACCTTCCCATCCCCCGTCGCACGCAAGCAACCACCACCTTATAGCCTTGTCAACCGCTCCACCAAGCCTCTCCGTGTTCTCCTTCTCTTTTGCACTGGCCACCGAATTCTCCACTACAGCCTCCCCTATCATGCGACAACCCTGCCTTGGCCACAGACTCGCTTCCCCCTCTAACCAAACCCACATATAGACACCATGCATCCACCAACAGACCTCCAAACAGCCTTACAGACCACAGCCCTGTTATTGCCTACTGTCTCTACTCACGCTGATTCAAAAACGTAGAAAGTAAATAGAAGTAAATGAGTACCGTTAAAGCAGTTCCGTTGTAGTATGATAATTATCCGAGTCCAGTATCGTATACTGTTCCCTTAAAGCAGAATTGCTCCCCCACAGTGGCGCAAAGGGGCAGAGTAGCAACCGCTTCCTAAGGTAAAACGGATCAAGTTCTGCAAGGCCGCGCAAGCGATGCAGAATAACGGCGAACTCAAGAGAAGATTTTCTGTTAGAACGGAGTGCAGAGGAAAGAGAAGACGATCAGAGAATTAGAATAAAAGTTGGTTTCAAAATTTCTCGGATCTGTTATTTATAGGAGTATGTGACCGTTAGGAAAGGTTGCGACCCTTTACCAATTGGCACGTCATTTCAAACAGTTACTACCGTTGGATTTAAACTGTTTTCAAACAGTTACTACCGTTGGATTTAAACTGTTTCGACTCCTAAAAATATAGTGTGATGCGAACCAATTCCAGTAGCCTGAATGCACATTGCACATTGCAAAGTGCTAAGTGCCTACAAGACGCCTCAAACGCCCATTCGCCCACGCCGCGCGTGCGGATGCGGGTGCGGGTGCGGGTTCGGGCTCGCGTGCGTGGTGGTGCGTTGCACCACCCGCCAAGATGGTCATGCTCATGTCTCTCTTATTGTCTCATTGTAATTAGAATAGAGACAACATCTTATATTATATATAATATGATGGTTATTATAATATAAGATGTGGGACTATTCATATTCCAAGACAATAAATACTTCATTTTCCAATGCCCTATTCATTAATGCCCATTCAATTTCCAACAATCCCCCACATGAATGAGTATTACTTGTTCTTAAGATTTACGAATCATTTATCATATCGGTTTAAGTAGCACATTGGCCTTGAACTTATCCTAGTGTTTATCTTCTTGACTTTACTGGCGAATCAGTAGACTTAGGTTGTCCTTGAACTGTAAGCCTTTTGTGTAAATCAAAATAGACAACACGAGATAAATGTATTCTTTTCTCCCTTGGTTCTCTGTATGTGTTCGTTTTTGCCATGAACACCAGCTTGGTCTCATGAGTGCTTGGAGAATTTGGCCTTATAATTCTCCTTGAAGCGGCGCCTTCGCACTCACGTAGGTGATTCTATAAAGAGTATTCCGCAATACTCCACTTGGTTCTTTATAGCTCCAAGTATAGGCATCATTAAAAGCAGATCTTATCCTTTTCTCCGGCGGCATGTGCACTGACTTATCTTAGGAATGTCCAAATGTTTGATTTTTCCAGTGCTTCTAAGTTTTAACCTTAACTTAGTTGTCCCTTTGAACCTAAATCTTGGGATCTCCAGTCAATTAGGTTGGGTTTCCGTTGAGGTAAACTTTTTATCCAATAGGCCTTAAGCCCATTCCTATCGATAAGGTTTGAACGCTCTCTCTAGGCAAGCCTTTTGTTAGTGGATCCGCAATGTTATCTTTCGACCTTACATAGTCTATAGTGATAACTCCATTAGAGAGTAGTTGTCTCACGGTTTTATGTCTACGACGAATATGTCTAGACTTACCATTGTATAGTGTACTGTTAGCTCTTCCAATAGCTGACTGACTATCACAATGTATACAGATTGGTGGAACAGGTTTATTCCAATTCGGAATATCTTCTAGGAAACTTCTAAGCCAATCTGCTTCTTCAGCGGCTTTGTCTAAAGCAATGAATTCTGACTCCATTGTTGACCTTGCTATACACGTTTGTTTAGAAGACTTCCATGATATAGCTCCATTTCCTAGGGTAAATACATATCCACTTGTGGATTTGGTGTCATCTGATCCAGTTATCCAATTTGCATCACTATATCCTTCTACTACGGAAGGATATTTAGTGTAATGCAAGCTGTAGTTCTGAGTATATTTTAAATATCCCAGAACCCTTATTATTGCTTTCCAATGATTTTTACCAGGATTGCGTGTATACCTACTTAGCTTACTTACAGCATATGCAAGATCTGGTCTAGTACAATTCATGATATACATTATACTTCCCAGTATTCGAGAGTATTCAAGTTGGTAGATTCCATCACCAGTATTTTTAACCCAATTTGGGTTCATATCAACTGGCGATTTAGCAACAGTTATATTATGTTGTTTGAATTTTTCAAGTATTTTGGCCACATAGTGTGATTGAGATAGTACATAACCTTCCGACGTTTTTAAGATTTTAACGCCCAAGATCACATCAGCCAATCCTAGATCTTTCATATCAAATCTAGATGACAACATATCCTTTGTTGATTTGATTATGGCATTATTATTGCCTAGTATCAATAAGTCATCAACATATAGGCAAACTATGACATATCCCATTTCTATATTCTTCATATAGACACATTTATCTGATTCATTTATTTTGAATCCATTTGTCATCATAGTTTCATCAAATTTCTTGTGCCATTGTTTTGGCGCTTGTTTGAGACCATAAAGTGATTTTACCAACTTACATACTTTATTTTCATTTCCTGGGCTTACAAACCCTTCAGGTTGTTGCATGTATATTTCTTCCTCCAACTCACCATTCAGGAACGCGGTTTTTACATCCATTTGATGTATTTTCAAATTTAGTATAGAGGCAATTGCGACAAGCATCCTAATGGATGTTATTCTAGTTACTGGTGAGTATGTGTCAAAGTAATCTAGATCTTCCTTCTGTCTAAATCCCTTAACCACCAGTCGGCACTTATATTTGTCTACCGAGCCATCAGCCTTAAGTTTTTTCTTGAAGATCCATTTGTACCCTAGGGTTTTTGATCCCTTAGGAAGATCTACTAGTTCCCATGTATGGTTTTGCAGAATGGATTCTATTTCACCATTGATTGCTTCCTTCCAATAAGGAGCATCGGGAGATGACATTGCTTGTTGATATGTTAGAGGTTCATTTTCTATCATATATGTATAGAAATCGGGTCCAAAGGTTTTTGATATCCTTTGTCGTTTGCTCCTTCTTGGTTCCTCTAACTCTTGATTAGTTTCATGATCAACATGATGTTCAAGAGTTTCTTCTTCTCTTGATCTCTTTTGGATACTAGTACCATTGGATTCTTTTAGCGGAAATATGTTTTCAAAGAATCTTGCATTTCGAGATTCGATTATGGTGTTTTCATGAATGTCACCAATTTTAGATTTATGCACCAAGAATCGATATGCACTACTATTATGAGCATATCCAATAAATATGCAATCTATAGTTTTGGGTCCAATTTTGACCTTTTTAGGCTTAGGTATTTCTACCTTTGCTAAGCACCCCCACACTTTTAAGTATTTGTAAGATGGAGGTCTGTTTTTCCATAGTTCATGTGGTGACTTAAAGGTCCTTTTGCGAGGTACTTTGTTCAGTATATGATTGGCTGAAAGTATTGCTTCACCCCAGAAATTGTCTGGTAATCCAGAACTAATAAGCAGAGCATTCATCATTTCCTTCAGGGTACGATTCTTACGTTTTGCTATTCCATTGGATTGAGGAGAATACGGTGCTGTTGTTTGATGGATTATTCCATTTTGAGCGCAAAATTCCTCAAATGGAAATTCGTATTCTCCACCTCTATCACTTCGCAAGGCTTTTATCCTTTTGTTTAGTTGATTTTCAACTTCTGCCTTATATTGCTTAAATGTTTCGAAGGCCTCATCCTTACTTCTTAGTAGGTACACATAACAGTACCTAGTGCAATCATCAATAAAGGTAATAAAATACCTTTTACCTCCTCTGGTTTGACACATCTTTAGATCGCATACATCAGTATGTATTAAATCTAACGGCTCGGTATTCCTTTCAACATGATGAAAGGAAGTTCTAGTTAACTTGCTTCAGCACATGTTTCACATTTGTAATTGGAATCAATTGCAAACTTAGGTATAAATTCTAAGTTAATCATCTTTCGCAGTGTATCAAAGTTAACATGCCCTAATCTAGCATGCCATATATTAAATGACTCAGAGATATAAACAGAAGAATCAGTTTTATTATCAATCTCCTTTGGTACAATAGTCATTACATTTATTTTAAACAGACCATCACTCACATACCCTTTACCTACATATACTCCGTTCTTAGACAAGACAAATTTATCAGAAACAAAGACCAACTTGAAACCATTCTTACTCAACAATGATCCCGAAACTAAGTTCTTGCGGATATCTGGAACATGTAGGACATCATTTAGAGTAAGTTCTTTTCCGGATGTCATTTTAAGGACTATTCTTCCTTTGCCTTCAACCTTTGACGTGGAGGAGTTTCCCATAAAGAGTTGCTCTTGTTGCGTCGCTGGTTTATAGTTGGTGAACATCCATTTGTTGGCGCAAATATGTTTCGTAGCACCAGTGTCAACGAACCATTCTTTCATGTTGCCAACCAAGTTACATTCCGAGATTACTGCGGACAGATTCATTTCGGAGACATCTTCTAACTCCGCAACGTTGGCTTGGTCTTTCTTTTTGTTCTGATTCTTTGGACCTCGACATCCACTTGCCTTATGTCCTTTCTTTCCGCAATTATGACAGTTTCCTTTGAACTTCCTTGTCTTCTTCACATTCGGGTCGTTTTCCCTTTTTCTTTTGTTGTTCTTTTCGGTTTCGACCACATTTGCTTTTGCCACCATAGTATTAGATGTTTTCTTTTCGGATTTTCTGTTGTCTTCTTCAATTCTGAGTCGAACAACCAAATCTTCCATTGACATTTCTTTTCGTTTATGCTTCAGATAATTCTTGAAGTCTTTCCACAATGGGGGAAACTTCTCTATGGCGGCTGCTACTTGAAATGATTCACTCAGAGTCATTCCTTCGTCATGTATTTCATGAATAATGACCTGCAATTCTTGAATTTGGCTGATAACTGTCTTGGAGTCTATCATCTTGAAATCCAGAAATTTGCCGACAATGAACTTCTTCATACCAGCATCTTCTGTCTTGTATTTCCTATCCAAAGATATCCAGAGTTCCTTCGATGTCTTCATTGTGCAGTAGACATTGTACAGACTGTTATCCAGTCCATTGAGTATGTAATTTTTACATATGAAGTCCGAACTCGTCCAAGCAGTGAGTGTCTCAGCCTTGATCGGGTCGGGCTCTAATTCGTCGACCGCTGGAGGATCTTCTGTGAGGAATTTGGCCAAGCCTAATGTGGTTAAGTAGAACAACATTTTTTGCTGCCACCGCTTAAAATCGACACCAGTAAATTTTTCTGGTCGTTCTCCATGCGAGAATGGCACGTTCGGTGCCACCATTGGTGCAATTTGAGAGGTGGTCATGAGGGTATGTTTGCGGAAGTATTGCTTTCTTGAGCCATCGCCTGAAAGCAATCAGAACAGTAAGCACAAAGTAACACAATTCTGCTTTAAGATTGTTATTGCCTACTGTCTCTACTCACGCTGATTCAAAAACGTAGAAAGTAAATAGAAGTAAATGAGTACCGTTAAAGCAGTTCCGTTGTAGTATGATAATTATCCGAGTCCAGTATCGTATACTGTTCCCTTAAAGCAGAATTGCTCCCCCACAGTGGCGCAAAGGGGCAGAGTAGCAACCGCTTCCCAAGGTAAAACGGATCAAGTTCTGCAAGGCCGCGCAAGCGATGCAGAATAACGGCGAACTCAAGAGAAGATTTTCTGTTAGAACGGAGTGCAGAGGAAAGAGAAGACGATCAGAGAATTAGAATAAAAGTTGGTTTCAAAATTTCTCGGATCTGTTATTTATAGGAGTATGTGACCGTTAGGAAAGGTTGCGACCCTTTACCAATTGGCACGTCATTTCAAACAGTTACTACCGTTGGATTTAAACTGTTTTCAAACAGTTACTACCGTTGGATTTAAACTGTTTCGGCTCCTAAAAATATAGTGTGATGCGAACCAATTCCAGTAGCCTGAATGCACATTGCACATTGCAAAGTGCAAAGTGCTAAGTGCCTACAAGACGCCTCAAACGCCCATTCGCCCACGCCGCGCGTGCCGATGCGGGTGCGGGTGCGGGCTCGGGCTCGGGCTCGGGCACGGGCGCGGGCGCGGGCGCGCGTGCGGGGTGGTGCGTTGCACCACCCGCCAAGATGGTCATGCTCATGTCTCTCTTATTGTCTCATTGTAATTAGAATAGAGACAATATCTTATATTATATATAATATGATGGTTATTATAATATAAGATGTGGGACTATTCATATTCCAAGACAATAAATACTTCATTTTCCAATGCACTATTCATTAATGCTCATTCAATTTCCAACAAGCCCCACCGGAACCGAGCACACAAACTTCCACCCGTCTTCTCACTGTCACCTGACTTGCCTTTGCCCGAGCTTGTGTTCTTACAGCCACCTAAGAAAGAAGCTTTTTCATCTTATATCTATATAAAAAAAGATACATTTATTTATTTATTTATTTATTTTTCTATTTTGCAACTTCTCCTCCTATAAAAAAAGAATTTTGGAAAGAAGTGGATATGTTTTAAGAAATATTGATTTTAATAATATAAAGATTTTATTTTAAATATGTGAGTAAATTTTAGATTTTTAAAGTTATATATTTTGTTTTCATCGACCTCGAGTCCACCCTGCTTTGCTATGGGGCTTTCCTTTGGATTAGTAGCACTTGTAGAGCTCGATATTCAAAATCGTAGTTTGTTGCATTGTCAAATTTCTCTAGTCTCGAAAGGTGAGAAATCACTCACGATTGACATTCTTTTGTTTAGTAATTTATATTCACATGAAATGACGATTGAAATATGTTGTTAAATTTGAATTTGTTAGTAATTGAATCGTTGAATATGATATGTTATTATTTTAACACTGTTTACCTATGTTAATTGACATATGACACCATAACATGTTGTATATATATTATATTTAAATTGTTATTTATAATTGTATTTGTCATTGATATGCTATGTCATTTTGTGCTATTATTTTATTACTCTCATTGCAAGTTCCTTGATAGTTAGGAATTCCCTATTGGTTGAAATCATATCTACCCGAACTATATTATAGATGGGGAAAATCGCTATGGGTTGAAATGGTAAACCTAAGCGATTTTATTGATTTTGAAATTTTAGGATTTCGAGTTGAAATGATATATACCCGTAAATTTAAATTATTGCAGATTGAAATGATAAATCTCCGTATACCTTGACCATATGTTAGAAAACTATATACAGACACCGTTGGTCTATTTTAAATGATTTTTCAAATTTTTGTAAAAGGAAAATATACATGTTTTTATAAATACTGATTTTTTTAAATATAATATAAATATTTTTGTTTTGATATATGTGTAAATTTAGTTTTTTAAAATTATATATTGTGGAAATTTCAAAATTATAAGTTAAGTTTTAAAAAGGTAAATTTTAAGATTTTATTTATAACTTTTGTGACGACCTGAAATTTTTGGATATTTGAAATTGAAATATTTAATTGATTTTAAATATTTGAAAATTAGTTTAACTCGAATTTCAAATATCAGAGTTTAGTTGGCAAATAAATCATTGAATTTAATAATTGAAAATTGGTTAAAATAGTGGATCTTGGTTTTTAAACTAGTTAAAAATATTCCAAAGGCTTGGAAAATTTATACTTACAATACTGAAGGTAATAGAACTTTTAAAATCAAATTTAAAAACAGTTTGTTCAGTTTTAAAAATATATAGTTTAAATTGGTACTTAAAAATAGCCTGCCGAGGCATAGTGTCGGAATTCGACGAAATAAGTTTTATTGGATCTGTAATAGTGTATTATTATTGGATTTCAATTTTCGTAATATTGGGAGTGATCGTTTGGCCGTACGGTAAGTAAACACGCCAAGATTTATATCGAAATTCAATATAATAACTTGATCTAAAATGCCATCTCCTCCATACGATCGAATTAGGATTCGAAATATTTTCCATTGCGTTCGGAATAGGGGTTTATCATTATGAACACCTGGCGTCATGCCCCGGTTGGAGATCAGGATTGTGAGTTGCGATATCGAGACGATTTAAATTTGAGTTTAAATTTGAATATAAATAATATGATTAAAATACTGTAACAAAACAGACATGTAGTAAAATTTTAAACACGCGTCCTTTGTAGTCAACACGCGTCCTCTTCCTTTAAAAAAAAATCGTAGCCGTGCATCTTTGAAAAAAAAATCGAAACAAAAATATTAAATTTAACTAAGTCTCTTCCCTCTCAACTTCACTCTTCAGGCTACTGAAATCAAGCATTAATGACCGCGGTAAACACTAAAAAATCAAAATCGAAATCTTTCCGTGGCCAGGTCCGTAATCGAGTCAATCTCGTCTAGAGGGTTTCGCATCGTGTTAGGGCACGGTTTTCAAAGTAGTGAGGGTTCATGGCTCCGATGTGTCGAGACGACAAGGGTTTTGGGTACGTCAAGGCTTGGGTCTTGCGAGGGCAAGGGTGGGTCATGCGCGTATGTGGGATCGAGGCTGGAAATTGGCGACAGTGGTGGTTATCGGAGGCGGCGCGTGGTTTCTGGGCGTAGTCGATAATTCGATACGGTGGGTCGAACCAAGGGTTTTCGCGATAACCTAGGACTGCACCATGGGTTTGAGGGAGGGTTGTTTGATGTGAGGTATTATTGTTTTTTATCCTTTAATCTGAATGAATTTATATAGGTCTGTGTATATTAGGATTTGAATTTACAGTATGAAAAGTATAATAAAATAAATATTATTTTTACGGTGGAATTTATAAAACAATTTATTTTCTTAAATTTATAGATTTGGGTAAAGTAAAGTAATTGTTCTAAAAAAAGAAGAGAATTTTAAAAAATGTATTATGCTATACAAATTTATATAAACTATTTTTGGGATTCCAAAAGTTGGTTATTATTTACTTAACATTTATGCTAAATAAGTCCAACTTTATAAAACTAGCCTGGTCAAGTGAAGTGGAATTGGAAATAAATTTTGGTATTTATATTTAGTTTCACCTTAAACCGTTATTTTTACCTTATATATACATTTAAATGTGTACAGGTTATTTTAGTATATCAAGCTTCATAGAAGAATAAAATAAATATACATATACACATAATTTCACTTAACTAGTTTTTCTTAATAATGAATTATTGGGATTAATTTGTTTAATAAACTTATTCAAATTATGTTAGTCAATAAAAGTATTTTGGGTTAAAATTAAATTTTTTGGATTAAATTAATTACATAAATGGCAATTTATTTTTATATTAATTCAAATGTTTATAAACTATATAATGTTTGTACAAGGTCCAAAAATCGTGAAGAGAATAGCTGGTTTGGGTTGGATTGCAAAGCAAGAATCAAAGGTGAGTTAATCTCACTCATCTAGATAATTATTTAAATTTAAATAGTTAAATTTAAATGTTTTGTTGAATGATTGAATTGTCTAGATGTGATATATTATATAGTAGTATATATTGGAGTGATTGATTTCCTGCATTATATAGCGGGTGAGACCCTATGCGCCCCACATAATAGCGGATGACCTCATATACTGTGATATCCCACCTTGAGGTGGGGTTGGTATTTTTATATTGTGCTAACATATGTGGATGCAGGGAAATAAGTTGGATGGATCCAACTGGATTCCTCAAAATGTTTAGATTGTTTTAATATTCTGAGATATGATTTATTTGATAATCTGGGATAGATTATATTGGTGATTTAAAATATTAAATGCCGTGGTTTGATTGAATATATTTGGGTATACTGAGTTATCAAAGATAAAGATTGAATTTTTAAGGAAAATAAAATAGGGAATTTTAAGAAAAATAATTATAGAGAATTTGGATAAATTAAAGAATAAATTAGAAAAGAATAAAAGTTGATTTTTAAAATTCTAATAAATAAATTCCAAGTATGGGAAAGGAGATTTTTGAATATATGGGAATAAATGAATTTTTAAACTTAATGGATATTATTTAAAGGAATAAAAGGTTTATTTTAAATTCAAAATTTAATTGGTTTAGGAAGAAATAAAAGAAGAATTTTGAAATAAATATGAAATTGGTATTTTCAGTTTAAATAAGATTTTAAAACATAAAAAAGAAGTTAAATATGAAATTAATGGGTTTTCAATAAAATTGAGTAGGTAAAGGAATTTATTTTCAAATGGAGTGAATTTTGGAAATCGATTTAGAATTTGAAATTTGTTTTAAAAGAAGATGAGGCCATGGAATTTATAAACCGGGTTTATAAATTGAAATAAGATATCAGTAGATATCTGGAAGTATAAATTCACGGTGGGAATTTATCAAGGAATGGGTATTTTAAAAAAAAATAAGTAGTTGTTTATTTTTAAAGGTACGAAAGAAAAGTGTATTTCCCTCAAAAGCCAAATACATTTTCAAAGAAGATTTTTAAGTACAAGTTAAAAGTTTTAAAGCTGTTTGAAGGAATGTTTTATGAAATTATTATTTAAAGTTGTTAAAATTTTAAAGGTAAATATTTATTAAATTAGTTATAGTAGTAATTATTTTAAAAGGTTGATTGGTATTATGTTTTAAAAAAGATAATTATTAATATTTATGTTTTATAAAATAGTTTTATTTTAAAGATAGTTTGGTTAAAGTTTTATGTGAATACTTGTATAGAATTTCGTAGCTCTTAATTTAAAATTTAGTTTGGCTTAACTTTTATTTTAAAAATTAGTTTTATATTTTATAAAGTTGTTTTATTTTAAATATTTTTAGAGTGATTTAAATTATTCTAAAATCTAAAGTATTTGGACTTGGTGATTTTCAGTGAAAATAAACAATATTTGGGAAATTTATTCCGTGAAAGAAAGGTGGTTTGAAACTGTTTTCAAAGGGTTGAAGTATGGAAAATAGCTTGCGAAGTTATTTTGAAATAAATAATTTGGAAAAAAATTATTTAAAGTCTGACGGCTGTTTGTGGATGTTATTTGATAGTTAAATAACCGACTATCAATATTGGCCAATGCGTTGATCGTTTCGAGGAGACCGGGATCATGATTAATTTCCCGAAAACAACTTTGATCCGGTTTGAACATTTGGGTGAGGAAGACAAGAGCCTGGAGTCGAAGATGGAGCAGTGAAGTGCAAATGCTAATCTCTACTAACCCTGAGGGTGATTCCAAAATGGATGTAGTAGGAGTAGTGCCTTCAGTTCCGTTAGAGCTCGAAACGGACTTGTATGGACGAATGCTATCAAAACATCGTTTGGAGGATGGTGAGCATTCTATGTGAATGTGTGCTAAAAAGGTAATGCGTAGCCTCGAGCCTCATCAACCGGGAATGGCTAAAACAGGGGTGGTCCACATAAGGCAAAGTGGCTAGCAACCAATTAGGGTAAGGTCACCCATGTCTAGATGTCCCTTTATTCAGCTGTGTAGGCGGTTGCTGATCTCAATCGCGGGGTGAACTTATTCAGCCTATCCAGTAAGGGGTAGCTCTGGTCTTGTGATGTAGGGGATCAAGGTGGATCCTTGTTACAATGATCTAGAACATGTAATATGACGGATGCTACCCCAGTAGCCCTGCCATTCTATGGAATCCAATCTCCAATAAGCGCCTGTATGGTTTTGATTGTGCCCAACTATTGCTGAAACGTGAGATGCAAGCATTTTAGCTAGATTCTATTTTACTTTTTATAGACACTCTTATAATATCAGACGAATTTGATAAAAATATTTCGGTTATCGTAAGGTAAAAACCCGGCATGTTTATTTGTGGCGTGTCTTGCGAGATACCTTTGATTTCAAAATGGATTTTGAAAACTTTAATAATCCAATTGAGTGTGTTTTCTTACTCTAGTATTTTAGACTGACTCGGTTGTTATTTCGCTATAATGCTCGGGTCAGACCGAGTATTATAGAGTATAGATTCTGGATGGACTGCTGTGGAGCTCAGGAGACGAGCTGGATGACAAGGCGTATTTCGGTAGATTTATATTTCCACTGTGTAGTGTAAGCTGTATATTCATCTTTGGAAGGACGAGATATTATAACCGTCCTGAATTGTGACGTTAATTATATTGTATTCTGATGATGCAATGTATAAACAAATATAATTATTTTGTTTAAGGACTAGTCATTTATCTATTCTATATTGTTCCGCTGCGATTGTGAGATTCTGATATTGTTTCTATTCCTTCTTCTACCTCTTCTTCTTTAACCCTAATGGTTCGGTTTTCCGGCATTCGATGATTTGGCATATGATACAATGGACGTATTAATGTCGATTTTCGAAAGTCGAAAAATAAGGTCGTTACAGATTGGTATCAGAGTTGAAGGTTAAACGAGAACCTTGGCTCTGGTGAGGATTACTCTAGAATGAGTTTGAGTGTATTAATAGATATGAGCGTGTATTTTTTAGTGAATATAAAAATTGTTTTTATATTGTGTTGACTTATCGATTGAGTGTTTATGGATTCTGGTCGATACGTGGGATGCTATGTCATTGATAGGGGTTTCTAAACTCTTAAACAAGATAAACTGACACAGTATTGTTTTAAAATAAGGTAAATGAAATAATTTTATCCAAATTATTTTCATATACAAAAATAAATAATTCTTTCATAAATTATTATAGTTATATATGGTTGCTTGGTCGTTAGGAAGTGATAATATTAAATTATTATCATTGTTGTGTAAAAGTTAAATAAGAAATTGAAATTATAACTATAAGCTAAGAAATAAATTCATATACAAATGGGATTTGAAAACTTAAATTGTAGATGTGATTTATAATTTGAAATAGAATTCTAGAGAAATATTTGAATTTTTTTAAAGGATTTGAAATTTGAAAATTTGGGAAATTTAAATTCCTTTGAATTTGAAAGTGGTTTCCAAAGGTTTTGGAGAAATAATAGTGATATTATTTCAAAAATATTTTTTGAATTGGATTTGAAATCTGGTGAGATTTGGAATTTAAAAATATTTGAAAAGGGTGTTTGGAAAGAATAAAAGCACTGAACTCTCTTCGGTCGCTGGAAAATAACTTCGGTGATGACTACAGCATCACCGGTGTTCATTTTCGAGTTTCTAAGAGAGGAATTGCTACCAAATTGTTTTAAATTATTTAAATTAGAGTGTTTGCAAAATTGAGTTTGGATTTAAAATTCAAGAGATAATTTTATGCGAAAGGATTTTGGATATAATTGATTTCAAAAATTCTTTTGAAATATGAGTAATTGTTTAAAATACTCTGGAGTTAGTTTAAAATATTTACAGAATAAAACTAAGTTTGACAATTTATAAAATTTGAACTTTGTAGAATAAGATTCAACTTGAAAAGGGTTTAAACAAAAGTAAGCGTGACTAGAGAATAAATTTAGAAAGGAAAGCCAATTAAATGAAGTAAATTAAAGATGGTTAGTATATGGAATGGAAATAAATTGAAAACTTACAGAAAATTAAAATTAAAATTAAATTGGAATGTAAATAAATATAGTTAAGTAAAAGCGAATTTAAAGAAAGTTTAAGAAAACTAAGAGAAATAGTTACTTAAATAAAATTGTGGATAGACAAATGAATTTGCATTTATAAGTAAATAGAATTGGAAACTGAATATTGGGAATTAATTTGAATTTTGTGTAATGGAAGTTAGTCAAGATTTAACTAAATAAAATAAAGGACTGGAATAAAATTAGTGAGTAAGCTAATTGATTCAAGAGGGTAAGGAGATGAATTGAAATTGTATATTGGGACGATGTTTAATTTAAAATGTGTAAAATAAAGAGAAGTTATAAAATTAATTCGGGGTGAACTGAAATTATAAAAGTTTAGAAATAAGAAGTTGGTTGAGATTTAAAATAAATTAGTGAGTGGAACTAATTTAAAATAATGATAAGAACCAGTTGTGAATGGAAGATAGTTGATAAAATTCAATATTTAGAGTTTGTAGTTAAATCGAATTCTAGTAGAATTGAAGATGAAAATATGGATGAAATTTGGGAAAAAGTATTGAGATTTGAAATTAATTAGTAAATTGAAGCAGATTGAATCTATATGGAATTGGAATCCAATTTGATTAAATGTAGATAAAAACCAAGTGGTAAAGTGAAAGTAATAATATAAGAATATATAAAATGCTTATATTAAACTTAAGAAAAGTTAAGGGTGAAAGTTCTTAAATAAATTTGGTATTGAAAATATACTAAGTTAATAATTGGATGAAATTTAAACTGGAAGTTGTGAAATGGGATGGTTATAAATATATGAATAGAAATCAAAATGAATATGAATAAAAGAGAATTGATATAGCCAATAATCAATTGGAGATAAATATGTAGGATGTACGTATACTATTTTATTCGCATAGCAATTTGATCCAGAGTTGAGCACAGAATTTCGAGATAGTTATATCGATCCGAGTTGAGATTTTACACTCGATTTTCGACGACAAACTATGGATATGGATTTTGATTGATTCTGGAAATTCTCTACCATAGTTTGCGGCTATGCAAGGAGAATGACGGTTTCTGATCAAGAAACCAGATCTGAGTCCGCACTAGGAAGTCGGGTGGACAATACTAGTTCGGAAATGAAATTGTGTGATCGAGTGAGCGATCAAATTTGGTATTGCGTATGAATAATATATCTGCATCGTACGGATTTGAATGAAATAGATATTGAAACTTCTGTAAAGAAAAGTATAAAATAATTTTGAATGCTATGATTGGATATTGTACTGAGTAGGGTGCAGGTAATTAATAGCAAAAAGGAAATTGGGGTTTTTGATTTCAGAAGATAAAATTTTATGGCCCGACAAAAGGTATGTATTTAAATTTCTGTATGAAATTTTATGTTTTCTAGTCTAGCCACTCGGCTTTGTTTTCTTTTTGAATTTAGGGGCCCGTAGAGGCATTTTGTAGTTTTACCGAGCTTGCCACGCAAAGGAGACGCTGGAAATTTTTCTCTAAAATTTTGGGAGTTATAAAATTTTGAGAAAATTTGATAATTTAAATTTGGTTTTAAATTAAAATTTGAAATGGTTAAATAAGTAATGTTGTTTGGAAACTATGGATGAGTTTGGAAAGTTAGTAAGAATCATAATATGTCTTTAATAAAAGATTATGGCGGGAAAGTTATTTGAAACTATTTGGATTAGGAAATAGTAACGGGTTATGGATCATTCTTCTTAACTAGTAATTCCGGGGATGAAATTCTTTTAAGGGGGGAGGAATGCGACGACCTGAAATTTATGGATATTTGAAATTGAAATATTTAATTGATTTTAAATATTTGAAAATTAGTTTAACTTGAATTTCAAATATCAAAGTTTATTTGGCAATTAAATCATTGAATTTAATAATTGGAAATTGGTTAAAATAGTAGATATTGGTTTTTAAGCTGGTTAAAAATATTCCAAAGACCTGGAAAATTTATACTTACAATACTGAAGGTAATAGAACTTTTAAAATCAAATTTAAAAACAGTTTGTTCAGTTTTAAAAATATATAGTATAAATTGATATTTAAAAATAGCCTTCCGAGGCACAATCTCGGAATTTGACGAAACCTGTTCTATTGGATCCGTAATAGTGTATTATTGTCTGATTTCAATTTTCGTAGTATTGGGAGTGATCGTTTGGCCGTACGATGAGTAAACGCGTAAGGTTTATATTGAAATTCAATATAATAACTGGATCCAAAAAGCTATCTTCTCCATTCGATCGAATTGGGACCCGAAATCTTTTCCATTGCATTTAGAACTGGGTTTAACATTATGAACGTCTAGCGGCATGCCTCGATTGGAGATTAAGGTTGTGAGTTGCGATATCGAGGTGATTTAAATTTGAGTTTAAATCTGAATATAAATAATATGATTAAAATACTGTAGCAAAACAGACACGTAGTAAAATTTTACACACGTGTCTTTTGTAGTCAACACGCGTCCTCTTCCTTTAAAAAAATCATAGCCATGCGTCTTTTAAATAAGAAATCGAAATAAAAATATTAAATTTAATTAAGTTTCTTCACTCTCAACTTCATTCTTCAGGCTACCGAAATCAAGCATTAATGGTCACATTAAACATTAAAAATCCAAAATCAAAATCTTTTCGCGGCCAGGTCCGTAATCGAGTCAATCTTGTTTGGAGGGTTTCGCATCACGTCAGGGCACAGTTTTCGAAGTAGCGAGGGTGTGTGGCTATGATGTGGTTGAGGCGGCAAGGGTTTTGGGTACGTCAAGGCTTGGGCTCGCAAGGGCAGGGGCGGGTTCACGCGCTTATGTGGGATCGAGGCTGGAAATTGGCGATAGTGGCGGTTATCGGCGACAGCGTGTGGTTTCTGACCTAGTCGATAGTTCGATGCGGTGGCTCGAACCAAGGTTTTCACGATAACCTAGGACAACGCCGTGGGTTTGAGGGAGGGTTGTTTGCTATGAGGTATTATTGTTTTTTTATTCTTTAATCTGAATGAATTTATATAGGTCTGTGTATATTAGGATTTGAATTACAGTAAGAAAAATATAATAAAAATAAATATTATTTTTACAGTGGAATTTATAAAATAGTTTATTTTCTTAAATTTATAGATTTGGGTACAGTAAAGTAATTGTTCTAAAAAAAGAAGAGAATTTTCAAAAATATATTATGCTATATAAATTTTTATAAACTATTTTTGGGATTCCAAAAGTTAATTATTATTTACTTAACGTTTATGGTAAATAAGTCCAAATTTTATAAAACTAGCCTAATCAAGTGAATTGTAATTAGAAATAAATTTTGATATTTGTATATAGTTTCACCTTAAACCATTATTTTTACTTTATATATACATTTAAATGTGGATAGGTTATTTTAGTATATCAAGCTTCAAAGAAGAATAAAATAAATATACATATACACATACTTTCACTTTACTAGTTTTTTTAATTATAAATTATTGGGATTTATTTGTTTAATTAACTTATTTAAATTATTTTATTCAATAAAAGTATTTTGGGTTAAAATTAAAAATTTTGGATTAAATTAATTTAATAAATGGCAATTTGTTTTTATATTAATTCAAATGTTAATAAACTATATAATGTTTGTACAAGGTCCAAAAATCATGAAGAGAATAGCCGGTTTGGTCGGATTGCAAAACAGGAATCAAAGGTGAGTTAATCTCACTCATCTAGATAATTATTTAAATTTAAATAGTTAAATTTAAATGATTTGTTGAATGACTGAATTGTCTGGATGTGGTATATTATATAGTAGTTTATATAGTATATATTGTAGTGATTGATTTCCCGCATTATATAGCGGGTGAGACCCTATGCGCCCCGCATAATAGCGGATGACCCCATATACCGCGATATCCTACCTTGAAGTGGGATTGGCATTTTTATATTGTGTTAATGTCTGTGGATGCAGGGAAACAGGTTGGAGGGATCCAACTGGATTCCTCAAAATATTTAGATTGTTTTAATATTTTAAGATATGATTTATTTGATAATCTGGGATAGATTATATTGGTGATTTAAAATATTGAATGCTATGGTTTGATTGAATATATTTGGGTATACTGATTTATCAAAGATAAAGATTAATTTTTTAAAGGAAAATAAAATAGGGAATTTTTAAGAAAAATAATTATAGAGAATTTGGATAAATTAAAGAATAAATTGAAAAAGAATAAAAATTGATTTTTAAAATTCTAGTAAATAAATTCCAATTATATGAAAGGAGATTTTTGAATATATGGGAATAAATGAATTTTTAAATTTAAGTGATTTTATTTAAAGGAATAAAAGGTCTATTTCAAATTCAGAATTTAAATGATTTAGGAAGAAATAAAAGAAGAATTTTGAAATAAATATGAAATTGGTATTTTTTTAAATAAGATTTTAAAACATAATAAAGAAGTTGTATATGAAATTAACGGGTTTTAAATAAAACTGAGTAGGTAAAGGAATTTATTTTTAAATGGAGTAAATTTTGAAAATTGATTTGGAAATTGATTTAGAGTTTGAAATTGTGTTTTAAAAGAAGATGAGACCATGGAAATTTATAAACTGGGTATATAAAGTGAAATAAGATATCGGTGGATATCTGAAAGTATAAATTCACGGTGGGAATTTATCAAGGAATGGGTAACTTTTTTTAAAAACAAATAGTGGTTTATGTTTAAAGGTACGAAAGAAAAGTGTATTTCCCTGAAAAGCCAAGTACGTTTTCAAAGCAGATTTTTAAGTATAAATTAAAAGTTTTAAAGTTGTTTAAAGGAATGTTTTTAAGAAATTATTATTTAAAGTTGTTAAAATTTTGAAGGTAAATATTTATTAAATTATTAATAGTAGTAATTATTTTAAAAGGTTAATTGGCATTATATTTTAAAAAAGATAATTATTAATATTTATATTTTATAAAATAGTTTTATTTTAAAGATAGTTTGGTAAAAGTTTTATGGGAAAACTTGTATAGAATTTCGTAACTCTTAATTTAAAATTTAGTTTGTCTTAACTTTTATTTTAAAAATTAGTTTGATATTTTATAAAGAAGTTTTATTTTAAATATTTTTAAAGTGATTTAAATTATTTTAAAATCTAAAGTATTTGTACATGGTGATTTTCAGTGAAAATAAACAATATTTGGGAAATTTATTCCATGAGAGAAAGGTGGTTTGAAACTATTTTCAAAGGGTTGAAGTATGGAAAATAGCTTGCGAAGTTATTTTGAAATAAATAATTTGGAAAAAAATTATTTAAAGTCTGATGGTTGTTTGTGGATGTTATTTGATAGTTAAATAACCGACTATCAATGTTGGCCAAGGTGCTGATCATTCGAAGAGACCGGGATCGGGATTAATTTTCCGAAAACCACTTCGATCCGGTTTGAACGTTCTCGTAAGGAAGACAAGATCTTGGAGTCGAAGATGGGGCAGTGAAGTGCAAGGGCTAATCGCTACTAATCCTGAGGCTGATTCCAAAATGGATGTAGTAGGAGTAGCGCCTCCGATTCCGTTCGAACACGGAACGGACTTGTATGGACAAATGCTATCTGAACATCGTCAGGAGGACGATGAGCATTCTAAGTGAATGTGTGCTAAAAATGTAACGCATAGCCTCAAGCGTCATCAACCGGGAATGGCTAAAACATGGGAGGTGCACACAAGGCTAAGTGGCTAGCAACCAATTAGGAAAAGGTCACCCCTGTCAAGATGTCCCTTTATTCGACTGTGTGGACGGTTGCTGATCCCAACCGCGGGGTGAACTTATTTGGAATATCAAGTAAGGGGTAGCTCCGGTCTTGTTATGCAGGGGATCAGGGTGGATCCTCGATACGATGATCTAGAGCACGTACTGTGATGGGCGCTACCCTAGTAGCCCTGCCATTGTATGGAATACAATCTCTAATAAGCGCCTGTACGGTTTTGATTATGCCCAATTATTGCTGAAATGTGAGATGCAAGCATTTCAGCTAGATTCTATTTTACCTTTTATAGACACTATTATAACATCAGACGGATTTGATAAAAATGTTTTGGTTGTCGTAAGGTAAACACTCGGCATGTTTATTTATGGCAAGGTCTTATGAGATACCTTTGATTTCAAAAAGGATTTTGAAAATTTGAATAATCCAATTGAGTGTGTTTTATCACTCTGGTATTGCAGACTGACTCGGGTGTTATTTCGGTATAATGCTCAGGTCGGATCGAGTATTATAGAGTACAGATTTTGGATGGACTGCTGTGGAGCACAAAAGACGAGCTGGATGACAAGGCGTATTTCCATAGATTTATATTTCCGCTGTGCAGTGTATACTGTATATTCAACTTTGGAAGGATGAGATATTATAACCGTCCTGAATTGAGATGTTGATTGTATTATACTCTGATGATGTAATGTATAAGCAGATATAATTCTTTTGTTTAAAGATTAGTCATTTATCTATTATATATTGTTCCGCTGCGATTGTGAGATTCTGATATTGTTTCTATATCTTCTTCTACCTCCTTCTACTTTAACCTTAATGGTTCGGTTTTCTGGCATTTGATTATTCGGCATATGATATGTGGACGTATTAATATCGATTTCGGGTGTCAAAAATTGGGTCGTTACAACTTTATTATTTTTAAAATATATAAATAAGATCTAAATTAATTTAATAATAAAATTTAATTTAATTAATATATATAATATGTTTAAGTATTTATTTAAAATATTTATATTTTAAAATAATTTTTTGTAATAACTTAAATAAATAAAGGTCGGAAAGATAAGTTAAAGTAGACTTGTAATTTAATTTGTTTAAGAATTGAATTTAAATAAGAATTGATTTAAAATTTATTAAGTTTTAGATTTTAAGATATGATTTCTTTTATAACTTGATAACTAGATTTTGATTAAAGGCGATTAAATGAATATTTTCAAATTTTAAATAAAACTGAAATTGAATAATTAGTATTGATTTGAATTTGTAATTTGAGATTTTATTTAAATGTTATTAAATCGATTAAGTGAGTATTTTCATATTTTAATAAAACTAAAGTTGAATTTGAAATATAAATGAAAGTTATAAAATTGAGTTATTGTAATTGTTTGAATATTTGAACATTGAAACCTATTAAATTGGAAGTGGTTAAATTCGTAGTTCAATCTGGATTTGAAATCAGTATAAATTACAAGTGGTTTTAATAAGAATTTGAATTGAATCTTTAACCTGTTTATTTGAAATTGTTGAACCGAGATTGATTTAAATTGAATTTTGGAACTAAAATTGATTGAATTGATTTGTGAAATTGGAAGAAACAATTCTAGCTTGAAACTATTTTCGATATATATACTATTTTTATCTATAACTTATTTTGAATATAAACTATTTTAATATATACCTATACCAATATATAAATCACTTTCAATATTCAAACTATTTAAGATAAAACTGTTATGATTTAGATTTAATGGATTTAAAATGCGAATACTTTGATATGATGGTTTAACCTATTTTATGAATATAATTTTGAAAGTGATATGATTTCGAAAGTGAATAATATTTCGAAAGTGATATGATTTTGAAAGTGATATGATTTTGAAATGAATATGATATTTGATATGAAGTATGAACTGTTTGAAATGAAAATCGTGGTGTGAAATAAGCGTTTGGTAGTTAAAGAGACCGGGATCCAATATTGTCATATCCTCTGCCAATACCGAAACAACTTTTACAATTGTGTACGTGGTGGAGAATCCAAACGAAGCAGGATGGTTTAGCGAACGTCTGTATGAGGTATGGACGTAGCCCTGACCCCCTTGAGTCAGCTTAATGTGACTAAAACAAGAACTATACCTAGGCCAAGTGAGGTCGCACCTCCGATCGAGCATGCTTCATCGATACCATATCTATTGCTTTGTGATTTGATTGAGTGCACCTTTGATTATGGGAGTGTGTCTCGAGGTGGCTGATAGTAGCTGCTATGCGTTACCACCAGCCCTGTTCTACAAAACGGTAGTATCCTACCATGGGCATTGCCTCGCATGCCTTGTCACATGCCTTATCATGCCCACTACGAGTGTAACAACCCAAAATTTAATCCATAATAATTAATTCATTAATTAATTAGATAACAAAATAAATTTGTGAAATTATCAGGATTAAGCCACAAAAATTGCACTATTGTGTCCGTATTAATTTTCTGGTCAATTTTCGTATATAAAACGTCAAAATCCGAGTCAATATGAGCTAGGAATGAAATAATCAACGAAACGAAAATAATAATAATAATAATAATATATACTGGTCGACCGGCCGATCGACCTAGGCAAGAGGAAGATCGATCGCCCGGTCGACCCGCCTTGAATATTGACAAGCGAATGGACGTTCGTTTATTCGAACAAATCGGCAGCGACTGAACATGTATTTTGCTTCGTTTAACTGATCCGGTCCCTCTGTTTCTGCATCCGATGGCCCCTATTCAGCCTATGACGTGGTTGCATCCTATTCAGCCTCCAAATCCAACGGTTTGAGATCCACTTCTACTCCATTTGGGTTCACCTTTCTGGAAGGACCCTAAACATAATAATTTTTCCAATGGAGAAAATCGTTGTAAATTAAATTATTTTAAAACTCCAAGTGGATCCAGGAAGACCAAAGGAAGAGCTTAGGGCCGGAGGTGAGTGATTGTAATTATTTTAAGATTTCTTTAAGTAATTTAAAGTAATAGGGTTTTCAATAATTGTAGTTTTACTATGATTTTTGGAATAGGCTTTACAGTAGTTTATTTACAGTTTCTAGAATTATTTTTAGCCTATTTTCTTTCAGCTTTTCTTTTTAGTAATTTTAATTCATTTCTGTTAATTTTAGCTTTTCTGTTTGTTTACATTATTTTAGTTTATTTACCATCATTTATACATCTTCTTTTTGTGCTTTGAATATTCTTTAGTTTTCTTTTATTCCTCATTCTTCGCGTATGGATTAGAATTTGATTAACACAAATACAAATTAAATTACTGAAATAGCGGAATATAAGATGTAAATTTCAAAGACTATAATATAAATGGAATTGGACTGAATTAAAAAGATTGGCCCAGTTATAACTTAGAATTATAACTAAAAAGTGTAAAAGATGAAAGAAGTTTATTTTCATGCTTAGACCTTGGGTTAAGTAATAAGCATGATTATAACGTAGGTTATAATAAGAAAAGGAACAAAATAAGGTTTATTTTAAGATTTAGGAAAAATTAATAAGCACAGATAGCAAAGAAAAACGTAAAGGCTTATTTAAATAATTCACCTAAGTTAATAAGCAAATATGAAAGTATGACCTATACCAAATAGCATTCCTTATTAGACAAAACGGTGATCTTAGGGCACACTTATGCTAAGAATGATAGTAGTTGGTCAAATTGAAATCCAAATCACGGAGGATTTGGATAAAGGGCACAACTAGGTATTGTTTGGATGAGGGGTCAGTACCAACAACATTTCCCATATATATTCTATGGACACACAGTGATCTCATGTTAGCCTGAAGTGGGATGAGGGGCACGCTAATGCTAGAGTTAGAGTTAATAAGAAGACCCAATAGATGGAGCAAAAGGCAACATGGACATGGTGGCAGTTACACGTGCGACTTCCATTCAGGTGCTCAGTAATAGATATGAGTTCCAAGCGCTTAGTATGAGTGTCTTTCGTAGACACCATTGTCTTCTATATAAGGAGCTATATATGTCGTCTGGTCCACTGTGACATTCGCTGTAGGGAGTTATATGTAGCGTCTGTTCGACAGGAAATAAATGCCTTCTGTGTAGGGAGCTATATATGTCGTCTGGCCCACGGTAACATTTTGTGTGGAGAGTTATATAGCAGCTGGTCCATAGAAAGATACTATAGAGTAGCAGGTCGATCAAAAGGGTAGGATTAGGGTTACATCCTAATTACAGGATTTGGAATTCAGCCTAATCTAAGCAGAAATCAAGGACAAGTGCAAGAAATCAAAGTTAACCTATCTTATAAATTGAGCAATATTTAATCGTACTTATGTTCATTTTATCACTTTCTTATTTCCTTCATTATCCTTACTTATGCTAGAACTGTTATACATTCTATTACTTTCATCTTGCTTAAAGAGTCTAGGAATTACTATTATTCACCAGACTTTTAGTCCGACTCACTCCTCTATTTCTCGCTTCCCCTCTAGGCAATCAAGGGAGAAGTCAGTGGATTGTTGTTGCTTGGTGGTTTCTTAGAGGAGTTCTATACAATGTATTTCTATTATTTCAGCTTTAGTTCTTTTTGTGCACTGGCTTATTATGAGGGATATTATGTACTCTGATTTTGAGACTATGATTATTTCATAAGACATGTTGGGTTTTGAGATATGGATGTTGTATTTGGTATTTGAGATATGGATGTTGTATTTGGTATTTGAGACTATGAAATTATATAAAATGTGTTAAAGGGGATATAGGTAACGCTTTAACGCTATTTTAATATGTTACTTTAATATAGACCGTTGAGACTTGGTTTTGATTCATGACACGAAGCTATCATTACGACATACAGATTTGACAACTGCTATGAAAAAAAGAGAATATATACTACAAGGAGACGAGACTTCAAAACCGGTGTATCAATTATATTATTTTGTTTTTGAGTCTTAGGTCAATATTGTTAAAATCTCTCCTCGATTATGTATATATGAGCTTATATATTTAATCATTCTATTTCCCAAATATTTTATACATATATAAGCATATAATTAAATTATAAAAGTGTTTCAAAGTTATAGAAATTAATATACCTATGTAAACTGTGCACATTGCATAGATTTCACCAAGTCAGTCGACTGACCCAAAGATTCAGTCGACTGACAATGGAAAATTTGTGCAACATGCACAGGTGCACAGATATACATATTTATATTTAATTTTTTTTTTTGAATATTCAGTCGACTGACCCAAAGGCTCAGTTGACTGAATTTCTACAACAGCTACTTTTCGAAAAGACACGACTTTTTGTGAAGAGTTATGGACCTCTAACGAAAAGATTCGGACGCAACACTTCAATCAGAACTCTTCACCAACAGTCGCTGCTTTCTAACCTTTATAAATACAAACTCAAACCTGATTCCAAATCACCGAATTACAATCTAATTTTCTTATCTCTCTGATCTAACTCTCTGGAATCTATTTGCTATTATACTTTCAATTATTCTACATTAAAGCAATACTATACCTTTCTATTCTTCATATACTTCAAATATATATATTTATACTCGAGGAGAAGATTATAGGAAGAGCGTACTACAAGTGACAAATTCGTGTTATCAGAACACACAAAGTCAAAACTATTTTCTGTATTTGTAGAAGTCCTGTTCTGCTGCTCATGCGTGTGAAGTCCTCTTCGGCTGCTGAGGAGAAATCATATTCTGCTGCTCTGGTCCTTGTTCGGCTGCTCAGGGGTTGTATAGACCTGTTCCTTCGGGTTAAGTGAGGGTTGTTGCTTTCGTGAACTTCCGGAAGGAGTCTGGGACTGGACGTGGAACGGTGCTCTTAACCAGTATAAAAATCTCCAGTGTCATTTTACTATACTGCTTTTATATTCCACACTATTTACTGTATTACTATCATCATTGTACTATGTATTATCATATATCCATATTACACGATCCATAACATACTTTCATTTGGTATCAGAGCAAGGTCATCATATAACCATAACATAGTTATCTGATAATCTAATAAAATGGACACTAACACTAGCACTAGCATTAACACTAGCTTCATTGAAGGACAATCCCCTGCACGTCCACCACTATTCAATGACATGAATTATAACTATTGGGCTACACGAATGAGAATATATATGCAAGAAAATGGTTTTGATTCATGGAATATAACTCAAAAAGAATATACTATTCCTACAGAAGAATACTCTA
This sequence comes from Allium cepa, assembly GCA_030765085.1. Lineage (NCBI taxonomy): Eukaryota > Viridiplantae > Streptophyta > Magnoliopsida > Asparagales > Amaryllidaceae > Allium > Allium cepa. Next base: position 827,868,881 of record CM060934.1, read on the forward strand.
TTTGGTCAAATACACAGAAACTAGATGCCACAGATAATGCAAAAGCCATGAATATGTTGTTTTATGCCTTAGATAACAATGAGTTTAACCGTGTTAGCATGTCCAATACTGCATATGAAGTATGGCATACACTCAAAGTTACACACGAAGGAACTAACAAGGTCAAACAAAGCAAAATATCCATGCTCAAAAGTCAGTTTCAAAACTTTCGAATGAAAGAAAATGAATCTATAAATGATATGTATTCAAGATTTCAAGATATCTACCATTCATTAGTAGGATTAGGAGAAAAATATTCAGACTTTGATATTGTATCTAAAATCCTTAATTCTTTATTCGAAGAATGGGAAAGAAAAGTTCTTGCTATTGAAGAAGCGAAAAATATTTCGAAAATAACTCCAGAAGGGTTAATAGGAAATTCAATGTCCTATGAAGTGAATATGCAGGCTAAACGAGTTCAAGCTCAAGATAAAAAGAATATAGCATTCCATGCAGAACAAGAAGAATCAGATTTAGACAAAGACGACCTAGCCTTTATTGCCAAAAACTTTAAGAAATTCTTGAAATATAGAAAAGGAAACAAAAATAATGGTAAGAAAAGTTCAAACAGCAATAAACCACCGTCTTAATCGGTTATGGAGTGTTTCAGCTGTCACAAAAAGGGGCATATGCAGAAGGACTGTCCAGATCAAAAGAAAAATATCGAAATAAAAGGAAGGACAAATTCAAAAGAAAAGCCTTTTCAGTCACATGGGATGATTTAGATTCCTCTTCTTCTTTTGGAAGTGAAAGTGACAGCAATAGTTAACAAGCCAACGTATGCTTTATAGCCAAAGATGAGGTTAGTGATTTAAATTTTGATGATATGATAGAAATAAATTCTGAGTTATTAGATCCTTTAAAGAGTCTCAAAAGAAAATATAAAGAGGCTGTAGAAAATCAGAACAAGGCAGAATTCGAAAGAGATATGCTTAAAGACGAGAAGAAAATATTGGAAGAAGAACTTGAGAAAACTCAAGAATCTCTTTCAAATATTAACTCTCAACTTATATTATTGAGTCAAGAAATTGAGACTCATAAAGAAAAGAATGATAGTCTTGTTTCTGAAAATCATGTTTTAAAAACTACTATTAAAATGATAGGACTAGAGAATTCAAGTCTAAAGACCAAACTAGAAGGAATCATCAAAAATGTTTCAAATTTTAATAAAGGAAGAGAAAATTTATCTAGAATTACTGAGAATTCACAATCTGTTAATAATAATAATTGCTTAGGATATAAGAAGAAAATCAAGAATTCACAATCTAGTAACTTAAACCAAGTTAAGTATGGTAAAACACCCACATCTTCAAAAAGACTAGTTTCTAAAACTATAAATATATAGGTACCAAAAACTAGTAACAAGTTAATAAGGAAAAAGTATATTAGTAAATTTATAGAAGATGTTCATAATAATAAAAACTATATTTATAAAAGGGATACTAAACCCACCTTGGTTTGGTTTCCTAAGACCTAACTCTTAGGACCCTAGTAAAAAGGTTGGTACCAACGATATCTCATATTTTTTGCATGTCTCACTCAAGAAAAGAGGAAAATGGATACCTGACATGGTTGCTCAAAACACATGACAGGAGACAAAGATATGCTGATAAATATTACATACTCAGATAGAGATCCTGTCACTTCTGGAGATAATTCCAAGGGCTATATCATTGGCAAAGGTGATGTGAGCAATTACTGTACATCTAATTTACCTCTTATTACAAATGTTTTATTACTTAAAAATTTAAAACATAATCTATTAAGTATAAGTCAATTATGCGATATGCTTTCACTGAGAAGGACTAACACCCGCAACATCGGATTTGAACATCATTGATTTGAAGATTTTAAGGAGTTTGGATTTGAGGACGATGACTAGGCAAAATAGTAGAAGGCAAAGGGCTGAGAGAACCCAACAGGAAGGAAGTCAACAAGCATCCTCCGGAGCTAGGGAAGGACAGGCTTCGATCTACATAACCCGGGATGAAATGGAAGTTATGGCAAATTCTTTGCAAGAGAGATTGTTGAAGAGCCAACAGGAAATGATGCAGACTTTCTTTGAGAAAATGAGAGCTGTAGGGATGCAGAACTTAGGAACAGCTACAACCGCTGTGGATGCAGGACAAGGAACTAGGGTTGTGGAACCCAATGGAGAACAGGATATAGAGCCAGAAGGCAATCAACAAGGGCTTGGGGGCAGGCCCGTAGGATCCAACACAGGAGGACCTTTGGAAGGAGTTCAACAGGCTAGGGCCAACGTTACCGAGCCACATGAGGAATATGTGCCAGAGTTCCCTCGGGGGCATAGGGGGAAACCCTTGACAGACAATACTAGATTAGTAGAGATAATCAGGAAAACTGTGCGAGGTGGTTTGACCAACAGAGACTTGGAAGGAGTGAATAGGAGTCCATTTGCTCGGGAAATAAGGATGGCTCGCGATCCACCTAAGTTCAAGCTACCTAGCGTGGATGTGTGTGATGGTAAGGCAGATCCAACTGATCATTTGATGAGGTACACCAGACACATGGAGGTGCTGGGGGCATCGCAGGAAGTAATGGCACGATGTTTTCCTTTGTACTTGACGGACTTAGCTGCAATGTGGTTTAGGCAGCTGGGAGAAGGATCTATCAGGACTTGGGGGGAATTGGTGGAAAAAAATTTAGGACAGTTTCGGGTTCATGTCAAGAGACCGAAGAACGTGATGACACTGACATCGGTAAAACAAAGGATGGATGAATCGCTTAGAGCTTATCTAACTCGATTCAGCGCGGCAGTAGCTTCGGTGGATCGGCCTGATCCATCAATGGTTTTAATGGCGGCAGTATCAGGAGTTAGGGAGGATTCAGATTTCAAGGTATCTCTGATACAAGATCCCCCACAGGATCTCGAGGAATTCTTTCACGAGGCAGAGAGGTTCCTTCGGCAAGAAGATGCGAGTATGGATTTAAAGGTGAAAAAGGTTAATGCAACTGAGGGTGGAGGACCATCCAGCAAAGATTTGGATAAAGACAAAGGGAAAAGGAAGTTGGACGATGATTCTGGAAACGCTAGGAAGCGATGGAAGGATCCAAAGTTTTCCACATACACATGATTGAATGAGACGCTGGAGCGGATATACCTGGATACTCGGAATCGCCTTCCCTACCGAAGGCCGGCTAGTAGAGAACCATCAGAACGGGAGAGGACATCAGGGAGGCACTGCCTCTTCCATGATTTAGATGGACATGACACCAACAGCTGCAGGCACTTAAAGGATATAATCGAGGAGCATGTAAGGAATGGACAGTTGCGGCAATATGTCGGAACTCGGAATGCAGCGGTGGAGCAGGAGCAACCACCGACTACCTCACACCGTGATGATGTGAGGCCCAGGGATGATGGTCGATTGATTATCCATTGACCTGGATAATGTGAAATAAGTAACAAACCATTGGCGAGCAACCAAATTGTTTACACATGTACGGGGACAGAGATAGCCCCTAGGCATGCTCTGAATAATGATAAACTGCGGAGCTATGGCTTGTGAAAACTGTTTTTCTGTTTTGGATTAGATACTTGATTTTCTGGTTTGGTTTTGGAGTTTGGTTTTAACTCCTGGTTTTTATTTGCTTTCTGGTTTGGACTTTCTTTTAGATGACTGGTTTTCGGTTTTGGATGCTGGTTTGGATTTCTGGTTTTCTGGTTTTTGATTTGGATTTTGGATTGGATTTTGATTGGATTTTTATCTGGTTTTTGATAAACGGTCGTCGGGTATGGATGATGCCTGGAAAGGGGTGAGTGACTTTGCCCGAGCGTGGTAAATTGACTCATTCAGGTCGTTGAGTATGGACTATGCTCAACAAGGGTCCGGAGAGACCGGGATTCGGCCTAGGACTTAGGACCATGTTATCAATTATTGCTTCAGGTCGTTGTGTATGGACTATGCTCAACAAGGGTCCGGAGAGACCGAGATTCGGCTTAGGACTTAAGCCACAGCATTGTACAACGTCCAGGGACACTGGACCACGGTCGTCAGGTGTGGATTGCGCTTGGCAAGAACCCGGTGATGTTAGCTCAATGTCCAGGGACACTGGACCATGGCCGTCAGGTGTGGATTGCGCTTGGCAAGAGCCCGGAGTGGTTACGGATTCGAATATCGACTAGGAGAGGTCCTAGATTCGGTTATTGGCTATTGGATAAGGATGGATTAGGACTCGGTTGTCGAGTTCGGATGGATATGGAATTGGCGAAGGCTTTGATTATTGAATTTGGAATTGGGCATCGACTCGGAGCAGTCAAGGATGACATACTCTAGTGATATGGCTATGGACTTTGGATATTGGAATCGGAACTATTCAAAACACGCCTTCTTATCATAAGGCATGTTTTGGGGGGCAAAGTGTTATCCTACTTTTTGGCCAAAACTGGAATATCAACAAATTGGCAAGGAATGATGGATATCGGGATTAGAGATCGATTGGAAACAAGGCTACAATCGACGATGTAAAAATTTGGTTGAGCTCCGATCGGGACGAAATTGGTTGGAGATGATGATAAGGACTAGGAAAGGCTATGTCTCAAATTTCAGGTTAATCGGAGTTCGTATGAAGGAGATATGATCGATGTAAGGTAGGAAGAACATGCTGTTCGAATCCATCGGCACGCAAGGATGGTTCGAATCGATACACTTCGTATCGATCAAGAAGTGAGGACTTCGTATCGATACCGTTCGTATCGATCGGTATGGATTCGGCTCAGTGAAGTTCGCATCAATCAGGCATTGGTTCGGCTCGATAGTGCTTGTATCGATCAGAGGCAAGGCATAGTGGTGAACTTCGAATCGATACACTTCGTATCGATCGGCATGGACGAACTCGGTTATTTCGTATCCATCAGGTAAGAACCTCGTTCGTATCCATTAGGTGAGGTCTCGTTCGTACCCATCCTATGGATGAGGTTCGTATCCATCCTTCACGCCCACTTCATATCGATGCCCCCCCCCACGTTCATTTCGTATCGATCGGCACATGGAATCGATATGGGATGAGCTCCTGGAACCAAGGTGAAGAGAGGCACGGGTTGATGGATGCGAGAATGACCGTTGTGAAGTTATGGATATGGACGATGCGTGGAACATGGATACGAGCGCGTCTTTAGGAAAAGAAGCATTCGACACGGCAAGAAAGTGGATCAACCCAAGAAGCTCGCGCCACGTCATTGATGCGCACGCGCTTTGAGTCGAACAAGATGGATTCGAAGCAATGGATTCGAAGACGACAGCCAATGGACAACCCAAACTCGAATCGATCATATCTCCTACACCGATGATCCAAATGCAATGAAATTTTCACAGCAGCTCACACACAAGGTAAGAAATGTTCCTGCCAAGTTTCGGCTCGATTGAATCATTTCTTGATGGATACGAAATCACTTCGTATCCATCACAGATCGAGTTGAAACTTGGTGGGGTCGGTCGCGTGGGCCCACTCACGTGCCAGAAGAAGTCTCCCGAAGTTTGAGCACGATCTCAGCCTCCTACGCCTATAAATAGAGCCCCAGAGCCCACAGAAAAAGGATCTCTTGGCTATTGGATGTCCAGACTCTGCCGGATTCATTTCTATACTTCAATACAACCATTGTACTCGAAATTCTTCATTATTACTACTGTAATCATCTGTAACCAGCAAGGATAATCAATAAAAGGATAAAACTTTGGAGTGGACGTAGGCCGGAGATAGCCGAACCACTATAAATCTTGTGTCTTTGTTCATTATTTCTGAATTATTGTTTGATATTTATTGAGGTTTGATATTTATGCTTGAATATCACTGGTTCGTGTTCATACACTGGTGCTTTCACGGTATTTGGGGTTTGTGACCAATTTTGGCGCAAACACGATAAAGGTTTTAAAATATTATTTTCTGAAAATAAATTTAGTATTTTTGATCAAAATCAAAATCTTATTTTCGAAGGAAATAGAGATAAAAACATTTACGTTCTGAATATGAAAGTTAATCATAACTCCGATATGTGTTTAGTAGCTAAAGAAAATGATCCATGGATATGGCATAGATGATTTTGTCATATAAATTTCAGAAACAAAAATAAAATTTCTAAAAATAATCATGTAAAAGGATCACCAAAGATTAATTTTAAAGTTAATAATCTATGTGATTCATGTTAATTAGGTAAATTAGCTAAATCCTCTTTTAAATCTAAGAAAGTTATTTCGATATTACAGCCGCTTGATTACTTCATATGGATTTATTTGGACCTACCCAAATTCAATTTGTAAATCATAATAAATTTGTATTCATAATAGTTGATTATTTTTCTATATATACATGGACTATCTTTATGAAAAATAAAGTGATACCTTTGAAAATTTCAAAACCTTTGTTAAACAAATTCAAAATTTAAAAGGTATTGGAATTAAAAATATTAGAAGTGATCACGGAGGTGAATTTGAAAATATAAAATTTGGTCATTATTGTAAGAAGAAAGGGATATTACTTAACTTTTCATTTCCTAGAACTCCACAACAAAATAGAGTTATAGAACGAAAGAATCAAACTCTACAAGAATGTGCAAGAACTTTACTAAATGAAAGCACGTTACCAAAACATTTTTGGGCTGAAGATGTTGCAACTGCCTGTTATGTTTTGAATTGTGTTTCTATTAGACCTCTCACCAAGAATACTCCTTACGAACTTTTTAACGGTAGAAAACCGAATATATCTTATTTTAAATATTTGGATCAAAATGTTTTATATTAAATAACAAAGTTCAGCTTGGCAAATTTGATTCAAAATGCGACGAAGGTATATTTCTTGGATATTCGAATCCAAGCAAAGCTTATCAAATTTTAATAAACAAACCAATACTATCAAAGAGTCACTCCATGTATCTTGTGATGATAACTCTAAACTTATTTCTAATACAATTAATGACAATGATTTACTTAATAATAAAACAAATATAATAATAAATAATTCAAGAGAAGATGGCAATGTTTATAATTCTAGAGAAAATGAAAACATTGTTAATTTAGAAAATAGAAATACTACTAATATAATAAGATCTCCTCGCAGAGTCTTACGAAATCATCCTATACAAAATATAATTGGGGAAATAAATTCAATGTTCGAACTAGAAATCAACTAAATTTAATGGGTAATGTATCTTTTATCTCTACTATAGAACCTAAAAATACCAAGGAAGCATCATCCGATGAAAATTGGATTATTGCTATGCAAGAAGAACTAAATCAGTTTGAACGAAATGAAGTTTGGGAACTAGTACCCAGACCGACCGATCAGACTGTTATACGAACTAAATGGATTTATAAGAATAAAGTAGACGAATTAGGAAATATAACTAGAAACAAAGCGAGACTAGTAGCACAAGGATATAACTAGGAAGAAGGAATAGACTACGAAGAAACATTTGCGCCAGTCGCTAGAGTAGAAGAAATATGTATCCTATTAGTGTACGCATGTTCTAATAATTTTAAACTCTATCAAATGGATGTTAAAAGTGCATTTTTAAATGGCTATATTAAAAAAAACGTTTATGTTAAACAACACCTTTTATTTATTCATGAAAAATTCCTAGATCATGTCTATAAACTTAAGAAAGCTTTATATGGTTTAAAGTAAGCACCACATGCTTGGTATGAACGCCTTAAAAACTATCTAATTGATTCAGGATTCGAAATAGGAAAAGCAGATCAAACTTTATTTATAAAACATTCTAAAAATGATATATTGATAGTTCAAATATATGCCGACGACATTATATTTGGCTCAACTAATAATGAATTACGTAATGAATTTTCTGAAATAACGACTAGAGAATTTAAAATGTCACATATGAGAGAATTTCCATATTTTCTAGGACTTCAAATAAAACAAGTTTCAAATGGAATATTTATTAATCAAGAAAAATACTGTAATAATCTTATCAAACATTTTGGAATGGAAAACACTTCTGCCAAACCAACACCTATGAGCACAACATCACATCTTGATGAAGCTGAAAATGGAAAAAGTGTAGACCAAAAACTATATCGTAGTATGATAGGATCCTACTTTATCTAACAGCAAGTAAACCAGATATTATGGTGAGTGTGTGTCTATATGCACGATTTCAAGCTGATCCGAAAGAACCACATTTACGTTCCGTAAAACGAATACTACGCTGTCTTAGTAAAACCACAAATTTCGAACTTTTCTATCCGAAAAAGTGCTCGCTCGATTTAGTATCATACAGCGATGCTTATTTCGGAGGATCACGAACAGATAGAAAAAGTACAAGCGGTACGTGTCCCTTCATTGGTAAATCTTTAATATCAAGGTTTAGAAAGAAACAAAACTGTGTTTCACTATCAACTTGTGAAGCAGAATATATTTCTGTGGCACTAGCTTGCACACAAGTAATTTACATGCAATAGACACTTAAAGATTTCAAAGTCAACCTATTAAAGTCAAAAATTTACTGCGATAATTCTAGTGCAATAAATCTATCCAAAAATTCAGTAAACCACTCAAGAACTAAACATAAAGATATTAGGCATCATTTTTGACGCAATAATATAGAAAAAGTGATAAATCTAGATGATGTACCATCATAAAATCAATTAGCGGATATTTTACTAAGCCATTGTTGGAAAATACTTTTATAAAATTACGTCGTGAACTTGGTATAATGTCAATTAAAGATATATAAATAAAATACAAAATTTTTGACTAAAAACTCAAAATTAAATTTTCACAAAAAAAATCAAAATTCTGACCATGCCGAGACTCGAACCCATGACCTACTGTGAATAGCCCAAGTGTCTTAACCACCTAAGCTATTATTTTTTCTATTACAGTCTAGTATGGGGATTTTATTATATGGTGACGTCAATATATACTAGAAATATGTGTAACATTTAACTTTATAAATATACATTATTTCTTTTATAAACATTAAATTATAGAAAACAAAACAAACAACAGAAAAACCAACGAACTACCCTATTACTTGGCTAAATTCAATACAAGCCACTTATTTCTGCCTTCTATTTCTCTAGACTTAGGCTATAAATAGATATGCATACTCCATTTTTTTTATATAATCAAACTGAAGTAAAAACACAGCTTTCATTCGTTTTTCCTTTCAAAAACTATTTATCAAGACGTCGACCTCTTCATCCACTGATTCTATCGAAATTCTTGCCTCAAACAATTCACCAAAGACTCTGGTTCATAAAACTTCACCATCTTATGCCTACCATATCAGATATACTTCGAATAAAAAGAAAGGAAGGAAGACGATTGACATATCTCCAAATACCAAGCAAAAGATAGATGACCTGCATCATTATTAACAAGAATTTTTAATGCAACAACGTGAAATGTACTACGAATAAAAGATTAACTCCAGATGATTAGGAATCATCGAGCATATTGCTATGAAGTTCCACGGGACATCTTCACATCCAATAAACGAATATGTTGTTTCGCCTATTAGACAACCTTCAACTTTGTCCCCACCGCGACCGCCATTCTCACCGAATTCATGGGATCGCAATGAAGAATCAAATGCTCGTCGCAAGCAATTAAAGGGCTACAAGCCGCCTAGCCCTTCAAAATAAAGCATGGTTGTTATTATCTTTCATTTTATTTACGAATAAATTCTTTATGTATGTACGTTTTGTTCTTCGATAATTTATCTCTATTTTATTCATCAATATGTAAACTAATTATAATATTCAATAATAAACTTACAACGTTCATGAATATAACTATATTAACTTTTTACCTCAAAAAATTCACTATAAAACTTCACCCAGGTCAGTCGACTGAACCAGCAGGTCAGTCGACTGACACAGAAGCAATTTTTTTTAAAAAAAAGCATGGCCAGTCGACTGTCTCAGTGCCTCAGTCAACTGGACCAAAAAGATGAAATTTTTTGATTTTCGGCTTCAGTCGACTGACGCACCGAGGCAGTCGACTGAATCGTAAATCTAAGTACCTTTATTGCTTTTACCCACCCACTTTCCTCCTTTTAACTTCTACTTTACCTTCTTTCACCATTCTCATCTCGGATTTCAAAGTTTTCCAAAACTCCAGCCTTTCAAAAACTCCATTTTTTTCTCCAAAAATTCAAATTAATGGCTCCTAAGCGAAAGGGACAAGCTTCTTCATCTTCTCAACCTCCGTCAAATGAGCAAATCCAAAGATGGCTATTCGATGACACCGTAATTAGAAGGTGGAGAAGAATGCAAGATTCCCGGATTTTCGAAGGTTCGTTTGTTAAGTTTCTCGATTTCTCTCCATATCATATCTAAAAATTAGCTCGTAGGAGTAATTATGAATCTATATTCTATATTGATGATAATAAACACAAATTCAATCAAATAATGGTGAAACTATTCTACGCAAATCTAAACTTGGATCACCAAACCACTCAAAATCAATAAGATTGTGTATGGAGTCTAGTGTGTGGAAAACCCATCTTTTTCTCCTTAGATTGAATGGCTTATATTTTGCAAACCGAAAATGATGGTATGGATTTGGCCAATATTGATTGTGACTTGGCTATTTGTGACCATATAAGTCACTTGTTTTTAGGAGACGATATGCATCAACTAAAGTCCATGTCATTGAGGCCAAAAGCAAGAATTATGCATCGCGCTTTAATGAAAACCATAACCCCGAGAACCGGGAGTTATGAACTCGTCTATGAACATAACTTTAAAGCTTTGTACGCTATTTTCGGAAACATCAGCTGGCTACAATTGATTCTTGATGAATTCTTATGCTTCAACAATGGTAGAATGAATGTCATCTACTACGGTGAATATATTATGCGACTTCTAAAGGCTTGTGAGATTCCGGAACCGGACACGACAATTTCTACCATTGGATGTTAGAACTCTCAGACTTTAGCGTTAATGAAACTAATGGTTGCTCGACCACCTCCTATCATATCTTTCGAAGAATGGACTCAACGATAATTACCTCAAGTCCGACCACAACAACATGGCGAACCATCTCAAGGTCCATCTTGACAAAGATCAACTCATCATTGACAAGATGAAATTTAGATTCTGAATCCGGTCTTCAACCACGTGAGTCGATTTCTATAATATACTGTAACCAACAAATTCTTCAATCCAATATCAACAAAGTTTACAAGAATCTTGATAAGGTTAAAGGATTTTTTACGAAATTATGGCAACTATCTCATGTTCTTCCGGGACTTCAACGGCTATTTTAGGCAATCCAGGTAAGCAACCGTCTTCACTTGGTCTTCTTCTTCCGACGATCAAGCAAGTAGTGGTGGCGATGATGGAGATGGAGGTGATAGTGGTAGTCAAACATCACATAGTGGTAGGGGTAAGCAACCAATAGCTTAAGATGTTTTTCTTTTTATTAAAACATTAGTATTCATTTCGTATGGCTGCACTAAATGGCCACTCTATTTCATTTCATTTCAAAGTCTCTTGTCTTTGCAAGTTTAATGTATGAATGATTGTTTTTTCTTCGTAAAATCTAAGACATTATAACTTCATATTCCTTATTCCTTTTTGTCGATGACAAAGGGGGAGAAATATTGTTGCTAACATTAAGAATACAGGATATAGAGCGTCAAAGATTCAGGGGGAGTAAGTATTTATGTTATATATGTACAGTTGAAATCTATATCTATTTACAGGTTGTCATCAATCAAAAAGGGGGAGAATGTTGAGACTTAGTTTTGATTCATAACACGAAGCTATCGCAATGACATACAGATTTGACAACTGCTACGACAAAAAGAGAATATATACCATAAGGAGACAAGACTTGAAAACTGGTGCATCAATTTTATTATTTTGTTTCTTGAGTCTTAAGTCAATATTGCTAAAATCTCTCCTCGGTTACGTATATATTAGCTTATATATTTAATCATTCTATTTCCTAAATATTATATATATATAAGCATATAATGAAATTATGAAAGTGTTTTAAAGTTATATAAATTAATATGCCTATGTAAACTGTGCACATTGCATAGATTTCACCCGGTCGGTCGACTGACCCAGTCTCCCAGAGGTTCAGTCGACTGACACTGGAAACTTTGTGCAACATGCATGGGCGCACGGATATATGGATTTATATTTAAAAATTATTATGAATATTCAGTCGACTGACCCAGAGGCTCAGTGGACGGAATTTCTACAACAGCTACTTTTCAAAAAGACATGACTTTTTGTGAAGAGTTACGAACCTCTAACGAAAAGATTTGGATGCAACACTTCAATCGAAACTCTTCACCAATAATCGCTGCTTTCTAACCTTTATAAATACAAACTCAAACTTGATTCCAAGTCACTGAATTACAATCTAATTTTCTTATCTCTCTGATCTAACACTCTGGAATCTATTTGCTATTATACTTTCAATAATTCTACATTAAAGCAATACTATACCTTTCCATTCTTCATATACTTCAAATATGTATATTTATACTCGAGGAGAAGACTATAGGAAGGGTGTACTACAAGTGACAAATCCGTGTTATCAAAACACACAAAGTCAAAACTATATTCTATATTTGTAGAAGTCCTGTTCTGCTGCTCAGGTCCCTGTTCGACTACTCAGGGGTTGTATAGACCTGTTCCTCCAGGTTAAGTGAGGGTTGTTGTTTTAGTGAAATTCCAGAAGGAGTTTGGGACTGGACGTAGGACGGTGCTCTGAACCAATATAAAAATCTCCGGTGTCATTTTATTATACTGCTTTTATATTCCGCACTATTTACTTTATTACTATCATCACTATACTCTGCATTACCATATATTTATATTGCACGATCCATAGCACACTTTCATTGACATTGTATATATAGCGCATTATACTATGTTTGTAGATAATTCCATGGATTCTTAAAGGATGGGAATCCTAAACATCCTTTAAATTATATTGCATTTCACTTGGACATTTCAATTGAGTTGATTTACTTGTATAAGAATGTTAACCCTAACTTGTGTGTTTTGATTTTGCTTTATGCTCTTGTTAGAGCTCTGGTTTAGGCAAAATTTAGCACATGGAGTAAAAACTCATTAGAGATAGGGTAGTAATACCCTAGGATGAGTGGAATTGATTATAGAATCATATTCGTTCGAGCTTGAAATTTTTCCTTAGGATCCTCTTTGATTTGAATTTCTTTTGAATTTTGGAACTTTCCCTTTGTTCTAAAATTCATCTTGTCTTTCCTGTTCGTGTTTTTCTTGATACTAGGGCATCCTATAGCTTCATTTCTGTTGAACTCTGTAATAAATTTGAGCACATCTTACAGTATCAATTGGTAACTTCATCTTTATGTGTGACTAATCCCATCAGTGGTTTCGCCAACCTTTGTATGATTTGTAAAAGGGTGAAGCTCCTTTACAATAGGCGTCGATTCACTGCAGATTTCCATGTCCTCGATTTCAGGATTTCGATGCATTTGATATCTTTTTGAGGGTGATTGGTTGAAGCGTTATGATGCTGTTATCTCTTATATAGCCCGAACCATTTCTTTAATAGACAACTAGGGCTATTCTCTGTGATTGAATGTCGAATACCTCAGGATTATGCAGCCAATTTTATCTTTTCGCTTGATTCTTAGCCTAGTGATCTTGAATCCACCCTGATAGTCAGGGATTACCCTGATGTTTATGGTGAAGTCACTTCTCTACCTCCTAAGTGGGAAACTGAATTCTGCGTTGATCTTATTCTTGGAGCTTGATCTTGCTATCGGTTTTTATCAGCTTCATGCACCCGAGGAGAACATTCCCAAGACAGCTTTCTAAACAAAAAATGGTTTTAACGAATAGTTAGTCATGCCCTCTGGATTAACCAATTCTCCTTCCTTCTTCATCGATCTCATGAATCGCGTTTCCACTATGTTCTTAGCAACTTTGTCTTGGTTTTCGTTGATGATATTCTCGTCTTATCTAAGATGGAGAAGGAACATGAATCTCATTTGTGCTATGTTCTCCAAACTCTTAGAGTCATCAGTTGAAAACCAAATTTTCTAAACGCCATTTCTAGAGGGATGAAGTCTGATTTCTTGGGGATTGTTTTTGAAATGGAGTCTCGGTTGACCTGGTTAAGGTCACTGCGATTAATGTAAGTCCATCCGCCTTTCCTCTTTTGTAAATTAATTATTTTATCTTCCTTTCGAACCATTTTCTTGGTTAGAATTCTCTTTGATTAGGGTCCCTCTAAATTTGAATTTGAATCCCTATCCTTGTTTTAGAATCCATTCTTGAATCATCCAATGAGGGAGCGTATTTGTAATTGATATAAAAATGTTTAATGTTGTGTCGTTTGAGTGGTTAAGTTTGAATTTTGGATTTCGATCGGTTCGTCTAGCTAGCGCTATCGATAAGAATTCCAAAACACTTGAACATAGCAAACTGACACAATATTGCTTTCGAAATTGGTAAATAAAATAATTTTTTGTATGATTATATTTTATATATAAAGGTACAATTTTCTGAAATTAGATAGTTAAATGAATTAGTTGTTAGAAACGATCATACTAGATTTTCATTTATTATTTAATCAACATTCCAAAACCATTACCTATAATTGTATGTTATAAGAAGTTGAAAATTTTAAAACATGGTGTATAAATTGGATTTGCGAATGAAATGAATTTAAATTAAGGATTTGAGAATTTAATTTTCGGTGCTTTTCAAAATCTAGTTTTTAATGTTTTTATTTAAAAAATGTTATTTGAAAGTATTTTTAAATGGAAATTGTTTTCGAAGAATTTTAAAAGAAGTAAGTCAGTACTCTCCTCTTGTGTCACTGGAATATAATCTCGGTGGTAACTACAGCACCATCAACTTTCAATTTCGAGTCTCAAAGTGGGAAGACCACTTAGTAGCTTTGCTACACTTTTGTTTTGAAAAATGGATCTGATTTGAATTTTTTGAGTATGATTTGATGTGTAATACACACAAACACACAGACACACACACACACACACACACACACACACACATATATATATTTCAAAATGGTTAGAAGTGAAACCGAGAATTTAACTCTTAAGTTTTATGTTAAGTGAAGGTTTCAATTATTGAACTGAAGATTTTTTTTGAATAATTGGAGTGTCTAAAATGATAAATGAAATTGAAACAACGTGAAACAGTTGAACTAGGATAAAATTTATTTGTGTAATACTCAATTGCATTCTTACACATATATAACTTACTTGAAATATTCGAAAGTTAAAATGTTAATGTGAATATGTAATTGGAGGGTAAACAAGAGGAAACATAGGTAATAAAATTTTCAAACTAAATTTTTTCTTAAGGGAAATGTTGTAAATAAAAGGTAAATTTGTATAGTGCTCAATTGCACTCAGAAACATTAATAAAACATACTTGGAAAGGTTTAAATGTGATGAGAATATGTAATTGAATAATATACAATATAACTGCAAGTAATAAGATATCCAAAAATAAAACTTTGTTAAGGGAATTTATAAATAAAAATCGAGTGGTTATAATATATGTTTACACACCTAATCTCTGGTGCAAGACAGGTTAAGTAAAAAAAAATTGAATAATAAAATGAGAAAGTTATTTAAGTAAATAAGGTGAATGCAAATAAATATAATATGAATGTAAATTAATTGAAAGTGAGTCAATAAGAATAACAATAATAATAAATGGATGTTAGTAAGTAATGCTATATGTAATATCAACATTCAAAAATGAAATTTATATGGTTTTTGTAATGATCCGTTTTTCCATATCTTTTGAATTGAAAATAAACCACATATGTCCAATTCAAATTGCATGAATAAGCAGATCATTAAGGGTAGAAAGA
Source organism: Allium cepa (assembly GCA_030765085.1). Taxonomy (NCBI): domain Eukaryota; kingdom Viridiplantae; phylum Streptophyta; class Magnoliopsida; order Asparagales; family Amaryllidaceae; genus Allium; species Allium cepa. Next base: position 827,884,763 of record CM060934.1, read on the forward strand.
AAATAAATACAGAACAGAATCTCACACGAATGGAATAATATATATTATTTCAATAATAATCTTTACAGCGGAAAATTTTAAAATACAATATCAGAGTCTAACCTAGATTTAGCCTGGACGGTTATAAACACATGCCCTTATAATTGCAGACAATCATCAAACTGAAACTAACAAACCACAACGGATAATAGAATACGTCCATACATAGATGAATATCTCCAGCTCTCCTCTGGAAACTCCAACCGTCTCCGACTAAACCTGAAACTACTTGGATCTAATCGAGTATTAAAAATACTCGGATCGGGCTTGAAAAACCAACATGAGATATTCAAAAATTAAAATGACTATGTTATCAAACCTTTGAAAAGAAGGGTATCTCATAAGACAACGCCCACACATAAACACGGACAGGTTTTTACTTTCTAATAACCAAAACACTTTTATACCAAAATTCACTTGATATTATTTTTAATGACATTCCTTTGAAAACACTTTCAAATAAACTTATTCAAATAAGGTATCAATATCTGGAATAAGTCTAAGGTAATATATCCGGACTAGGTCAAAGGAATATACCGAACGGAATATATGATATCAGAAGGGGTAGCATGAAATGTTTACAAGTCATTACGACTATTTTGGGACTACAAACAAAACCGTAAATCTCATATTGGGATTGGATTTCCAACATGATAGGGAACTAATGGAAAAATTAATCTGTATCCATGACTTACATCCAAGACTAAGACGCCATTATACAACAACACAAATGGCTAAAAGTGGATGCAATCTGTGAATAACATCTAAGGATTCAGACATCGTGCATCCCTGCCATGAGGCCTAGACGTATCTAGTACCTAGGGCTCAGAACATTTGATAACCCCAATCACTACTATCCGAAATGCGAGCACACATCTGATCACATAGAAGTCCATCATAACTAGGGTATGTGGCCTGCGAGGCTACGATCAATTTCTTCAAATCCACGCTTTTCATTCAAAACCACGCTTTGATCATAACAGGTTCCACTTTGAATGCCGCACTGCCATTCCTTTGATCACTGTTTGACTCCCACACGCATACAACCTCTGAGCTCGTATGTCTCAGAGAAGGGTGTTAAGCTAAGAGAAGTTTCCTTCTCTGCCACCAAGCAGATGTACATTTGTAAAAGTCAAACGTCGTGTCTCAAAAATGCAATGTCAAACATTCGTCCATACAAATTCGTTTTGGGACTGAACAAAATCAAAGGCACTCTCCTACTACCACTAGTAGCGAGTAGCCTTGCAATCTGAAAAATCTCCACAATGAGGAGACCGATGCTGTAAATAACTCTATAATGGGAGCGATCCAGAGAATGTCAATAAGCAGTCCTCACGCTATGAAGATCCTTGGTCTTCAATAGTCATCATCTTCAACATGTCTTCACTTCCGAATGTATACACTAGTTCGAAGTGGTTTTCGTATAAGAATCACCCAAATCCAATCTCGGTTCCTTAGAAGCCAATCGTCATTTTAAAAGATGTTAAGTTCGTATGTGGATATCAATCATCAATCAATTACTTCATTTTTTATTTAAATAAAATATCTTTCTTAGATATATTCTTTTGAATTTATTCCATTTTCTTTCCAAGAGTATATGGAATCATTAAGCCTTATTTATTAAATCATTTGATTTGTTTAAGCCTTTTTTGAATTCTGAAATAATTCCAAATCATTTTTTCTTTTAACTTAGGGAAAATATTCTCAAATCATTTATTAAATCTTAATCAAAGATTTCCTACATTCAAGATATAACTTTTAACTCAGGGAAAATATTCCAAAATCATTTATTAAATCTTAATCAAAGATTTCTTACATTTAAGTTATAACTTCTAACTCGGGGAAAATATTTTCATATTATTTATTAAATCATAATCAAAGATTTCCTTTTTAACTTCAAATCGTATTCTTGCAAATCGAAGATTTTCATAACAGAGTACTACTGCTATCTTAGATATGGTAAATTTCACCTCCAGGGACTAATGGCAAGTAATCCTACATTATGAAGATCTTTGTCTTTAATGATCTTGTCTTCAATATGTTTTATTTTGAAAATTAGTTTGAATGGGTTTTTGGATATGAATCATCCAAAATCGATCTCGGTTTTCTAAATAGAAATCACTCAAATCCGATCCCGGTTCCTTCGTGCTAATCATTGATAAAAAGATGTTAATTAGTTAATTAACATTCGCAGAATTTGTTTCTTTTCTTTTATTTTGGAAAAACTTAAATATGATCTTTTAGAGCATCCGAGCTTTCCTTTCCATCTATTCCATCCCTCGCTTAAAAAGAGAAAACATAGACCAGGTAAGTTCAGGGCACTGGTTGCTCCATCCCTAACCTTAGTTAAACACCTTGTTTTATCTTCCTAGATCTCATAACCGAGACAAATGTATTAGTCGTTTTCACATACTCAGTCTGCTAATCTTCATTTTTAGAAATGATTTATTAAACTTCCAATTCATCTTTACATTACTTAATTATTCCTAAAAACGTTTATAAATGATTCTAGAAAGAATCGTTAAGTTTAAATCTCATATTCAAAAGGTTATAAAATTCGTAGCATAAAAGGCTGCGGAAAGTGCTATATAAGCTTATTTGATTTAACCAACTTTTTAATATTTGAAAATTCAAGTTTTTCATTCCAAATATCTTTTAAACTATTTTATTATGTTTGTCAAATTTATTTCATATTTTTAATCATTTAAAAAATATCACTTATAAAGAAATCCCTTTTTGTATTCCGAACTGCAAAACCACGATGTTTTTAGAAAATTGTTTTGGACCTATTTTAAAATCTACTTAATGAATTTTGATTTTCTTTTTTCGTTGGAAATTTTTTATTATTGTGAACCGAAGAATTTTTATTTCAAAGAAATCCGACTTACAAATCATTCTCTATGTTAGTTTGAACTTATGGGTCGAAATTTACGAACAGTCGCTATGCGACGAGCTCGATTTTAATCAATTTTGTGAATTGCTTCGGAACTTGTCTAAAACACTTCAAATTTGTTTTAAACCATATTTAAACTATTTTAACTTATTCAAAACAATATTTTCATCATTTCAAACTCATTTTTCATTTCATTTCACTTTATAGTATTATATTATCATAATACATTTCTAACCTTTCTAGATCAATTTAAAATCATTAAGAGGCTAAATAACTTCCATACACATATTCGTATGGATTTAATTCTCATTTAATTAACTATGGTTAATTACTATTCATTTCACTTATCGTTTATCAAACCAAGTTATCACCCATATTACAAATATATCATCAACCATAATATCAAGTACGTTATCATCCAATATCAACCAATATTCGACATATTAGTTTCTAATTTAACATGTGTATTAGCTACTTAAGTTTTTTAAAATAAAACTAAGATTTGAGTACTCACCTTTAACCAAATCGATTAACTTCCTACCAACATTCTTACTGACAACATTTCACTTAAAGTTCAACTGATCAACTTTTACTCCATTTCTTTTGCTTTATGCTATCGTCTTCTTCTTCCAAACTCCTGAAATTCCGGTAGAGCTTTTGCAGCACCTTGAATTTGCTTCAAGCTCCTTGGAATGAAATCGGCTGCACTTCCTTCTCTTTTTCTTTCCCTAGAGCCTCACGACTTGCTTTCCTCCTTTCAAATGGTTCGGCCTTATCTTGATCCTTCCCTTCCTCTATCATTTCTTCACTTCTTAGATGATAAACCATGTTTTAATGGTTTTCTAAAATCTTTGGCAAAGTTTGGTGTTGCTTTGACTTTGTTTGTTATGGTTTTAAAAAATTTAGTAAGGAAAAAAGAAGATAATAAGCCATTAGAGAGTGGAAGAAAAGCTTTGAAAAAGGAAGAAGAAGAAGTGAAAAAAAGTGAGAAAGTAGATGCTTATTTACATAAAAAGTTTTGTATTAAAATAATATTTTGTAAAAAGACCAAAATACCCTTTACTTACTTTTTAAGCAACCTTATTTTTTGAACACTTAACATCACTTTTCAAATCATTACTTTATGTCATTTTCACTTAAGTATTAAGCGAAGAAGTAACAATTACGTTTGTTTGATTTGATGTTTAATATTTGACTTTTGTACTTTTTTTGCCCTTTTGTGCTTACTTTTTGTTAATTATATTCTAGAATTTTCTAAGTATATTTAGTAAAATTAAACTTGATTAGTGTAGTAATTAATACTTATAGTATTTGAATACATGTTCCTGTATAAGAAAATAAAGGTGCGATGACGTTGCGACAACTTTTAATCGAAAAAACATTGATTTTCGACAAAATGTTTTACGGTCGTATTTTGACGTTTTAGTTAAACTATTAATTTATTTAAATAAAATTTAAAAATAATTTTGTACAATTTTATTTAAAAATATAAACACTTATAAATAAATTAAAACAATTTATTTAACCATTGAAACTTACTTTTGTAAAATCAGCATTTTGTCACTTTTGTCGATATTGGCAAATGTTACTATTTTTGTGTATACTTCTCTTTACAAATACTATCTAATATTATTTTAATTATAACCTTACTTATTTTACATCTAAAATCACTTCAAATAGCATATTTTAAAGTGCTTAAATTTTGGGTCATTACATTCTTCCTTAAAAGAATTTTGTCCTCGAAATTACCCAAAATAAAAGTGTCCAAAACATTTATCTTCAAACTTAATTCTATACAATATACACAGATCATCCGTATGAAATATCTTATTGGATTTCATATTCGAATACGCAACTTTGTTTTCGAACAAGTATGGATCCGCCAATCCTCTAATGCGGACTCTGATTAGGTTCTTTGCTCATACATCTTTGCTTTCCTTGCAAAGCTCTCAACTATGATAGAGAACTCGAGTATCTAACCATAAACCCTAATCAATGTTCGCCGTAAAGAATCGAGTGATAAATATTGTAACGACCCGAAATTTCCGAACCCGAAAATTCCAGATAGTTATGGAAAAAGAAGAAAGAGATAGAAGAAGAAGAACAGAAAAACACCAAACATCTCACATTCGCAGCGGATAAAATATAATAATAAATAATAACAGTTTACAAAAGAATACTATATCTGTCGATTACATTTAATATACATCAGAGTTTTCACATATATACATTCACTGAATATACACTATTATCATGTCTCAGATACACAATAATATACTACAGCGGAAATACTCTATACGTTCTCGCCATTCAGCTCACCTCCTGAACTCCAGAGCGTACCTACCTGAAAATATGTAATACTCGGTCTGACCCGAGCATTACACCAAAGTAACACCCGGGTCAAGCTGGAAACCAGCGTGAGTAAACTATCTAACATAATTTCAAAGCATACAACTTATACATAACCCGGGTAACTTGTATCAATTACATTTTCACAAATTGTTATCGACATCATTTATTTCACTCACCAATTTCTAAGTACTAAACTTAGATTAAATGGTCTAATTTACTTGAATCATTCCATTCTCGCTTATTGATTTCACCTAGCAATTTATGAAGAATCGAAGTGGTTTCGGGTATTAACTAATACCCGACTCCGGTCTCTTCGAATTCCATTTATCTTATCACATGCTATTCAAGTGAAATGCAGTCTAATTTTAAATAAAAGATGTCACTTTTACTCAACAATTCATCATTGACAAATAACCACATTGTCAATTGCCCACCCAAACCATCATATCACAAACCATTTCATATCAGAGGTATCAAACAATTCAGGGCATTTAAACAATCACTTAATCAAACATAAGCAAATAATCAATACACCCACTCAAATAAATCTAATTACCCATAATGGAATTAAATCAATTACCTTTATGTCCTACTTATTAATTTATTACAACCCAATTGATTAACCATCCCATAATCATTCATCTTTAATTACATTAAGATTATCATCATTATCTAATTACTTCCGTTGAGTAATTATCCTTAACCCAAATTTCATGAATGATTATCCTTAGTTTATTGCATCCATTCATCAACCCCAATTACTCAGAAATAGAAATTACCCTTCTGTAATAACTTACTTAAGTAATTAACCTCTTACTTAATTACTAATCCCCTTTGATTAATTACTCCAAGTAATTTATCCTTGATCACTTCTATTAAATTACTTAATTTTCTTAACTTCTAATCATTCGTTAATTAACTTTAAGTAGTTAATTACAAATTTATTTATCAATTTATAATTAATTAATCCAAACTCCAATCTCAATTATAACTTAATTATTCTTAATTACACAAGATTATTGTTATCAATCTTTAATTTCAAACTTATTAAATCTCAAACTATTTACTTAATCACCATTATAAATTGATTTCATTCTTAATTACCTTTCAATTCAAATTATCCATCTTATGTTTTTAAAACCTTTCTTAATAATAATTTTTTTTTTCCAAGTCTTAGCTTACCTTGTCAATAATGTTTACTTACATATGCTAAGTTTTGTTAACAAAATAATATAAAAGGGTTTAGGCTTAACCCCTTAAAATGGACCGAGTCAAGCACGATAATTACTCGAGTAAGGCCCGAGTTTCCCCAGCATTTTCCCGCGTCCCTTCTTTCTTCTGCTCGTGCTCGTGTTTCTTCTTCCTTTTCTACTCTTCCTTTCTCTTCTGTTTTAATTTCACTTTTTCTTAGTCTAACAGCAGAACACGAATAGTACCCACACACAAAATCCCAGGCAAAACTCGAAGAAAACTTCCCAAGTATCACTCGAGACAACCAAAACCTGAAACTGCTGATATCTTCTCGCCACCGTGCACGTGCACGGTGGGTCGCCATCACTCCGGCGATCGACGGCGATCCCAACAAACCACATCACAACCCCACATACGAAAACAAACCCCAATTCATCACTTAAAGCTCAAAATCAAAATATGCGTGTTCATTCGAACAGCGGCTCGAGTGCGTCAAAAGAAAATCACCACGACTCCCAACGTTGACCTCCGTTGATGACGCGACTCTGGCCACTCCACGGCCACATCCACCTCTACCTTCTCCTCAAATCTTGTGTAGCTCGGTTGATCTATGAAGACGAAATCAACTAAAATGTAGACCCCAGAAAATATGAACCCAAACCCAATTTTCGATTCTACCCAAAAATCTTTACATTAGAAAATTTTTTGAACATTTTTCCTGGATTTGAAACCCATCAAGCTAACTTCACCACAAATTTCAACTTCAAAAATTCATTGAATCAACAGAAATTGGCGAAAAAGCATTTTGGGTTCTTTAATAAACTACATCTTGAATACTTGTCTAAAAATTATCATTTTTGTTTTAAAAATCTTACCCTTGTATGTATATTCAATAAATGAAATCAAATCAACAATTTAAGATATTCGAATTTTTACACATTGATTTGCGTTTTACTGTAATTTGAATTTACAGTATTTATATTCGCTGACATCCTTTAAACAATTTCCCAGATTATGGTTTTAAGATTAAACAACTTGTTTAGTTAATATTCTAAGTTTTAAATGTTTTTATTATGAAGAGTATAAATCTTTCTGTACTTCACTTGGCTCAGAAACGTGAAATTATTGAACAACATCATAAAACAGAGCTTCCAAAAATCAGCAAACATCACAGAACAACATACTTACAACATAGGATTTTCATGAACCAAATATCAAGATTTAAGTTTTGAAGAAGTATGTTTACTCACCTAGAAACAATCCGAACAGAGAACAATTTATGGTATTATGGAAACCACAAATTTGAACCGGCCTTGAGTTATGATGTTGTAACTGCAGTTTGTTTTGAATTCAATTTGACTTTACTTCTTTTTCTTCTCTTTGTTTTTCACAGGTTTTCTTATGTTTGTTGAACGAACTAAAAGGAAGTAGATGCATCCACACACACACACACACACACACACATATATATATATATAAAGAACAGTATGTAATAAGGAAGGTGTTATCTGGTCAGCTTCTTCTTGAGATTTGATCAGATTTTTCTAAAAATTTGAAATGACCAAAATATCAGCTGAGATGATAGCAATAAATGCTAAGGTTTCCTATTGTGTTTACATACTATAATTATGTTTAGCTGTACATAAATATTTTGTAAGAAAATATACACTTTGCAGGCAAACACTTGGCTTGCAAATGAAGATATTATGTTTTTGTTGACTTATAGCTTGAACTTCATATAGAGGGTTTTCAGGTCTTATACTCTTGTGAATAAAGACATTCTTGTATAAAAATGTTTGTGTAAATATATTTGTCTTCTTGCTTAATTCATATACACATGTTTGACTTAATACATCTAACTGAACTTCAATATACATATATGTTTGCATACCATAATTATGTTCGGCTGTATAAAAATATTTGTATATAAAAGTACACTTTGTAATTAGATATATGGCTTGAGTAAGAAGATTTGCTTTATCAACTACTAGCTTTCACATGTACAGAAAATGTTTGTATTTATTAACTTCTACTTTGAAAAATGTTTGTCTGGTTTACTTCTCTTTGGTCATACTTTGTGTGTATTTTATTTTATACATTTGTGCTTTCAATCTTCAGTTCATGTTGTGTGTTTAACAAAATTATTTAATCCTTGTTTCTTTTATTTTTATTTCTATTTTATATTTATATTTATTTTTATTCGAACTTTACTATCAATATTTAAATTATATACATAAGTTTACTTATTTATTTATATTTGTATTTCAACTATCAACAATTAGATTAGATTCATAGGTATGACTTATATTTTATATTGATAAAATTAGATTTTAAATTTAAGCATTATCGTTCATATGTATGTATTTATCAAATGTTAACAGTGTAAAGCATTTTAATTCAATTTTTATAAGAAAGATTTTATTGTAAATATTATTAAGAGATTTTATTTTAAATTTCCAGAATCCAATTTCCTCTTCAAAATACAAATTTATATAAACAAATGGCAATTATTTCTAAAAGATTTATTCATTTTAAAATGATTAATTCACATTTAATTTAATCAGATTAAATATTTATTAAAATAATAGGGCCAAAATCCAGGGTCGTCAGATTCCTCCCCCCTTTTAATCTTTTCGTCCTCGAAAAGGAACGAATCCAGATTCATTAAAATGCTTAAAATCATATAAATTTTTAAACTACTTCAAAAATCTATATAATATTTCTAAAATAGTTTTTATCAAAATACTTTTATAACTCGGTGTTTCTACAAGTCCATCTTTGTCCTCATAGAAATTCGATCATACATCGATCAGGCGTAGGACTGAAAATCTATAAGTACTTAGCAGACCCATTTTCAACATCCAGTGAAAGTACTTGGAAAATAATTTTATTGAAAATATAGAAAACAGTTTTTGAAAATAGAGGAAATATCATTGGTGAGAATGCTATGGAAATCATCACCCCCATCCATGGTCGCAGTCACATTCCAGGGTTACGTTGCCGTCACAGCAAAAGTCCATGTAACTGCAGGCTCTCCGCGGCCTCTCGATTACGCCATGGAACCCATACAACAGATCACAGTTACATCCAGGGTTATGTTGCCGTCACAGCAAAAGTCCATCTAACTGCAGGCTCTCCGCGGCCTCTGATTTTCGCTGTCGAAATGAAACTTCTCCACTCCTACATAGGTCGCAGTCCACCGATATAAAATCAAACGCAGACTGTTGGCTCTCAGCGGCACACACGACTTTCGCTATGTTACCATAGTGTCGTAATCTACCGATATAAAATCAAACGTAGACTGTTGGCTCTCAGCGGCACATACGACTTCCACTATGGTACATTATCCATAATCCTCAGGAACTAGTTTTGTCCGGACTCCTCACAGGATCAACTTTAGAACCTCCCCCTTAGAGGCTCAAGGCAGTACCACCCAGTGGTACTCCTGAAAAGTTCATTTCAAGGGAGCGCCTTTTTCACCAGAGTCATCATCAAAACATTTTATACTATACACATATAGTATCTTTCAAATCATACCCCTAGTATGATCTCATACAAAGCTCCTTTACAAAAAAAATCGATTATCCCAAAATGATAATTCTAAAACTAGGCTTTCCAAATACCAATATTGATCTTACCCAAAAATCAAAAGCCTTTTCAAATCCAAAGGTTCCCAAAACCTTTTCAAAATCCTCATAAGATACTTTATATATATATATATATATATATATTCAGATATATATAATTTTTAAAACTTTGGATCCTTTCAAACTTGTATAAAACTCCTTTTATACTTCAAACACTTCAAAAACCGTAGAAATATCCAATTTTCACCTTTATTCATTGTATATTTCTCACGATATTCTTTCATTTCAAAAGAACCATTTCACATTTCTTATTCACAAATTTCCGATATCAATTTCATTCAAATCCGTACGATGTACACATATCATCCATACGCTATACCAATCTGATCGCTCACTCGATCACACAATTTCACTTCCGAACTAGTATCGTCCACCCGACTTCCTAGTGCGGACTTAGATCTGGTTTCTTGATTAGAAACCGTTATTCTCCTTGCATAGCTATACTATGACAGAGAACATTCAGAACCAATCAACAATCCATATCCAGGTTCGCCGTCGAAAATCGAGTGAAAAATCCCGACTCGGATCGATAAACTATCTCGAAATTCTATGCTCGAATCTGGATCAAATCATTATGCGAATAGAATAATATACGTACATCCTATGTATTTAACTTCATTGATTATCAATCAAATCAATTTCCTTTCTATTCACATTCACTTATTCACATTTACATTAATCCCCATTTGGATTATCACTCCAATCCTTATCTCAATTGGGTATTTAATCAATAACAGTTTGAACTCAGACCGGTTTATTTAGAAAAATAGCTTGAAAATTTTAAAGTAGATAAGTAATTGAAAAATAATTAATAGTTTGCAAAATAGCTATAAAATAGTTAACTAGTTGTAAAATAGTTGGAAAATAGTTAAATAGTTTCAGAACTTTTAGATAATTGCAAAATAGTTGTAAAATAGTGATTAATTTGTAAAGTAGTTGAAAAATAGTAATTTGTTTATAAACAATTGAAAATGATTAAATAGTTTCAAAATAATGGTAAAACAAATATAAAATAACTTGGCTTTAAAAAGAAAGGATATATATATTAAATCGTTTGGAAAATAAGTTTATATTAAAATAATTTATGTAAAATAGTCTAGAGTCACGCTGTTCACTTCCCCAACAATTCAATTTAAATTTCCACTTCCATTTAAATTGACCCAATTTCAAATTTAAATAACTCCAATTTCCATTGGACTTGATTTATTTCCAATTCAAGTTGAATCAATCAGATTTCTTTCCAAATTCTAATCAAATTTTATTTGATTTTAAACATATTCACTTTAACTACAATTCCAAATTATTCAAATTTATTTAGACTACTTTCCAATTGGATCTACTTCAGTTTCAAATCACTTCAATTTCTATATGAATTTATCACAATCCCTATTTGAATTTGAACTCATTAAATCTTTGATTTTATTTCAAATTAATCCAATTCAAATTTCCCATTAGAATTTTATACTCATCTATCTTCAATTCTAATTAATTTAAACTAAATTCAATTCGAACTAATGAAATCAAAACCTCCACTTTAACCATCTCGAATCATATAAATTCGAGCTAAAATTTTAAATGTTAATTTAATCCCCTTAAATTTGGTTAACCTTTATTTATTTATATATCTATATTTTTTTTAAAATCAGTAATCCAAATCTTTAACTATTTAATTCTGAGTCCAATTCTCGAAATTCCGTTTTAAATTATCTTTACTTATGTATTTCAAGGTTCGAATAAGAATTCAATAAAATTTTATTTTAAAATTTTAATTTATTACTAAACTTTATCTTCCAATTCGAAGCCAGTTCTTAAACAATTTTAATTTACCAATTCAATTATTCAAATTTTTAATTCAAAGTAATTCCATATCCTTAATTTCAAATGAATGTTTAACTTCCCTTTTTCTCAATAATGGATATATCACCACACTTCATTTCTATTTCATTTAAACTAAATCCGATCCACAATTTTAAGATTTTTAACAGGATGGTATCATCCAATTTATTTTAAAACATCTATTCATTTCCAATTTCCAGATCTCAAACCCATTTGAGATCACACAAATTCCCAATTCAAATTACCACATAGCTTTCCAAGTTCAATTCCAATTTCATTTTGAAATTTACGATTCAAGTTGTTCATTCACACTTATGTAACCTCTCCCAAGTTAAATTTCAATTTGCTTAACCCAGCCAACTCTACTCAAATTCGAATTCCCACATCAAATTTCAAAATTCTTTCCCACTTGTAAGTTCAAAACTTATATCACTTTGGATTCTACATCACACTTCAGGGAAAATCAAAACTCAACACCTTAGAGTTTATTCCAAATTATCTTTGATATCACGCATATCCATACCTATATACATATTGATTTCCTGGTTCTCCCAGCCATGTTATAAAATTTTAAACCACTTTTGGTTTAAATTAAAATCAAATTTTCAAACAACCCATTGTTTGCAACAAGTCCCATTTATTCAACTAACACCTATGTATTATTTCTTTTAGCACTTTGAAACAAGTTTCAATTTCAAATTTTATAAGTCATACTTTACTTAAATGTTTAATCACATCTTATTATTAAACACACAACAATCACTTATGATAATAACCAAGATTATCATATCTAAAATCATCCATTATCATCTTATTCTGAAATACTTCTCCAATTCAAGATTTCAATTTCAATTTGAATCCATTTCAAACTTATCTTTATTTAATTTCAGTATGGTTGTATTATATTACTTCTTAATTTAATTCTAATAATTTAACAATAAATTTGCTTAACATTTATTAGAGTGGAATATTGCTTTATATCTCGAAATATAATCTTATATAAAATCATTTAAAATCTTTATATAAGAAAATAACAAGTAGGCTCTCATATCTATATATATACACTCAACTCATTCTAGGGTACTATTGATCCTATCCTTAATGAGTACACTCACGAGAGCCAAGGTTCTCGCTTAACCTTTCTGCTCTGATACCAAATGTAACGACCCGAAATTTCCGAACCCAAAAATTCCAGATAGTTATGGAAAAAGAAGAAAGAGATAGAAGAAGAAGAACAGAAAAACACCAAACATCTCACATTCGCAGCGGATAAAATATAATAATAAATAATAACAGTTTACAAAAGAATACTATGTCTGTCGATTACATTTAATATACATCAGAGTTTTCATATATATACAGTCACTGAATATACACTATTATCATGTCTCAGATACACAATAATATACTACAGCGGAAATACTCTATACGTTCTCGCCATTCAGCTCACCTCCTGAACTCCAGAGCGTACCTACCTGAAAATATGTAATATTCGGTCTGACCCGAGCATTACACCAAAGTAACACCCGGGTCAGGCTGGAAACCAGTGTGAGTAAACTATCTAACATAATTTCAAAGCATACAACTTATACATAACCCGGGTAACTTGTATCAATTTCAATTTCACAAATTGTTATCGACATCATTTATTTCACTCACCAATTTCTAAGTACTAAACTTAGATTAAATGGTCTAATTTACTTGAATCATTCCATTCTCACTTATTGATTTCACCTAGCAATTTATGAAGAATCGAAGTGGTTTCGGGTATTAACTAATACCCGACTCCGGTCTCTTCGAATTCCATTTATCTTATCACATGCTATTTAAGTAAAATGCAGTCTAATTTTAAATAAAAGATGTCAGTTTTACTCAACAATTCATCATTGATAAATAACCACATTGTCAATTGCCCACCCAAACCATCATATCACGAACCATTTCATATCAGAGGTATCAAACAATTCAGGGCATTTAAACAATCACTTAACCAAACATAAGCAAAATAATCAATACACCCTCTCAAATAAATCTAATTAACCATAATGGAGTTAAATCAATTACCTTTATGTCCTACTTATTAATTTATTACAACCCAATTGATTAACCATCCCATAATCATTCATCTTTAATTACATTAAGATTATCATCATTATCTAATTACTTCCGTTGAGTAATTATCCTTAACCCAAATTTCATGAATGATTATCCTTAGTTTATTGCATCCATTCATCAACCCCAATTACTCACAAATAAAAATTACCCTTCTGTAATTACTTACTTAAGTAATTAACCTCTTACTTAATTACTAATCCCCTTTGATTAATTACTCCAAGTAATTTATCCTTGATCACTTCTATTAAATTACTTAATTTTCTTAACTACTAATCATTCGTTAATTAACTTTAAGTAGTTAATTACAAATTTATTTATCAATTTATAATTAATTAATCCAAACTCTAATCTCAATTATAACTTAATTATCTTAATTACGCAAGATTATTGTTATCAATCTTTAATTTCAAACTTATTAAATCTCAAACTATTTACTTAATCACTAAATTGATTTCATTCTTAATTACCTTTCAATTCAAATTATCCATCTTATGTTTTTAAAACCTTTCTTAATAATATTTTTTTTTCCAAGTCTTAACTTACCTTGTCAACAATGTTTGCTTACATATGCTAAGTTTTGTTAACAAAATAATATAAAAGGGTTTAGGCTTAACCCCTTAAAATGGACCGAGTCAAGCACGATAATTACTCGAGTAAGGCCCGAGTTTCCCCAGCATTTTCCCGCGTCCCTTCTTTCTTCTGCTCGTGCTCGTGTTTCTTCTTCCTTTTCTACTCTTCCTTTCTCTTCTGTTTTAATTTCACTTTTTTTTAGTCTAACAGCAGAACACGAACAGTACCCACGCACAAAATCCCAGGCAAAACTCAAAGAAAACTTCCCAAGTATCACTCGAGACAACCAAAACCTGAAACTGCTGATATCTTTTCGCCACCGTGCACGTGCACGGTGGGTCGCCATCACTCCGGCGATCGACGGCGATCCCAACAAACCACATCACAACCCCACATACGAAAACAAACCCCAATTCATCACATAAAGCTCAAAATCAAAATATGCGTGTTCATTCGAACAGCGGCTCGAGTGCGTCAAAAGAAAATCACCACGACTCCCAACGTTGACCTCCGTTGACGACGCGACTCTGGCCACTCCAGGGCCACATCCACCTCTACCTTCTCCTCAAATCTTGTGTGGCTCGGTTGATCTATGAAGACGAAATCAACTAAAATGTAGACCCCAGAAAATATGAACCCAAACCCTATTTTCGATTCTACCCAAAAATCCTTACATTAGAATTTTTTTTGAACATTTTTCCTGGATTTGAAACCCATCAAGCTAACCTCACCACAAATTTCAACTTCAAAAATTCATTGAATCAACAGAAATTGGCGAAAAAGCATTTTAGGTTCATTAATAAACTACATCTTGAATACTTGTCTAAAAATTATCATTTTTGTTTTAAAAATCTTACCCTTGTATGTATATTCAATAAATGAAATCAAATCAACAATTTAAGATATTCGAATTTTCACACGTTGATTTGCGTTTTACTGTAATTTGAATTTACAGTATTTATATTCATTGACATCCTTTAAACAATTTCCCAGATTATGGTTTTAAGATTAAACAACTTGTTTAGTTAATATTCTAAGTTTTAAATGTTTTTATTATGAAGAGTATAAATCTTTCTCTACTTCACTTGGCTCAGAAACGTGAAATTATTGAACAGCATCATAAAACAGAGCTTCCAAAAATCAGCAAACATCACAGAACAACATACTTACAACATAGGATTTTCATGAACCAAATATCAAGATTTAAATTTTGAAGAAGTATGTTTACTCACCTAGAAACAATCCGAACATAGAACAATTTCTGGTATTATGGAAACTGCAAATTTGAACCGGCCTTGAGTTATGATGTTGTAACTGCAGTTTGTTTTGAATTCAATTTGACTTTACTTCTTTTTCTACTCTTTGTTTTTCACAGGTTTTCTTATGTTTGTTGAAAGAACTAAAAGGAAGTAGATGCATCCACATATATATATTTATATATATATATATAAAGAACAGTATGTAATAAGGAAGGTGTTATCTGGTCAGCTTCTTCTTGAGATTTGATCAGATTTTTCTAAAAATTTGAAATGACCAAAATATCAGCTGAGATGATAGCAATAAATGCTAAGGTTTCCTATTGTGTTTACATACTATAATTATGTTTAGCTGTACATAAATATTTTGTAAGAAAATATACACTTTGCAGGCAAACACTTGGCTTGCAAATGAAGATATTATGTTTTTGTTGACTTATAGCTTGAACTTCATATAGAGGGTTTTCAGGTCTTATACTCTTGTGAGTGAAGACATTCTTGTATAAAAATGTTTGTATAAATATATTTGTCTTCTTGCTTGATTCATATACACATGTTTGACTTAATACATCTAACTGAACTTCAATATACATATATGTTTGCATACCATGGTTATGTTCGGCTGTATAAAAATATTTGTATATAAAAGTACACTTTGTAATTAGATATATGGCTTGAGTAAGAAGATTTTCTTTATCAACTACTAGCTTTCACATGTACAGAAAATGTTTGTATTTATTAACTTCTACTTTGAAAAATGTTTGTCTGGTTTACTTCTCTTTGGTCATACTTTGTGTGTATTTTATTTTATACATTTGTGCTTTCAATCTTCAGTTCATGTTGTATGTTTAACAAAATTATTTAATCCTTGTTTCTTTTATTTTTATTTTTATTTCTATTTTATATTTATATTTATTTTTATTCGAACTTTACTATCAATATTTAAATTATATACATAAGTTTACTAATTTATTTATATTTGTATTTCAACTATCAACAATTAGATTAGATTCATAGGTATGACTTATATTTTATATTGATAAAATTAGATTTTAAATTTAAGCATTATCGTTCATATGTATGTATTTATCAAATGTTAACAATGTAAAGCATTTTAATTCAATTTTTATAAGAAAGATTTCATTGTAAATATTATTAAGAGATTTTATTTTAAATTTCCAGAATCCAATTTCCTCTTCAAAATACAAATTTATATAAACAAATGGCAATTATTTATAAAAGATTTATTCATTTTAAAATGATCAATTCACATTTAATTTAATCAGATTAAATATTTGTTAAATAATAGGGCCAAAATCCAGGGTTGTCACAAATATTTTTTTGGATGGATGGAAACACCTCAAAGTTCCATACTCGAATCATAAATCAAAATTTGTGTGACGAAATGATCTACATATATCATATGTATTTGTTAACTTTCAAATTTTTTTCATAAAACTATAATCTTAAGTTCAAACATTTTTTAGTGGTGCTTCTTTGTATAATCCCTTTAAATTATTTATTTCCAAATATTTTCATTAAAGAAAAGTATTCCAAAGAAACCATTTTTCACTCAAAAGATATCTTATCTATATAATTTTTTTTCCATAATCTTTTAACTCGATATATTTCCTTTAACACTGATATTATTTACGAATCGTTTCGTAAAACTATCACTTAAGTTTATTACATCTTATAACTTATGAAAATCAAGCACTTTAATGACTTAAGTCCAAATTCTTAATTAATGCTGGAATTCATTAATAAAATATTTTCAAGTTATAATTACCTTTTTGAGGAGTCATTATTTTACTTAATAGTTCACGACTTAAATATATATTTGTATGATATACCTTTACATCCTAAAAGTATGTACAAATCCCAAATTTCAAATTGGTTTTACTTAAATCCGTTTGTCTAACAAATTTAGACTTTGTAGTAATTTACTATCATCTCAAATTCATAAGTTAAACTTATTTCTTATTTAATACTATTATTAATTTTCCACCTTTGAATTATTTTTACAACCACCTGTATTTAAATCCTCAAACTCTTAACTCTTAAATTTTCTTTGTAAAAAAGATTTATAAATTATCCTTGTCTTATTTCATTTGCTCAAAGTATTTCACAATCTTTTACTAAAAGTTTTCATAAATTTCTTAGCCATGAGTTAGGTATGATTCGAAAATTTTCAACTGACCATAATTGTTGAGAATCCCGCTTTATCTTATCAATTAGCGATCCCAATTTATCTTTAGTTTAAACACATTTATAAAGATTACTAATCAATGATTCACATTATTTCTTTATCTTAAGAAAATTATATAGATCGAGTAACTCCAAAACAATCCAAGGAACTGGGTACTACCAATAGTGTCATATATCCTCTTAACAAGAAGAGTAGTATTTAAGAGAAATGATTACCATCCGAACACATCACTTGCCCATTTTTAGTTTATTTTTGAGCAAATAGAGTTAGTTATCATAAAATACCATTTTCAAAGTCCTTTAGAGATAACGTTATAAAACCTATTTTACAAATTCATTTTATCTTATTTTAATTAACTTCATTTAAATTACCACAATTCTTTTACTCGAATTTAAATTCTCATTCCTTTTATATTTATCTTACAATCATTTTCTGTTACATTTTTATCTTATGTGTTCATTCCTCAAACAAATATTATTATCAAACACCTTATAGTCAAATCATGAAACATAATTCACAAGGTATTTATACATAACTTTTAAATCAAACAATTGATCAATTTACAATAGTAACGTAACATTATCATTTATTAATTAATTATTTTGGACTAAGTATTAAAGATCCTAATTACCTTATTATATTTCTTACTTGTTGATTATCTTTATGAAACATCTTATAGTAAAACGGTGAAATTCTAATCACAAGATGTTCGTATCTAAATTTCACTGATCTTGATTTCTAACTATACAACTTTTCAAAATATATACTTTATATTAAAAATATAATCCCAGGTAAAATTATTTCATTTACCAATTTTTTCAAAATCAATGTGTCGATATGCGTTGTTAAGAGTTTAGAAATGCCTATCGATACAGTTGTATTTCCCATATCGACCAGAATTTATAAACTGCTTAATCGATAAATCAACACAAAACATTTTTATTAGTCACTAGAAAATACACACTCGTATATATAATACACTCAAATTCATTCTAGGGTGTTACTAACCCTATCTCTAATGAGTTACTCCTCCTACGATATTACTAACCCTATCTCTGATGAGACAACCCAACAAAGCCTAGTTGTTCGCTCAACCTAAGCTCTGATTCCAAATGTAACGACCTGTTTTTCCGCACTTTTAGAATTGACAATAAACCACACATGTCTAACTCAAATTGCACGAATAAGCGGATCATTAAGAGTAGAAAGATAATAAAGACAGAATAGAATCTCACACGAATGGAACTGTAGGATCGATTTTACCCTAGAGGGGGGGTGAATAGGGTGATGCTATTAATTATAAAAATTATCGCGGAAGCTTATAAAAATATTTCAACACAGATATATCAAAATAATAGCAGCATAGATAATAGCAGAATAATAAATGTAGAAATAGAAAGACATAGGATTTACCCAGCTTCGGCAAAACCCGCCTACGTGCTGCCCCCAAGGTTTCTACTAGAAATTAAGTAGTCACACGCTTACACACGTAAACTCGCGATACCCGCTACTGACTAACCTAACTCTACGCTCAAAACCCTGCCACAACTCAGCCACTGAGTTGCGAATTCTCAAACTACGCCATGTAGTTTGTCCCCTAGTCACACGACTAGTAATTACAATGGTTAAAAGTAGAAAATACAAAAAGAACAATTTAAAAGCAATTAAACCCAAATTTCAATATTAAAGCCCTATTAAAAAAAGGTTGGCCGAAAATAATTTATCACTAAAAAAAATTAAGGCCTCCTTTCTTTTATCTATGTCGGACTGTTATTTCCTTTATTTATTTTGCTCTGCAAAAACAATGTCGGCCTGGTTACTCTATTTCTTTGCACGAAATTAGGGCTTAGAGACGTCACCGCTTAAATTGACGATTGGTGCTTCGATTGCTTACTTCAATTGATTCATTCGCGGCTCCTCCTCCTTGATCGAGTTCGACTTTGATTTGGTATGTAAAATTTTCTTTTGCTTCTTCTGATTTGCTTTATTGAACTCGATATTGAATTGTCGATGATGTTTCTGTTTATATAGGATTTGAACTCCTATATATTTGTTCGTATTTGATCATTTGACTTCATCAATTTATTTATCTCGGCCGTATGATTTTGTATTAATGCTTGGGATTGATTTCTGACTTGTTCAAATTACTTGAATAACACGGTTTTGATTTCTGACTTGGTTCGATTCCTTGATTGACACGGTGTTGATTTCGTTCATTCTCGTTCTTTTTGTCTTCGGCTTTGACTTGATTTTGACGATGTTGATTTTGTTCGACTTTGGCCATACTGTTCATTGCCTCTGGTAGCACATTCGACCTTGTTCGATTTTACTTGCCGTTTCATGACTCCGGCCACTTGAACTATTTTGATTTTGGTACTATTTCATTTGATATAGATATGTATGTGTATACATACATATATATATATATACACACACACACACATACATGTATATTTGTATTTGCTCGGCTTTGGATTTGTTCGAACTTGCCTCCATAGTTTGTTCATCTTTAACTTGTACCTGTTGTTGCATGTAATGTTCATTTGAACTTTGTTTGCATTATTGCCATATTGGCTTGTTCCTTCGAGTAGGTGAAACTTGTATATGATTGTTTTGTTGTCTGCTCTTCATGTACATGCCGAGACTTATTTCAGATGCTCTTGTTCTGTCCACTGGTTCATTGTAGTTTGATTTGGGTTTTTGTGCCATTTACTGGTTCTCTTGAACTTCATGTAGAGGCTGCATTGTGTATGTACATTTGGATTTTGGTTATGCAGTTTTGAGTTCTGTTGCACCACTGTTGTCATCTGTATATATATGTTGTAGTGTTCATTGTGAAGCCTGGTTTACTGGTGCATCCCTTGACTTGTTGACATCACTGATGCACTGACTTGAGTCTTTGTTGTATTCAGTTATGCTCTTGTTTTGTGCACATGCTTGCTTCCCCGACCTGTTGCAGTGTAACCTTCATGTGAACTTCTGGTTAGCATATTTAGCTTGGTTGTTACTTGCTCATCCAAGCTTGCACTTGTTGTTTGTCAATTTTTCTTGGGAATAGTCTTCTGCCTGACTTTGTTATTCATGTTTCTAGTTGTGGTGTTGTTGTGAACATGCCCATTGCATTGTTGAGGCTGTATTGCTTTGATCGAGCATTTTCACTTGTACTTGACAATTTTGTATTGCACCTGAGTTGAATCTAGCCTATAGCTCGAGTTTGACCTTGTGCTGATATTGTGACATTATTTTTATTGCACTTGAGTTGAACCCGGCATTTTGGATTTGACCTGTGCTCACATGGACCTGTGCTCACCTGTCCCTGTAATTCTATCAAGTGTATATCGGTGTGCACGGCCTTGTGGCATATACAGTGATACACTGTGTATGTCATAAGCTATTCGTATACGATGAATTCAAAATTAAGTAATGAAGAACAACCCAAATAACTGAGGCAAATATTATTTACAAAACCTATATTTTATTTTATACTGCAAAAATATTTTATTTTCAATTTTACTGTGTCAATGTATATTTTTGCAGATTGCTCAGATGCTGGATTCACATTGGAATGAAGTTGAAGATAAATACGAGTGTGAGTGATATGTAGTGAGGTGCAATGTAAATGTGAATCGTGATGTAATCAAAATTGTATTGTGATTGAAATTGTGTGTGTATATATATAGTGAGAGCTTGAATTTGTACTATTCAAAATTGTAATAAATATTTGTTTGAATAAAGTTTCTGTTTGAATTCAAATTCTGTGTTATTTATTTTATTCAGCAAATATTTATTTAATCTATGAAAAATAAAATGGTGCATTAACAAATACATTTAAATGAATATATATATATATATATATATATATATATTTATTATCATCAAACAAATATCATATAATCGCACATTCAACAATCTCCCCCTTTTAATGATAACAAACATATATTTAAGATTTTGAATATGTTAAATGTATTTGATGATTCCATTTGCTCCGCCTATTTGAATGCTTTCTCTCTACACAAAGCTCCTTCTTATATATGCATACAATTAAAAATATGCAAATGAGCCTAGATGCAAATAGAAAATATTTGACCTTTGCTTGATTTTATTTGACAAAATCTTAACTTTTCTCTCCCCTTTTTGTTATCAGCAAAAGAGTAATAGTGTTAGAAAAAATAGAGATAAAGTGATCGATATTAATACAATATTAAAACTCAATCGAATATAAATATTAAATTTCAATAAAAAATCAAACAAAAATCATAAATACTCTGTTAGGCGTATATTCCACTTTTAGAATAATGGGAATGATATCATCATATAAAACCATACAGTTGTGTCTATTAGTGGTATATTTATATCAGGAATTTGAATATCTACCAACCATACATAACGTTAGGACTTTTAATTGAGGTTAGCAGTATTCCAATTTTATTTTTATTTTTTTAAAATTGAATTCTTGTATCTTCTAACCACGCATAACTGTGAGGACTTTTAAATGGGATTAGAATCAACTTGTTTATTTAAAAAATCAATTTTGATATGCGTTCCATACATGCATAACCGTGAGGACTTTTAAATGAGCATGGAAGCACATAACAAATTCCAAGTAATTCACCCATGCATAACCATGAGGACTTTTAAATAAGAGTGAATACTTTGGATTTTATTTTATTTTATATTATTATTATTATTATTATTATTATTTTTAAAAAATGTAAAATGAAAAACGAATGATTCCTGTTTAAAGTACCACATATTGACAAAATATATTGAATTTTGATGAGTGATGGTCGTTAGAAATATGATAGAAATAGAGATGATCATGGAATTTTTACCAACAAAAAGTTTTATAACTCTTGTTTAAATTTCTAAAGAAATTTACTAATTATACCGTCTTGAGTCATAATATATGATAAATATCAACACTCATCACTTTTTCAATCACTATTTATCCTTTTGATAATTAGTAGGGAGTCAGATTAGTTAATGTTATAATTTAAAAATAATTATAAAATCATTTTTTTTTAAAAATGACCAATCTGAAAACAAGGTCAAAGATGATTTTATAGAAGAGGTTTTATGAGAAAAATTTCTGCTATTTGAAAATTATTTTGAAATGAAAAATATGCAGATATTTTCTTTGAAAAACGATGCAGTTACTAAATGTCTCAATAAAAATCACGTTCCACTAGTAATTTTTCTGTCAACTAGATTACCAGTGTAATCTGCATCTGAATTTCTCTTTCACTCAAAATTATCATTAATTGAATTTGATAGACCAGACCATGAAGTGTGCAACAAAATATCTCAAAATCAATTTTAACAGCTTTTTAAATGACATTCTCTTGAATTTGAATTGAAGTCGTGTAAATAATCAAAAACCGTGAATATAGAGTCAGTCGTAAAATATCAAATGTATTATCATCCAATAAAACGCTATTATTAATCCAAACTAATATATATATGAAGTAATTCAAAGACTCTACAGATTTTTATAGTGTTCTTGGCATAAGAATATAATTGGCCAACAATTTTGAATAAGTCAGAATCAATAATCATCATTATTTCATCATCACATTATTGGCTGATTTAACTCATATTATGGTGCAGATTATCACATTTAATATATCGTTCAAATAAATATACCATTACCTGTTTTACCTTTACGATATTTTTCGTTGTTGTCCATTGTGATTCTGTCACCTTTATACTAGGCTAAGGAACTTTGCTTTGACACTCCTTGTGTCCTTGGAACAGCCAGAATCCAAGTAACACTATTGTTGTTCCTTAGCCTGCCACCACACCTACACGATGAAAGATTTTTGTGACCTATTTTTTTTTATAGGTTCATGATTGTTAGTGGTAGAATATTTTGAAAAATAGTTTTGTGGAGACCCAAAACTATTTATATATGTTCCTTTCGGCATCCAGATTTGTTTAATTTTGAGAGTTTTTATATTTGTGCCTTTTGGAACCCAAATTGGTATAGTTTTTACATGTTTGGGTCTATACCAACAAATATTTTGATTGCGTCCAAATTTTCTATAAATTGTGCACATTGAATTTACTTGATTAATCTCATTTCTAACATTTTTAGATTGGTTATACCCAAGTCCTTATCTAACTGTATTAACAGTTTGTTTTCCTAATAGTATATTCAACGATTTTTCACTTTTTGAAAATTTATCTAAAGTCGTTGACAATTGTTGGACTTGTGTTTTGAGAGATTCATTTTCGTTTAACGATTGTGTGCACTTTTTAATAGAATTTCTCTCCTAGTATTTTCACTTTCTTTTAAAATCAAAATTTCATTTTCAAATGATTTTATATTAATTTCTTCTTCGAATGTTGGACACTTATCACACTTAGGGATCATACTTTGATAGGTTTTAACTAATTGGTCAAGTTGTTTATTTAATTCTATCAAACTATATCTTTGTGATTCAATTTTAGCATACTTTTCCCTAAGTCGTTCAAAACTGCCATTTACTTCGTGGAAATATATAAGTAATTCTGAATGAGTAAGTTTCGATACATCGCTTGGCACGTCATCGTCGCTATCAGTTATATTACCTTGAAGGCACATATCTGCTTTCTCACTCTCACTGCTAGTACTTTGATTATCTTCATCACTTGTATTCCACGTGGCTGCGAAACTTCTCCTGTTTGATTTATTTTAAAAGTCGCGTCGATTTTGAGGACAATTGGGCTTGATGTGTCCAGGTTGGTTGCACTTATGACAGATGATCTTCTGTTCGTCTGAGTTGTCTAGTGCTTTGACTATTTTGCTTTTCAATTTTCGATTTAGAGCTGGATTTCCGTATTTGTAATTCCACCTTTTGAATTTCTTTATTATCAGCTCCAATTCTGCTGCTCCATCATCATCTTCTTCACCATCACGTTCTGTTGTTCCTTTAAGAGCTATTGATTAATTTCGAGTGTCACCTCCTTCACGCTCTTCCTTGATTCATTTCTAGCTCATAAGTGGTGAGATTTCTGATGAGTTCTTCAACTTTGATTTGTTTTAAATCTTTTGATTCTTGAATGGTAGTCACTTTTGCTTCAAAACTTCATGGAAGGACTCTGAGGATTTTTCGGACTATCTCTAATTCTGTGTATGATTTTCCAAGAGCCTTTGATTTATATATGGTATTGGAAAGTCGTCCGTACATTTCTTTGACATTTTCTTCCTTGGCCATTGTGAAATTCTCGTATTCGCTGCTTAGCATGGAAAGGCGGGATTCTTTGACTTGAGATGTTCCTTCGTGAGTCACTTCGAGTGTGTGCCATATTTCCTGCACAGTTGACAATGTGAGACACGATTAAATTCAAATTGATCCAATGAACAGATGATAGAATTCATAGCTTTAGAATTAGCATTTTGTAATTTATTTTCTAGTTCTATCCATTGATCCATCGGTTTATCTATTTCCTGATTATCTACAATTATAGTTGGTGCTCTATAACCTGTCTCAACAATATTCCACGCGTCAATGGTTTTCAGAAAAATTTTCATTCTATTTTCCAGTAGGCGTATTCACCATTGAACATTGGTGGTCTAACTATGGACTGACCCTCAGCAAAAGCATTATTAAAAGAAGCCATTTTAAAAAATTCAACTTTTTAAAACAAAAATTGATTTTTGAAAAAAAATCAATTTTTTTTAAAAACAAAAGCTGACTTCTATTCCTAGCTCTGATACCACTTCTAGGATCGATTTCACCCTAGAGGGGGGGTGAATAGGATGATGCTATTAATTATAAAAATTATCGCGGAAGCTTATAAAAATATTTCAACACAGATATATCAAAATAATAGCGTTTTGGGTTTGACCTATGCTCACCTGGACCTGTGCTCACCTGTCCCTGTAATTCTATCAAGTGTATATCGGTGTGCACGACCTTGTGGCATATACATTGATACACTGTGTATGTCACAAGCTGTTCGTGTATGATGAATTCAAAATTAAATAACGACGAACAACCCAAATAACCGAGGCAAATATTATTTACAAAATCCATATTTTATTTTATACTGCAAAAATATTTTGTTTTCAATTTTACTATATCAATGTATATTTTTGCAGATTGCTCAGATGTTGGATTCACATTGGAATGAAGTTGAAGATAAATACGAGTGTGAGTGATATGTAGTGAGGTGCAATGTAAATGTGAATCGTGATGTAATCAAAATTGTATTGTGATTGAAATTGTGTATATATATATAGTGAGTGCTTGAATTTGTACTATTCAAAATTGTAATAAATATTTGTTTGAATAAAATTTCTGTTTGAATTCAAATTTCGTGTTATTTATTTTATTTAGCAAATATTTATTTAATCTATGAAAATAAAATAGTACATTAACAAATACATTTAAATGAGTATATATATGTTTATTATCATCAAACAAAAATCATATAATCGCATATTCAACAGGAACAACATATATTATTTCAATAATAATCTTTAAAGAGGAAAATTTTAAAATAAAATATTAGAGTCTAACCAAGATTCAGCCTGGACAGTTACAAACACTCGTCCTTACAATTGCTGAAAATCATCAAACTAAAACTAACAAACCACAGCGGATGATTGAATACCCATACGTAGATGAATATCTCCAGCTCTCCTCTGGAAACTCCAACCATCTTCGACTAAACATGAAACTAGGAGCTGACCCGAGTATTAAAAATACCCGGATCATGCTTGATAAACCAGTGTGAGATACTCGAAAATTAAAATATCTATGTTATCAAACCTTTGAAAAGAAGGGTATCTCATAAGACCACGCCCATACATAAACATGGACAGGTTTTACCTTATGATAACCAAAATACTTTTGTACCAAAATTCACTAGATATTATTTTTAATGACATTCCTTTGAAAATACTTTCAAATAAATTTATTCAAATAAGGTATCAATATATGGACTAAATCTAAGATAATATATCTGGACTAGGTCAACGAAATATAACGAACGGAATATATGATACCAAAAGGGGTAGCTGAAATGTTTGCAAGTCATTACAGCTATTTTGGTACAACAATCAAAATCGTAAATCTCATATTGGGATTAGACTTCCAAAATGATAGGGAACTAGTGGAAAGACCAATCTGTATCCACGGCTTGCGCCTAAGATCCAGATGTCGTTATGCAACAACATAAATGGCTAAAAGTAGATACAATCTACGAATAACATCCAAGGATTCGAACTTTGCGCATTCCTACCATAAGGCCCAGATGTATCTGGTATCTAGTGCTCAAAACATTTGATAACCCAAATTACTACTATCTGAAATGCGAGCATACATCTGACCACCTAGAATCCCACTATAACTGGGGTGTGAGGCTCATGAGGCTACGATCAATTTATTCATAGCCAGGCTTTTCATTCAAAACCATGCTTTGATCATAACAGATTTCACTTTGAATGCCATACTGCCATTCCTTTGAACACTATTTGACTCCCACAAGCATACAACCTCTGAGCTCGTATGTCTCAGAAAAGGGTGTTAAGCTAAGAGAAGTTTTCTTCTTCGCCACCAAGCAGATGTACATTTGTAAAAGTCAAACGTTGTTCTCAGAAATGCAATATCAGAAATTCGTCCATACAAGTTCATTCTGAGACTGAACAAAATCGAAGGCACTCTCCTACTACCACTAGTAGTGAGTAGTCCTTGTAATCCGAAAAATCTCCACAACGAGGAGACCGCTGCTATAAATAACTCTATAATAGGAGCGACCCAGAGCATGTCAACAAGCAGTCCTCACGCTTTGAAGATCCTTGGTCTTCAATAATCTTCATCTTCAACATGTCTTCACTAACGAACGTATACATTGGTTCAAAATGATTTTCGGATAGGAATCACCAAAATCCGATCCTGGTTCCTTCGAAGCCAATCATCGTTTTAAAAGATGTTAAGTTCATATGTGGATATCAATCATTAATTAATTACTTCTTTTTTATTTAAATTATATATCTTTCTTAGATATATTCTTTTCAATTTATTTCATTTTCTTTTCAAGAGTATATGAAATCATTAAACTTTATTTATTAAATCATTTGATTTGTTTAAACCTTTCTTAAATTCTGGAATAATTCCAAATCATTTTCTCTTTGAACTTAGGGAAAATATTCTCAAATCATTTATTAAATCTTAATCAAAGATTTCCTATATTCCAGATATAACTTTTAACTTAGGAAAAATATTCGCAAATCATTTATTAAATCTTAAACAAAGATTTCTTATATTTAAGTTATAACTTTTAGCTTAGGGAAATTAAAATGACCAAAATAACCTTTAATTACTTTTTAAGCAACCTTATTTTTTCAACACTTAACATCACATTTCAAATCATTACTTTATGTCATTTTTACTTACGTACTAAGTAAAGAAAGTAATAATTATGTTTGTTTGATTTGATTTTTTACTTTTTGACTTTTGTACTTTTTTGTCTTTTTGTGCTTGCTTTTTGTTGATTATATTCTAGAATTTTCTAAGTATGTTTAGTAAAAGTAAACTAGATTAGTGAATTAATTAATACTTATACTATTTGAATATATGTTCCTATATAAGAAAATAAAGGTACGACAACGTTGCAATAACTTATAGTCGACAAAAGTTGATTTTCGACAAAATGTTTTACGGCCATATTTTGACGTTTTAGTTAAACTATTTATTTATGTAAACCAAATTTAAAAATAAATTTGTATAGTGTTATTTAAAAATATAAACACTTATAAATAAATTAAAATAATTTATATAACCATTGAAACTTACTTTTCTAAAATCAGCATTTTGTCACTTTTGTCGAATATAGGCAAATGCTATTATTTTTGTGTATACTTATCTTTACAAATCCTATCTAATATTATTTGAATTATATGACCTTACTTATTTTACATTTAAAATCACTTTAGATAGCATATTTTAAAGTGGTCAGATTCTGCGTCGTTATAGTTTTGAATTAATTATTGTAATTAGTACTACGTATTTCAAATCTATCTTTTCCTTTCTATTGCTTCTATTCTCCTAACTCATTCCTTGTCGTAGACAAAAAGTTTTGAGTGTGGGAGAATGCAACGACCCAGAAATTTTAACTATTTAAATAACGTAATTAACTAAAATTTTCGTGAGAATAAACAATTAAATTTTTGCAATGAAAATTTGATATCTGGATTACGTTTATTTTAACGTAGCAAGCGTCAGATTTTCATCTAAATATGAAAGTTTGTTCAGTTGTGAATTTCAATTTAAATTTAAATTTATTTAAATTTTTCTAGAAATATTTTTTTTGAAATCTAAATATTTTTACATAAGGAAAATGTAAAACATTTTTCGAGTAAGTCGTCATAATTTGTTTCACTGAATTTGAACAGATCTAGCCCCGTTTATATTATTTTCGACATTTTAGCAGCATTCTCGGTAGCAATATTGAGTTTTGATAGGTGGTTTGTGTCACTCATATTTGTGTACCATCTTGTTCGTCTCATCACGCTGATCTCCACGGTATATTCATTTGTGCATTTCGACGTTTGGTGTGCAGCGAAATCTACGAAACGGTTAGCCGTATCGGTACCCGTTTTGAACCTTTTTTTTCTGTGGCCATTCAATTATCCTTGATAAACCAATGGCCAATAGCTTTTATTATTTCCCTAAATTCAATCATCCTGACTTTTGTTGTTCCAACTTTTCAATATATTGCTAGTTGCTTTCCATTTATGCTCTCTTCCCTCATTTCCTTTCCTTTGTTTCTGTGCTAAGAAAGAAAGGAAAATAATAATAATACGTAAAGCTTGTATTCTTTGTTTCCAGAAACCTGCTTGCTCACCATATTTCCTTCGGCTACAATCATCTTTTCCCCACCAACCCTTTTCCTTGCTCCACCATCGACCTAACCCCACAGCCTTTCACTGCCAACTTGTTTTCCCTTGCCGACCACCTTGAACCCCTCCACCACTTCTACTGTACCGATCATCCAAAGCCCACCACACTCCCTCCATTGCTTCAATCTCTGCATAGCTGCAGTAGCTGCCAGCACGACCTCCTTTCCCTCAGTCTGCGGCCATTCTCCCCACTGACCGATCATGATAGCCCACAGCAGCCATCCGAGCCTCACAAACCCATTTACTTCTTCATTTTTTGCCGCGACCTCCCATCACATGCATCTCCTCGCCTCAATCGAACGTCTACCTAGCCCATTACCTCGCAACCTTGCCACAACCATGCTCTCTGATCATCACCTTTTTCCGCAACCTGCTCGCACCTTTCAGCCTTCCCTATAACAGTCCTTGAACCCCCGACAACCGCCCCACCTCTCCACAACAACAGCCGTCTTTCCAACCCCTGCCGCATGCAAGCAACCACCACCCTATAGCCTTGTCAACCGCTCCACCAAGCCTCTCCGCGTTCGCCTTCTCTTTTGCACTAGCCACCAAACTCTCCACTACAACTTCCCCTAGCATGCGACAGCCCAGCCTTGGCCGTAGCGCTTCCTCCTCCAACCAAACCCGCATACAGACACCATGCATCCACCAATAAACCTCCGAACAGCCTCACAAACCACTGTCCCATCGGATACGAGCATACAAACTTCCACCCGTCTTCTCACTGGCATCCGACTTGCCCTTGGTCGAGCTTGTGTTCTTACAGCCACGTAAGTGAGCATCTTTCTCATCTTATATTTATAAAAAAAGACATATATATATATATATTTGTTTTTCTATTTTGCAACTTCTCCTCCTATAAAAAGGAGAATTTTCGAAGGAAATAAATTTGTTTTAAGAAATATTGATCTAAAAAAATATAAAGATTTTATTTTAAATACGTGAGTAAATTTTAGACTTTTAAAGATTATAGATTTTGCTTTGATCGATCTCGAGTCCACCCTGCTTTGCTTTGGGACTTTCGTTTGGATTGGTAGCACTTGTAGAGCTCGAGATTCAAAATCGTAGCTTGTTGTGTTGTCAAAATTTTCTAGCCTCGAAAGGTGAGCGATCACTCATGATTGACATTCTTATATTTAGTAATTTATATTCACATGAGATGACGATTGAAAAATGTTGTTAAATTTGTAATTTAATCGTTGAATATGATATGATGTTATTTTAAAACTGTTTATATGTTAATTGACATATGACACCATAACGTTTTGTATTGATATTATTTAAATTATTGATTATAATCGTATTTGTCATTGATATGCCATGTCATTTTGTGTTATTATTTTATTGTTCTCACATTGCAAGTTCCCTGATAGTTAGAAATTCCCTGTTGGCTGAAATGATATATACCCAAACGATATTATAGATTAGAGAAAATCGTTATGGGTTGAAATGATGAAACCAAGCGATTTTATTGATTTTAAAATTTTGGGATTTTGGGTTGAAATGATAGAAACTCGTAAATTTTAATTATTGCGGATTACAATGATAAATATCCGTATCGCTTGACCGTAGGTTGGAAAACTATATACGGACATCGTTGGTCTATTTTAAATGATTTCCAAATTCTTGAAAAAGGAAAATATATGCGTTTCAATAAATATTGATTTTTTAAAATATAATATAAAGATTTTTGTTTTAATATATGTGTAAATTTAGATTTTTAAAATTATAAGTTACGTTTTAAAAGGATAAATTTTAAGATTTTATTTATGATTTTATTATTTATAGAACATATAAATAAGATTAAATAGATTTAATAATAAAATTTAATATAATAAAATTTAATAAAATTTAATTTTATTAATATATATAACTTGTTTAAGTATTTATTTAAAATTATATTGATATTTTAAAATAGATTTTTGTAATAACTTTAATAAACAAAGGTCGAAAAGATAAGTTAAAGTAGACTTGTAATTTATTTTGTTTAAAAATTGAATTTATCTTTTTAGTAGTGGTTGACTCTTTAGCTAGATTGATTTTGTCCTTACTAGAAGAGATGACAAACGAGCTTGTGTAGATTGCAATGTCATACCCGGAGAATGTGTCGTCCTACAACATCAACTTTTGATATTCGAGTTTCATCTTCGAATACGTGTTCGATAGGATAGAGGAGCCAAGATTAGTCTTACGAAATGGTGAAAACTCAAAGGAGATGCCTCATGGGTGTTTAAAGATAAAGTGATGGGAGAAGAGGCATGGAATATGGAAGGAGAATCAAATCACATGTGGGATGAGATGGCAACGCACATTCAGAAAGTGGCTACTGAGGTGTTTGAGATAACGAAAGGAAATAAACGCGAACCTAAAGATACTTGGTGGTGGAACATTGATATGCAAAAGGCTATTAAAGAGAAGAAGGAATGCTATAAGTGCTTACATCATCATAGGAGCCAGGGCAACATGCAAAAGTATAAAGTGGTAAAGAAGAACGCAAAGAGAGCGGTGAGTGAAGCAAGGGCTCGGGTGTATGAAGACCTATATAATAAACTAAGTACGAAGGAGAGAGAAAAAACATTTATAAGATAATAAGCTCCGCGAGAGGAAGACAAGAGACTTCAACCAAATTAAATGCATCAAAGATGATAGTAACAGACTTTTGGTGAAGGACGATGAGATAAAAAATAGATGGAGAGATTACTTCGACAAGCTATTTAATGAAGAAGGTGATAGCACTACGATCGAGATAGATGACTCTTTTGATGACATCAGTAGACCTTTTTTGGAGAATTCAAGAATCCTAGGTAAAAGAGGCGCTAAAGCGGATGAAAGCAGATAAGGCATTGAGGCCTAATGACATCCCCATTGAGGTGTGGAGATGCCTTAGAGATGCAGGGATAACCTGGTTAACTAAATTGTTCAATAATATTTTTAAATCAAGTAAGATGCTAGATGAGTAGAGGAGAAGCATATTAGTTTCAATTTTTAAGAATAAAGGAGATATCCAAAATTGCACAAATTACAGAGGAATTAAGCTTATGAGTCATAAAATGAAGCTTTGGAAGAGAGTCATTGAACAACAATTAAGAAGAACGACAAACGTTTTAGAAAACCAATTTGGTTTCGTACCTGGAAGGACCATAGAGGCGATTTTCTTGATAAGACTACTTATGGAGAGGTTTAGGGATCAAAAAAAAGATCGTATGGTATTTATTGATTTGGAGAAAGCTTATGACAAAGTACTGCGAAAGGTGATATGGTAGGATCTGCAAAAGAAGAGAGTCCCAACAATGTACATTACCATTATCAAGGATATGTACGATGATGTTGTGATTAGTGTCAGAGCATGCGATGGTGAAACTAATGACTTTTCCATGTACATATGATATATCAAGGGTCAGCTTTGAGCCTCTATATTTTTTCTCTAGTGATGGATGAGGTTACGAAGGATGTACAAGGTGAGATTCCTTGGTGTATGTTATTTGCTGATGATGTTGTGCTAATTGATGAAAGTGGGATTGAAGTTGACAGACAACTGGAGCTGTGGAGACAGACTTTAGAATCAAAGGGATTTAGGTTTAGCAT
The DNA here is from genome assembly GCA_030765085.1 of Allium cepa. Taxonomy (NCBI): domain Eukaryota; kingdom Viridiplantae; phylum Streptophyta; class Magnoliopsida; order Asparagales; family Amaryllidaceae; genus Allium; species Allium cepa. The sequence goes on from CM060934.1 coordinate 827,918,343, forward strand.
AAATAAAATAGAGTATATAAAGTGCGAGTTCAGAACTGTCAGGTCAGAGGATGAAGATGTCACTCTCGCCGGACAAATAGTTCCCAAGAAGGAATCTTTTCGATATTTAGGATCAATGTTGCAGTATAATGATGAGATTGATGAAGTTGTTAGTTTTAGAATTCGAGCGGGATGTGTGAAATGGCAACAAGCGTCTGACATTCGTTGTGACAGGAAAGTCCCACAGAAGCTTAAAGGAAAGTTCTACAGAACAACAATCAGGCCTACGATGTTATATGGTGCAGAATGTTGGCGTACTAAAAGCCAACACTCCAGAAGATAAGTGTAGCAGAGACATGTATGCTGCGATGGAGCTGCGGTCGTACAGGAAGAAGCCAATTAGAAATGATGATATACATGATAAACTTGGAGTAGCACCAATTTAGGAGAAGCTAATTCAACATCCTTAAGATGGTTTGGACATCTTCAAGGGAGGCCGCTTGAGGCACCCTTGCAAGTTGGAATTATAGGCCACGTCGAATGCTCAAAGAGAGGTAGAGGTGGACCAAGGTTGACATGGAAGGAAGTAGTAAAAAGAATTTAAAGGTTTGAAGTATATCCAAAGAGCTGGTGTCGGACAGGAGCACATAGAAGTTAGCGATCCATGTACTGGAACTATGACCTATGAGTTTTTTTAAATTTTAGATTGTAGAACCAGGGAACATGAGCCTAAGACGAAGTGTTTAGTCTTGGACCAATATTACTATTAGTACCATTATCACTATTAGTATTATTATTATCATCATTTTTTATACATATGCATATATATGTAGGATCGATTTCACCCTTGAGGGGGAGTGAATAGGGTGATACTATTAATTATAAAAATTTATTGTGGAAGTTTATATAAAATAATCTCAACATAGATATATTAGAATTATAGCAACACGAATAATAGCAGAATAATAAATGCAGAAATATAACGACACAGAATTTACTCAGCTTCGGCAATAACCTGCCTACGTGCTGCCCCAAGGTTTCTACTAGAAATTAAGCAGTCAGACGCTTACACACGTAAACTCGCGACACCCGCTATCGACTAGTCTTAACTCTATGCTCAAAACCCTACCACAACTCAGCCACTGAGTTGCGAATTCTCAAACTGCACCATCGTAATTCGTCCCCTAGTCACACGGCTAGAAATTACATGAGTTTAAAAAGAAAAAATACAATTTAAAACAATTTAAACAAACAAAACACAAATTGAATATTTAGCCCAAATATAATTTGAAGCCAGTCCAAATTTTTGTTAAGTGAAAATATTATCCATCGGCCCGCTTCCTTGTACTTCGATCTTAGACAATGGCTGCCTTCCTTCTTTGCGTTCTTTTTCATTCGTTCCTCTCTGCTCAGAAAGTAGGGCTTTGTAAAATTGAAGGCGCCGACTGTTGTTCGATTAGATGGGTTGTTCTTGTGATTGCTTTGACGATCGATTGTAGATCTCTCTGCTTTGTACACGGCTGCCCCAATTTTTGATCGAGTTCAACTCCCGACTTCGGTAAGTAATTTATGTGTTTTGCGTCTTCTGATTTGCTCGCTTGAACTCGATCGATGATTCGAGTTGAATGGTTATGCTCTGTTGTTACTTGAACTCGAATGCATAATTTTGCCGATGATGTTCGTTTATATAGGGTTCGAACCCCTACATTTTCGTTCGTATATTTTATATGAATTCATCAAATAATTTAGCTTTGAATTCATCCTGGCTACTTGATTAATATTGAATGATGGTGATTCTTATGACTTCTTCAGTTCCATGTATATTTTGCTTTGTTAACACGGCTTCGATTTTTGACTTGGTTTTTTTCCTTGGTCATCATGGTTTTAAATTCTCTGTTGACATCGGCCTTGACTTTGGTTTCGGCCAGTGATTTGAATTTGTAAAATTTTGACTTTGTTTTGGTAAATTGCTGCTTGGATTTTTGACCACGTCTTCTTCTGTCAATAATCTAATTTGTTACGCTATTTTTGTAACTGTTGTTCTTTTCTCTGTTCATTTGATGTTGTGGCCATTTCCACTTGTTTAATGTATGATCTGGTTCATTTAAGTCATGTGCATTGAGATCTTGTGCAGTTTGGTTTGATATTGATTTATGGTTCATGTTTGAACCTTCCAGTCGGGTCTGGTTGCTTCATGTGCATTTATCTTGAGTTTATTTCATGTTGCATTTGTTTATGTGTATGATGTGCACTTGGTTGTACTTAATGTTGTTACATATGGAAGTTGCTTCACCCACTAGGTTTTTGACATCACCTGACTTTGATCATTTATTATTGTGATAATATTTGACATTATCACTGACATATGCATACCACTTGATCTGGTTTGATTGCTTGTTGACATGGATGCATGTATACATATGTGTTTGTGAGAAAATACTTGCTGCATCCAATTTACTGCATATAGACTCGAGGCTGTACATTTGAGTCTTGTGCCTTGTCTGGTTCATCTGGTTACAGTACTTTGGTTTGTTTGTCTCGACTGTACTTGTTATGTGCATGTCGACTTTGCATATATAACATGTGTGCATATTGTCTGCTTCATGGGTTTCTTCGTCGACTTTTATTTGCAGGCTTGGAGTATATGTACACTGCATCATCGTATCCTGTACTTGTTGCAGTTTGATATTTGAGTCTGCGTTTTCATGGTTATGCACTAGGGCTTGCACTTGACTGTGCAGTCACTACATGTATGTATACATGTGTATGTACATATGTGTGTGTGTGTGTGTGTGTGTGTGTGTGTGTGTATGTTTGTGCATTGACTTCATGTAGTCTTTTTATATGCGGTTAGTGATCATGTAGCTTGCATGCACTTGCATTGTCGTTGCTTTACTATTTATTTTTCTTGCCCATTCACTTGTTAAGGCCGCAGCTCCTTCGAGCCCTGGTGCATTGAACTTGTATATGGTTGTATCCATATTTGTACCTTATTTTGATTGGACTGTCCATCCTTTCACTTGAGACTGTATGTAGCTTGTGTGGCCTTTGTTTTACTCGAGCATTATTTGCATTTTGAATTGCACCTGTGTTGAATCCAACTTAAAGCTCGGGTTTGACCTTGTGCTCATATCGTGATTTTATTTGTATTTCACTTGAGTTGAACCCGGCTTTTGATTTGGGTTTGACCTTGTGCTCGCCTATCCCTGTAATTTTATCAAGTGTATATATCGGTGTGCACGGCCATGTGGCATGTACAGTGATACATTGTGCATGTCATAAGCTATTCGAACAACCAAAATAACTGAGGCAAATATTATTTTCAAAATCTACATTTTATTTTATACAGCAAAAATATTTCCTTTTCAATTTTACTACGTCAGTGTATATTTTTACAGATTGCTCAGATGCTGGATTCAATCTGGAATGAAGTTAAAGATAAATACGAGTGAATGAGCGAAATATAGTGAGGTGCACTTGTAAATTTGAAATTGTGATGTAATCAAATTTGTATTGTAATTGAAATTCTATATATATAGGGAGAGCTTGAATTTGTACTATTCAAAATTTTAATAAATATTTCTTTGAATAAAATATCTTTTTGAATTTTAAATACTGTGTTATTTATTTTATTCAACAAATATTTATTTAACTATGTGAAATTTAAAATAGTACATTAACAAATACATTTAAATGAATATATATATATATATATGTTTATTATCATCAAACAAAAAGCATATACTTGCATATTCAACAATCTACCCCTTTTGATGATAACAAACATATATTTAAGATTTTGAATATATTAAATGTATTTGATCATTCAGTTTGCTCCCCCTATTTAAATGCTCCCTCTCTACATAAAGCTCCCCCTTCATATATGCATGTAAAAAATACGCAAATGAGCCTAGATGCAAATAGAAAATATTTGACCTTTATTTGTCAAAATCTTAACTTTTCTCTCCCCCTTTTGTTATCAGCAAAAGAGTAATAGTGTTAGAAAAATAGAGATAAAGTGATAGACATTAATACAACATTACAACTCAATCGAATATAAATATTAAATTTCAATAAAAAAATCAAACAAAAATCATAAATACTCTGTTTGACGCATATTCCACTTCAGAGTGATATGGATAATGTCATCATATAATATATTTATATCAGGAATTTGAATGTCTACTAACCATGCATAACCATTAGGACTTTTAAATGAGTTTAGTAGTATTCCAATTTTTTTTAAAATGAATTCAAGTATCTTCTAACCACGCGTAACCGTGAGGACTTTTAAATGGGATTAGAATTAACTTGTCTATTTAATTAATCAATTTTAATATGTTTTCCATACATGCATAACCGTGAGGACATTTAAATGAGCATGGAAGCACATAAAAAATTCCAAGTAATTCACCCATGCATAACCGTGAAGGCTTTTAAATAAGAGTGAATACTTTAGTTTAAAAAAAATATAAATGAAAAACGAATGATTCCTGTTTAAATCATCACATATTGACATACTATATTGGATTATGATGAGCGATGGTCGATAGAAACATGATAGAAATAGAGATGGTCATGGAATTTTTACCAACAAAAAGTTTTTATAACTCTTGTTCAAATTTCTAAAGAAATTTACTAAATATACCATCTCAAGTTATAATATATGATTTATATCAACACTCATTCAAACACTATTTATCTTTTCGATAATTAGTAGGGAGTCAGATTGGTCAATGTAATTATTTAAAATCAAATCCAAATCCAAAAATAATTATAAAACCAAAATTTTCAAAATGACTAATCTGAAAAAATGATTTTCTAGAAGGGGTTTTATAAAAAAAAATGCCTGCAATTTGAAAATTATTTGAAATGAAAAATATGCAGATATTTTCTTTGAAAAAAATGATGCAGCTACTGGATTATCTCAACATAAATCACGTATCACTAGAAATTTTTCTATCAACTATATTACTGGTGTAATCTGCATCTGAATTTTTCTTTCACTCATGATTATCATTAGTTGGATGCTATAGACCAGACCGTGATGTTGTAACAAATTCTTGAAGACCTTTTTAAATGAAATTCTTTTCAATTTTAATTGAAGCCGTGTCAATAAACAAAAACTGTGAATATAGAGTCAGCTGTAAAATAACCGAATGTATTATCACTAACCAATAAAACACTATCATTAATCCAAACTAATATATATGAAGTAGTTCAAAGATTTTAGAGATTTTTATAGTGTTCTTGGCATAAGAATATAATTGGCCAACAATTTTGAATAAGTCAGAATCAAAATCATCATTCATTTCATCATCACATTGCTGGCTGATTTAATTCAGATTACGGTGCAGATTATCACATTTAATATATCGTTCAAAATAAATATACCATTACCTGTTTTTCCTTTATGATAATTTTTCGTTGTTTCCCATTGTGATTCTGCCACCTTTATACTAGGCTAAGGAACATTGCTTTGTCGTCCGTTGTGTTCCTGGAACAGCCAGAATTCAAGTAACACTATTGTAGTTCCTTAGCCTGCCACCACACCTATACGATAAAAGATTTTTGTGACCTATTTGTTTTTATAGGTCCATGATTGTTAGTGGCAAAATATTTTAACAATTTATTTTTTAGAGACCCATAACTATTTATATACGTACCTTTTGGCACCCAGATTTGTTTGACTTTGAGGGATTTTATATTCGTGCCTTTTGGAACCCAAATTGGAATAGTTTTTACGTGTTTGGGTCTATACCAACAATTATTTTGATTGTGTCCAAATTTTCTACAAATTGTGCACATTGAATTGACTTGATTAATGTCATTTCTAACATTTTCAGATTGATTATATCCAAATCCTTGTCTAACTGTATTAACAGTTTGTTTCTCTAATAGCATATTCAACGATCTTTCACTTTTGGAAAATTTTCCTAAAGTCATTGATAGTTGTTGGACTTGTGTTTTTAGTGATTCATTTTTGTTTAATAATTGTATGCACTTTTTAATGGAATTTTCTCTTCTTGTATTTTTCACTTTCTTTCAAAATCAGAATTTCATTTTCAAGCGATTTAATTTTGATTTCTGATTTTTTAATTTCTTCTTCAAATGTTGGACACTTATCACACTTAGGAATCCTACTTTGATAGTTTTTAACTAATTGGTCAAGTTGTTTATTTGATTCTATCAAATTATCTCTTTGTGATTCAATTTTAGCATATTTCTCCCTAAGTCTTTCAAAACAGCCATTTACTTCGTGGAAGTATATAAGTAATTCTGAGTGAGTGAGTTTTGATACCTCGCTTGGCACATCATCATCGCTATCCGTTATGTCACCTCGTAGGCATAAGTCTGCTTTCTCACTCTCACTGCTAGTACTTTTATTGTCTTCATCACTTGTATTCCACGTGGCTGTAAAATTTCTCCTTTTTGATTTCTTTTCCAAGTCGTGTCGATTTTGAGGACAATTGGACTTGATGTGTCAGGGTTTGTTGCACTTGTGATAGATGATTTCTTGTTGTTCTGGGTTATCTAGAACTTTGATTATTCTGCTTTTTAATTTTTGATTTAGAGCTAGATTTCCGTATTTACGTTTCCACTTTTTGAATCTCTTCATTACCAGTGCTAGCTCTGCTGCTCCATCGTCGTCGTCGTCGTCATCACTTTCAGTTGTTCCTTTGAGAGCTATTGATCTCTTTCGAGTATCTCCTCCTTCATGCTCTTCCATGAATTTCATTTCTAGCTCATAAGTGGTGAGGTTTCCGATGAGTTCTTCAACTTTGATTTGTTTTAAATCTTTCGATTCTTGAATGACAGTCACTTTTCTTCAAAACTTCATGGAAGGACTCTGAGGATTTTTCGGACTATTCCCAATTTCGTGTATGATTTTCCAAGAGCATTTGATTTGTATACGATGTTGGAAAGTCGTCCGTACATCTCTTTGACATTTTCTTCCTTGGCCATTGTAAAATTCTCGTATTCGCTACTCAGCATGGCAAGGCGAGATTCCTTGACTTGAGATGTTCCTTCTTGAGTCACTTCTATTATGTGTCATATTTCTTGCGTAGTTAGACAATGTGAGACACGATTAAATTCAATACGATCATATGAACAGATAATAGAATTCATAGCTTTAGCATTAGCATTCTGGAACTTATTTTTTGGATCTATCCATTGATCAAATGGTTTTTCAATTTATTGATTATTTACAACTATAGTGGGTGCTCTATAACCTATCTCAACTATATTCCAAGCATCAATGATTTTCAGAAAAAATTTCATTCTATTTTTCCAGTAAGCATATTCACCATTGAACATTGGTGATCTAACTATAGACTGACCATCAGCAAAAGCAGTATTAAAAGAAGCCATTTTAAAATTTCAAATTTTTAAAACAAAAATTGGTTTTTGAAAAATAAAATTTTTAAAATAAAAATGGCTTTTGTACCTAGCTCCGATACCACTTGTAGGATTGATTTCACCCTAGAGGAGGGGTGAATAGGGTGATATTATTAATTATAAAAATTTATTGTAGAAGTTTATATAAAATAATCTCAACACAGATATATCAGAATTATAGCAGCACAGATAATAGCAGAATAATAAATGTAGAAATAGAACGACATAGAATTTCCCTAACTTCGGCATAAACCTGCCTATGTGCTGCCCCCAAGGTTTCTACTAGAAATTAAGCAGTCGGACGCTTACACACGTAAACTCGCGACACCCGCTATCGGCTAGCCTTAACTCTATGCTCAAAACTCTGCCACAACCCAGCCACTGAGTTGCGAATTCTCAAACTACACCACCATAGTTCGTCCCCTAGTAACACGACTAGAAATTACAAGAGTTTAAAAAGGAAAAAAAATACAATTTAAAACAATTTAAACAAACTAAACCCTAATTGAATATTTATCCCAAATATAACTTGAAGCCGGTCCAAATTTTTGTTAAGTGAAAATATTATCCATCGGTCCGCTTCCTTGTACTTCGATCTTAGACAATGGTTGCCTTCCTTTTGCGTGTTCTTTTTCGTTCGTTCCTCTCTGCTCTGAAACTAGGGCTTTATAAAATTAAAGGTGCCGACTGCTGTTCGATCAGATGGGTTGTTCTTGTGATTGCTTTGATGAACGATTGTAGATCTCTCTGCTTTGTACACGGTTGCCCCAATTTTTGATCGAGTTCAACTCCTGATTTCGGTAAGTATTTTATGTGTTTTTCTTCTTCTGATTTTCTCGCTTGAACTTGATCGATGATTTGAGTTGAATGATTATGCTCTGTTGTTACTTGAACTCGAATGCATAATTTTGCCGATGATGTTCGTTTATATAGGGTTCGAACCCCTATATTTTTGTTCGTATATTTTATACGAACTCGTCAAATAATTTAGCTTTGAATTCGTCTCGGCCACTTGATTAATATTGAATGACGGTGATTCTTCTGACTTTTTTAATTTCTTATATATTTTGCTTGGTTAACACGGCTTCGATTTTTGAGTTGGTTGATTTCCTTGGTCATCATGATTTTAAATTCTCTGTTGACATCGGCCTTGACTTTGGCTTCGGCCAGTGATTTGAATTTGTAAACTTTGACTTTGTTTTGGTAAAATGCTGCTTGGATTTTTGACCACGGCTTCTTCTGTCAACATTCTAATTTGTTACATTATTTTTGTAACTGTTGTTCTTTTCTCTGTGCATTTGATGCTGTGGCCATTTCCACTTGTTCAATGTATGATCTGGTTCATTTAAGTCATGTGCATTGAGATCTTGTGCAGTTTGGTTTGATATTGATTTATGGTTCATGTCTGAACCTTCCAGTCAGGTCTGGTTGCTTCATATGCATTGATCTTGAGTTGATTTCATGTTTCATTTGTTTATGTGTATGCTATGCACTTGGTTGTACTTAATGTTGTCACATATAGAACCTGCTTCATCCATTTGGCTTTTGACATCACCTGACTTTGATCATTTATTATTGTGATAATATTTGACATTGTCACTAACTATATGCATACCACTTGATCTGGTTTGATTGCTTCATTACATGGATGCATGTATACATATGTGTTTGTGAGAAAATACTTATTGCATCCATTTTACTACATATATACTTGAGGCTGTACATTTGAGTCTTGTGCCTTGTCTGGTTCATTTGGTTACAGTACTATGGTTTGTTTGTCTCGAATGTACTTGTTATGTGCATGTCGACTTTGCATATATAACATGTGTGCATATTGTCTGGTTCATGGGCTGCTTCGTCGACTTGTATTTGCAGGCTTGGAGTATATGTACACTGCATCGCCGTATCCTATACTTGTTGCAGTTTGATATTTGAGTCTGCATTTTCATGGTTATGCACTAGGGCTTGCACTTGACTGTGCAGTCACTACATATATGTATACATGTGTATATACATATGTATGTATGTATATGTATATATATATATATATGTTTGTGCATTGACTTCATGTAGTCTCTTTATATGCGGTCAGCGATCATGTAACTTGTATGCACTTGCATTGTCGTTGCTTTACTGTTTATTTTTCTTAGCCATTCACTTGTTAAGGTTGCTGCTCCTTCGAGCCCCGGTGCATTGAACTTGTATATGGTGGTATCCATATTTGTACCTTATTTTGGTTGGACTGACCAGCCTTTCACTTGAGACTGTATGTAGCATGTGTGGCCTTTGTTTCACTCGAGAATTATTTGCATTTTGAATTGCACCTGTATTGAATCCATCTTAAAGCTCGGGTTTGACCTTGTGCTCGTGTCATGATTTTATTTGTATTTCACTTGAGTTGAGCCCCGCTTTTAATTTAGGTTTGACCTTGTGCTCACCTGTCCCTGTAATTTTATAATCAAGTGCATATATCGGTGTGCACGGCCTTGTGGCATGTACAGGATACACTGTATATGTCATAAGTTGTTCGTGTATGATGAATTCAAATTTAAATGATGGCGAACAACCCAAATAACTGAGGCAAATATTATTTTCAAAATCCATATTTTATTTTATGCTGCAAAAATATTTCCTTTTCAATTTTACTACGTCAGTGTATATATTTGCAAATTGCTCAGATGCTGGATTCAATCTGAAATGAAGTTAAAGATAAATACGAGTGAATGAGCGATATGTAGTGAGGTGCACTTGTAAATTAGAAATTGTGATGTAATCAAATTTGTATTGTAATTGAAATTGTATATATATATAGCGAGAGCTTGAATTTGTACTATTCAAAATTGTGATAAATATTTGTTTGAATAAAATATCTGATTGAATTTTAAATACCGTGTTATTTATTTTATTCAGTAAATATTTATTTAATTATGTGAAAAATAAAATAGTACATTAACAAATACATTTAAATGAATATATATATATATATATATGTTTATTATCATCAAACAAAAATCATATACTTGCATATTCAACAATATATATGTATATCTTTATTTTTATTTTACTCAGTTATTATTATTATTATTATTATTAATTTACTTGACTTTATTTTATTATTGTTATTGTTATTATTATGACTTTTAAATTGACTGTCATTTAGTTTTGGGTTCTATCTCTAGTTGATCCCACTTGTTTGGCAATAATGGCTTAGTTGTTGTTATTGTAAGAATTAAATTTAAACAAGAATTGATTTGAAAATTATTAATTTTGAGATTCTTAGATATGATTTTTTTATAACTTGATAACTGATTTTGATTAAAGGTGATTAAATGAAAATTTTCAAATTTTAGATAAAACTGAAATTGAATAATTAATATTGATTTAAATTTGTAATTTGAGATTTTATTTAAATGTTATTAAAAATGGTTAAGCGAAAAGTTTCAAATTTGAATAAAATTAAAATTGAATTTTGAAATATAAATGAAAGTTATAAAATTGAGTTATTGTAATTGTTTGAATATTTAAACTTTGAAATATATTGATTGGAGGTGGTTTAAATTTGTAGTTCAACCTGGATTTGAAATCGATATAAATTACAAATGGTTTTAATGAGAATTTGAATTGAATCTTTAACCTGTTTAATAGAAATTGTTGAACTAAGATTGATTTAAATTGAATTTTGGAACTAAAGTTGATTGAATTGATTTGTGAAATTGGAAGAAACAATTCTAATTTGAAACTATTTTCGATATAAACTATTTTTAATATATATACTATTTTTATCTATAACCTATTTTAAATATAAACTACTTTAATGTATAACTATACCAATATATAAACTACTTTCAATATTCGTACTGTTTAATATGGAACTGTTATGATTTAGATTTAGTGGATGTAAAATGCGAATACTTTGGTATGATAGTTTAACCTATTTTGTGAATATGATTTCGAAAGTGATATGATTTCGAAAGTGAGTATGATTTCGAAAGTGATATGATTTCGAAATGAATATGATATTTCGACATGAAGTATGAACTGTTTGAAATCAAAACGACCACAGTGTGAAATAAATGTTTGGATGTTAAAGAGACCGAGATCGGATATTGTCATACTCTCTGCCAATACCGAAACCACTTTAACAAGTGTGCACATGGTGGAGAATCCAAAACGAAGTAGGATGGTTTGGCGAACGTCTGTATGGAGTATGAACGCAGCCCTGACCCCGCGAGTCAGCTTGATGTGACTAAAACAGGAGCTATACCTAGACTAAGTGAGGTCGCACCTTCGATCAAGCATGCTTCTTCGATACCATATTGTGATTTGATTGGGTGCACCTTTGGTCATATGAGTGTGTTGTAGGATCTAGATTAACCCTAGAGGGGGGGGGGTGAATAGGGTTATAGCAAATTTTCTCGAATTAAACACAGAAATATAATAGCAGAAATAAATATGCTGAAAAGTAAATCACACACAAAATTTAC